>WBNH01005841.1:142541-509779 GCA_013401255.1 Urocolius indicus
AATGGTGAAAGAACTACCTCATTCATCTAAATAAAGTCAGTTCTAAAACCTGCAATAACCATTCAAGTGTCTATTTTGTTAATTATTTTTACTGTTTATCTAATTCATTAGGAGTATCTAAATAATAAGTTCATTCAGTATAAGCTGATATTTGAAACGTGAAGACACTTTTTCAGACTATGTAACCTTCTGCTCATTGTGGGTTTCTCCCCTACAGCCTCACCCAGCACCTTTATTAGCTTTTTAACCCCCTTGGGACTGTTGAATTACACCACAGATCAATACAGTGCAGCTTTATGAAGGCTTCTAACATCAGTTCCTCTATAGCCTTTGTGTGGACTGTGGGATTGTTACCTCCAATTTTCCAATTTTGTTTTAGGAAAAAAATGTTGCTTCCCAGCATGAACACAGGCAACATTCCTCAAGGAAGAGGCAACACCTGAACTACTGTATTATTAATCCACTTTCCTTTTCCTCATCTGCTGCTTTTAAATTCACGATTTTGTATACAACTGCAACAACTGTTCCTCTGAACATCAGGATTTCTATGAACATATATTAGAGCTCACTTGGGAAACCAGTGCAACACACCTTTGAGAGAGCATGAGGACCTGCAACTGCACCTACCACATGCCTTCCATTATGTCTTCAATCCACTCCCTTTCAAAAGGGCACAGCATTTTTTATTTTCTAAGAAAGGGACAAAGTGCATTTCACTTTGCTATGCTTCATTTCAGTTTGGCATATTGCTCAAGATAACTACACCTCTTCTGGCAATTTTAACATATGATTAAGTGTGCCTCAAACTGGGGTACTTTCACCTTTCGTGGAGTCAGTAATTGAAGTCAGCACATGTACCGGCCTAAAAAAATGTATTAACCATTCAAACACCGGTCTCTTCTACTTCTGAGAAGAGAGTTAATCTTCAGGTAGAGTGCAACAGCTAGAGCCTTGGAGAAGAATAAAACCTGGGAAATGACTGCAAACTTTTTACTTGGTGGACAAGCCCCTGGCAACTTCACCCCAAGTAGCCAAACACAAGTGGAACAAATCAAAACAAAGCCCTGAGTTCCTACTAAGGGAGTGGTGTTTTCCTCAAGCATTTCCAAAAACAGTCAGTGTGGGTGGGTGTGGGGAGTCAAAGCCTTCAGTACAAACTGTTTATTTAAATAACTCTATTTAATTACCCTTCCTCACAGAGCAGTTTTTAGCCATGCACTCTGAGAAGGGGTGAATGTTCCATTGTGACTGCAATTACAGCACAGCTTCTAACACCAATCTTGCCATTTCTGAAATAAAAGCTTCTTAAGCCAATAATGAATTAAAGCTTTAAGCAAAAAAAGCAGTCAAAGTGATTTTCCATTTAGCAATAGTATAGCAACTGCCAAATGGTTTAATCTTGACTTTTTACTGAGCACCTGAAATGATGAAGATCATTACTTCCAGCAGGCACCAGGATGTCAATATAAAGATGCATACTGGAGGCAAAACCAAGTATTGTAATATGGCCACAAAAAAAAAATGTAACTATACAACGTATACAAATTTTATATAAAACAATATGCTCTAAGAAATTTAAGTAATTTCAATGTGAGAGAGCAAAAAAGACTTAAATCTGGCCAAATATTGTTAAGACACCCAAGGCAAATTTACACAGCACACCAAATGCCAATTAAAAAGAAACAGAGTCTAACCATCTTGATCTGTATATTTTTGTCTCCCAACTGCTGTGTAGGCACAATAGTTAGAGCAATTGTGTTATTCAAAGAAAAAAAAAAGCTCTTAGGCACACACATACAACACTGCAGACCTTTGACCTTGCAGTGAAGGACTTACCATATGTTTAGGCCAGCAGAACCTACTTGACTAGTGTCCCAAATTTAGTTTGGAGATAAAAATTCATCTACAGTCTAAGTCTATTAAACCAATGTGGCTTCATTTAACTCAAGAGCCCAAGTCTGGCTCATGCAGTCAACACACAATTAAGTACTAGGCGAGAGAAATGTTGGAAGGAAGAGAAACTTCTCAACTGAATATTATAAACCATGATAAATTAAAAAAAAAAAAAAAAACACAGTGACAACAGGCATTTGGAATTAGAACTTCATCACAGTTAAGCCATAGATTGTCATCCACTTCGTAAAATTGAGAAAAATGCAATGACTTCTCATTTGGCAAATGAGCAGCCACATGCTGAATGCTCCATGAGCTGCAGCAGTGAAAGTCAAGCTCTTCCCTTTTGAACCACTCCCATAGTTCCAGGAACTATTCTTACCTTTTAAAAAACTAATTTTTCATGAACTCGTGGAGTTTACTTTGAATGTATTTCTCGACACAATCCTTCAAAGTTTTTTTTTACCTACCTCTAATATCCTCAGTCCAGCAGCTCCCCTAAAACTAAAAGCCCAAACTAAGCAGAAAGAGCAGGACACTTTCACCAGTAAGTCTCACTTAGCTATTCATCTATACCTGCATGTCTCCAGCACAAACCTGCTACATCCATGTCATCACAACAATACAAATGAAGGAACACATTGCTTCTGCTAGGATAAAGCCATCAAAAGAAAACAAAAACTAAAGGAAAACAACTGGAAGCTTTTATATTTTTTTCCTTGACTGTTATACTACTCTCCCCCACCTCTGAAATGGTTCAGCAACTCTCACAAACACATTCAAAAACATGTATTTGGAAAGACAGAAGCGCATAACAGTTTGTCCTAAAGGCACAAAACAGAACTGGGTCAGAAAATTGGGTAACATTTGACTTGCTCAGGCCAACACAATCAGGCAAAAAATGAAGTTTTGATTGGATTATGGCCATGCTGGCTTGAAGCAGTTATCTCCTACACTGACTTCAGTACTAAATGCCTTGAGCTATTACACTATCATGTTCCACATTTTGAAGAGGATGTGCTTGGTTTCAACCCTTCGTGTCTGCACATGCACAGCATCCCTTCCTCACCCACCAGCAAAGAGGAAAAACCTTTCATAACCTTTTCCTGAGCTAACTAATAATTACTCGGTACTGTCAACAGAAGCAAGAGCAGAACAGACAAATATCACCTAGGAGCAGTCACTTAAGCGTTCTCTCTTGCAACACCCGAATGTGTCTATGCAGGTGTTGCCATTTGTGCTACACCGTGCAGTGAATATGGACCCCCAAGTGTCCTGTTTATTATGGTATTCCAAATGGAATAACTGAAATGACAAGTACCTTAATATGACGTTATTTCTCGTATTGGTTAAGCCTGCAACTGTTTCACCTATTCCAAAATTTACACCATTTCTCTGGTGCTAGAAAGAGTCCCAATGATACAAATTTTCAGGTCTGTTCATACCCATCATTTCTCTGTAATAGGCTTTCTAGTCCTTTGTTTTTGAGGTTTTTTCCTCTCTCATAGAAGGAAGCAATATTTGTTCCCCTAAAACTGTTGAATCAATACATCTTAATGAAGGAAAAAAAAAAAAAAGGTAGAAAGCAGTGGGAGGGGAGCTAAACTGGATAAACAGGGAGGTGAAAGCACAAGGGTGGGAACCCGCTGGGACTCAGCGTAAGAACTATTAACACCACACAGTGAAAACCATGTTTAGACAAACCCTGAGGATACACATCTGGATGGCATTGACAGAAGTGACCTTGCTACAAAGTAGGGACAGCAACAGCACTCCAATACTGCAGGAGATGTCCTAAGCAAACAAAAGCTTTGTTTTCATTCACACTGTATAACTTGAAATAATTCAAACACCTGCCAATAATATTTTACAATTCACAATCACCACCTTTTCCATGTCCTGAGAAGTTGAAAACTAGCATTATTTTAAAGGTTATTTATTCACAGAACAGGAAACCGAGGCACAGACTATCAACAGATTATCCCTCAGTGTTCCAGAGCCCCTAGGCATACTGAGGGTGTGACACATCAGTCAGCAGCAACAGCAAGTTAAATCTCACGTGCGTCAGTGTCTGACAAACAGACACTTGTCTCTCCCATGATCTGAAGATTCCAGTTAAGTTCTCAGGCCATTGAAGAGTTAGGTTGGTAAAGTTTATTCTTTCTGTGTAGCAGATTTTGTGAAATGTCCCACAAATGGAACGTTGCCTCTGGAACTCATTTACCAGGAATTTCAACAATGCTCTGCACAGATGTTGCATATCACTTCAGGCTCCTGCTAAAATGCAAAACGTTGCTGGACTCAAATATGATGGATTAACTCCACAGGACTTTCAACTGCAGAACTCCCACGAACATTGACAGCAATTCCCTCTCATGGCAATGAGAATATACCAGCATTAAACAGTGACAAGACCAAAGCCAAAAACTCTACAGTCATCTGAAGTTCAGTGGCATGACACACCTGGTTAGGGGCCTGAAACCTTTCCTTATTTTGTCCTCATCCCTTTAATCCTTTTATTCCATTTCGCTACAACTCAGATGCTTTTTCTAAACTTTCCCAAATGTTTTTCACACCAAAAGCACTCACTTTCCTCAGTATCTAGTAAATTTTCTTAAATTCTCAATATCGGCTGCCATCTCTGTAGCAGTTCTAATCTCCTTTGATATTTTCTAACAGCATTCTCTTTCTGCTGCTTTATTGCCTATCCTACCTTCACATCTGAGGCCCAACATCCATCTCCTTCAGTACGCGCCTGAAGCACTCAGCCTCCCATTTAGTAACTCTGAAAAGCCAGCTCTTCAACCAATACATCAGGATGAGCTATTTCTTCCTCCCCTTTCACAACAACCTTTTACAACCATCAAACACAATTCATAGGAGCTCTGCCTCAGAGATTTTATTACCAGTCCCTTTCAATCAAAGGCACTGGGCCAAAATAAACCATCTCACTTATTAGTCCTACAACTTACTGTCCATCACAGCCGTTCTGAGCATACCCAAGTCTACTTCGCCCTGTGTTCCAGGTATTGCTCATTTTAAGAGAGATAACAGGGAACAGCATGCTGAGACGAGACACCTAACTCCATCATTGGCATAATAGAGAGCCTCAGGAACAGGGATGTACGGTGACTAATCTAGTGTCATCTAGTTAGTCATCTATAGAGGCAGGTAGATACATGGATCTTTTTTACAACCTGTAAGTCATCAGGTTATTTGTAGGGTCTCAGTTCCAGTTCCACAAAGCCCAAACTTTTGCCTAGGTTGCTCTGTTAATAGCAGCTTCTTTCTTCCTGGGAACCATCAACACAATCATTTCATCTCTTTGGTTCCTCACTGTGGGCTAACAACAAAGTAAGGCAAAAAGCAAACAACAAAGGAAACAACAACCCAGTTCAGGGAAGTTCCTACCTTTTTAGTTGTCAAAGAAGTGAAAACCGTAACTACAAAAGTAGATCAAGTATTTCAGAAACATTCTCTCGTCCCACATTTCTTACTCCTACATAATGAGAAATGCCTTTTCCACGGGATTGAAGTCCTGTAGTTCAATCACAACACTACTATCAACTTGACAACTATTTTCTCCTCTTGCAGATCATTCACGTGCTTAAAAAAAAAAAACAAAAAAAACCACAAACAACAAATCTTCGCAGAAAATAAACCGTTCTTCTCTTCTGGTTTCCAAACTGAAGCCAGCTCTATATCCATAGGATAAATCTCAAACCCTGCTATTTCTTTACATTGACATGAAAAGCATGGCTGTTACAACAAGTACAAAGCCTAAAGAATTGTCCCAATCACATGAACATGAGTCGTGCTCAGATGAATAGCTGGAAAACATGGCATCACTGTAGATTGTCTAGTCTTTCTACATTTGCTTTATGAAATCTCTTCTTTTTGTAACTCACCAGCTCATTCCTCCCTTTACTTTATAGAGATCATTCCAGAGTAAACCTTTTTATTTTTTACAATCTTGCTGCTGTTTTCTTTGTTAATTAATCAATAGATGTGGCTCCCTATAAACAATCATTCCACATTATTCTGCAGCTCACCATGGCACTGGTCCTGCCATCTGCTGTGCTGGTGAGGCTGGCTTGTGCAACAGGATCTGCTGGCAGGCTGCAAGGCAACTAGCCAAATAGCTGCTGGCCTAACAACATCATCATCCTTCTCTGTTAAAAATACCATATCTTTCCCCACAAAAGCAGAGTAACTGTTCTCCAACTGAGCCACCCAAATCACTCTATCACCTTAGCATGAAGACGGATTTCCAGCTTTGAACCATGTTTTTGCCTTTGAAGGATGTCAGCGATTACATACAGAAACCCACCCAAATACTTTCCTGTGTTATTGCAAAGCCAGGCACAGAAAAGCAAGCAATCTGACAGACTATCAGGGGCAGTACCAGTTGTCTGCAGAAGAGAGTCATTTTGTTGGTCGAAAGGGTGGTTTTACAAGTTATTTACATATGCTTGAATGATATCCATAAAACTTCCCTGATGCAGATGAAATAAGTCACTAGGTAGCTCTAGATTTACTGGTTTGATTTCTTCCAAGCTTAAAATTTCGCCTTCTACTTCACTGGGCAACACTTTCAAATGCACTTAAGTTCTGCTGACACCTAATATTTCTCCTAGATGCAGATGCACATCTAGAAATAATACAACCCTTTACAGTACAAAGGTATTATTTTGCTTGTAATAAGTAAACAGAAAAACCTCACAGTAAGAGATTTTGTCTCCTATGCACAGGAAAGTGTGAATAGGGCAACCACAGCCTCAGCAGGCATAAAAGAAAAAGTACAACAGCATTTTGGAACTAGCTCCCACAACAGCAGCCCATAATGACTTGTGTGCACAAGCACACACATACATAGCTGGTACCCACTAGTAGCACGAGTGCCTCGTGCTTCAGTCAGATTCTATATGAACATATTCTTCCACAGTAAACCACTAACTGACACATGTAATAATCTTCTGATGCTCAACCCCATAGGGGCTGAATTCCTCAATATGGTAATGCAAAAATAGTATAGAGGACAATTACCTTAACACGGCTGCACAAGATCAGTACATTTTGTATGTTTTGTCCTATAGTAAGACAAAGTATTTTTTTAAGGGCAAGAGCAGCATTTCAACTCTAGAATAAGACTTCAAGGGAAAAAGCATTATGTTTTTCTGTTTCTAAATTTAAAAAAGGTATTTAGAGATTTCTTTTCAAAACAGATAGTTGAGACCAATTCTGTTCTCTACAAAACGTCCTTTAAAGGCCTCTGAAGTAATTTCAAGCCAAAGCATACTAGTCTATCATGGAGAGGGAAGAAGAATGAAAGGGGAAAACAGTTTCATTTCCCCTGCTAATCTGAATGCACATAAAGTGAGCCTTTCAATAACCTCATAAAATGTGCAAGGCAGACAGAAAATAATTTAGGATGCATTTAGAATTTATTGACTTGGCCTGGTCATACATTTGATAATGTATCTTGCTGTTGGGATGACAAGTGGGGAAAATAAAATTAAAGCTGATCTGTGGAAACTGGCAGACTTACTTTTAAAAGGGAGCTTAAACCCAAGCCAAAACAAAACATCTGACTCTTCTTTGGAAAATACACTCTTAAACACCTCCAAATTTGCCATAGTTCCTCTGAAAGAGTTTCTTAAACAAGAAAAGCACTGTAAAGCACCCCTCACGGCAGACATGAGATTGAGCACTTCAAGGCTAGTCACTTGCCCTCTCTTCCTACAGTTCAACAAGGCCAGTGAAAGCTTCATTTAGAGAAGAAGCTTAGTTTCAGAATTAAGTATTTTATATTCTTCCTATTTAGCTTGAATCTGCCTTATTATGTTTATATCCCCTTTGAACAAAATCCCAGTATTTTCTCTGGGGCCAAGGAGGGCAACAGTAATTTATTGAGGAAGGCAGGGGCCAAGAAAAGCCTGCAAAGCATGGAGGCAAGATCTCTGGCTTTCCATTATGCAGTAATTCATCCTTTCTCTAGACCTTCCCCATTACACAAACAGGATGATGGCAACTTTGGACTTCTGCAATGATGGCTTTGGACAGCAATAGATCATGCCACTAACTGCCACTGAAGAGTTACCTGCACCTCCTACAGAAGCCCAGGACTTACTCAAACTACTTGTAACTCTGATGGTTTACAGGAGAGCTTCCAAACCAAAAACTTAAGGTCTCAGCTTAAGAGCAAAAAGCCTATTAAGAGACATGACATCCCTTGTGCTTTCTGAACTCAACTTCTCTTCTGCACCTGGGTCATTTTTAAAGCCCCAGGTTGCCAACACAGTACACCAACCAGCACACACAAGCATATCCCAATCTGGAGGCAAGATAATGGTACAAGAAAAACCAAACATGCTGTTCAGTCTCTAGCTTCTGACTGGAGCACGTCATCTGAATTTGATTGTGCTTCAAGAAAAGAAAACTTTTAAATTTGCAAGAAGGGGCTGGGGAAGAAGCTTCATGTTGCAATGGGATGCTTTGTGCCTTACAGCTAGAGAGAAAGCAATCCAACCACTTAAAAAAACCTCACACACAAAAAAGGCACCTGAAAAACAAAACACAACACTACTATCAAACCACAGAAGAAAACAACAACAGCCAACAACTCTTGAAAACAATCAAATGTAGTGTTACCTTGCACTGTACCTCTTGGTTAAGGACAAGGTTTGGGCTGCTTCAAAGGGTACAAAATTTGGGTAAAAAAAGTATCCACCTCAGCACTGACAACAGAAAAACAAAGCCTGCTCTGGGTTCCGTGCTGAAAGGTACCAGCTTCAGCAGCCTGTCCCCAGAGGATTATGTCTGTACCCTCCTATTCAATGCTGTTTAACACACCACAGCACACATTTTAGCTACTAATTCGACTCTCCAGTCAAAACAGGCAAGAGAAGCAGATAGATTGTTTCTCCTCAGACACTGATTTTAAACCTATGATCATTTATTTATACACAGCAGTGCTCACACATTCATCCCCAGCAGCCTCTGAAACAAAGCCCTGTAACCTAATATGATTAGCATCAGCCTGGATATGTGGCTTGAAGTATAGTCTATTTTTTTTTTTTAAAGAACCCACAAAAACAGGCAAGCAACAAACTACAAGGGAGATGATTTCCAAGGCATGTAGCAAGTCACTACAGTTCACCACGCCAGTTTTTCTACTGAGCCATGACTAAAAAGTCAATTTAATAAATACCTCTCTTTTCAACAGGCAGGACACCACCAGGCACTAAGAAACGTTGCAGCTCAGCAGAAAGATAATGCAGTGATCATTGGGGGGGGTGTAATAGAGGGATTATTTTACAATTACAGCAACAATGAAGAAGCAATTTATACAGTAACACAATAATGTACTGGCAAGCGCCTGTCCAAAGGGATTAAATAAAAGTCTGACACAGACTACAGACAGAAGAAAGTCTTTAGGAAAAGGTTTATGAACTTCCCTAGACAGTCGTATTTCTGTGCAATGTCCCTTAAAGACAGCATTTTGCATTTAGATCTATTTTAGATAACAGAGGCAGAATGCAGAAGTAAGAAATAAAGAGCACTTAGAGAACTGCTATTTATTTAAAGAAAAGCAAAAGCAGATATAAGGAGGACAGGTCACTTTTCATTGTTACAGAAGGCATACTTCAGTAGCCCTCAAAATGTCTTTTGTTACTTGCGCTACAAACAATCAAGGAATCCCAGAGAGGACATTAGTAGTTCTTGGGAAGTTCCTGCTGCAGCAGTGGCTTTGACGGAATATCTCTGTATTCTCTGCTAAGGGCTTCTAAGAAGCCATCAGGAAAGAAGACAACTATAGCCAGAACACTGTGTGGATGGAGAGAATGGTCCACAACATCCCTGGTGTTCTCTGGAAAAGATCTGCTCAATAGAAACAACTTGTAAGAATAACTTGCAGGTACATCATACTCCCTTCCAGAGCTGGGAAAAATCCAGCTGAGAGGGGAAAAAAAATGCGTTTCAAAAGAGAAATTCTGGTAGTTCAAAGGGAGGGCAGATGAACAATTTTACAAACCACAGAGCTTTTAACTCTGGTTGATTTATTAAATGGGTCGTCCTCTTTACTATCACTTCAGGCAACAGCTGAATTATTCAATGAGCTCCAGGTGACTACGTTGTCTCTAAAACACTTGGGCCACCTCTGGGGGAGGAAGACAGAAGGCAAAAGGGAATAAAAACATGTTTAAAAGTTAAAGAATTTAACAGAGGTGGGTCCTATCCATTTACAAGAAGTCTCAGAAGCAAGGAGAGGGGAAATATTTCTGTGAGTCTTCTACTACAGAAAGATTGTACCACAAAGGCACTGCTACACACTGGGGATGTACAGCCCAGTTGTAAAAGTCAGCAAAATGAAGACAGTCTTGTCTCTCTAATATTAGCACAAGGACGATAACCCTTCTGCTGCTCCAACAAAATGGAATACATGGCTTCAACCTTAGGGATATTAAGAATATGTTTCCATGTATTTGGAAATAACACATGATTTTCCTGCAGAAGTTCCCCATCTCTAACAGAACTGTCAAAATAATTTCTCTTCCAGCCCGGCGGAGTGAAAAAGCTATTTTCAAACAGTACTTTGGAACTTAGAAAATGCAGCACTTCTTTGCCAGCCCAAGCCACAGTTACTCTAACTGAACAACCAGAATTAAGCTAGTCTCTTATGTGAAGCAAATACTAAACCATTAGGCTAATGAAAAATATAATTCCCCTGAATATGTAATTTCTGATGGATCACCGCTTCCAGGGCTCAGATTCAGTGTTTCAGAGGCCTTTGATCAAAAACACTGTGTGATACTCATGTGATCAATGGCCAGTTTCCAGATTTCAGCAGTAGCAGAAGTGGTTGGTCATGAAGTAGCAGAACCGGTACTGCAAAACTCTTCCTGACCTAGCAAAGAACAGGCATTTGCTCCAGAAAAAGGAAGCTTGCTAGAAGAAATCAGAGTTGGTATCATGAAAACACAGGAATCCATCATCTCAAAACAAAAATAAATTAAGCCACACATTGAAAAAATTAGCACAACCAGAAATGTGAAGGGCCTGGCAGTAACTCACTGAATTTCAAAAACACACAGAGATCTTCAATACACTAAAAATCCAAACCAATGAACAAAAACCCATTGCTAGTTTACTCCCTTATGACGTATTTTACTACTGCTCCCAAAGAGCATTTCCCTTGCAAACTAGATATGTAGACCTTCAAAATAAAATTCATGTTATTTATGGCTTCTTTCCTCTTTAAAAGATTACAAGAAATTTATAGGCATATAACCTATAAAGACAGAATCAGAGCATTCTGACCTGAGTAAATTATTGGATTCCACAAACCAACTAATTCTCAAACATAAAGATTAAAACCAAACTGCAGCACTGACAGCTAATAAACTGTCCTTTATGTAGATTTAATGTTTTCTTAGAATCTGTGAGAAATTACTACACCCAAAGATCCTTCCAGATTTCTCCCAGTTCTCAGCATTAATGCCTCTGGAACGGTCAGTTATATCTCCTCAAAGTGATCCCAAAGCGGTATAAATGCTACAGCTGACTACAGAAATACTGATACCTACCTTCCTGAGATGTAAACAAATGTAAGGCAATAGCAAAGTGTGCTCTAACACAGACAAGGTTCAGAGGTTTGTCACTTAACTTTTCTGGCCTGAGAAATTTCAGTCCAGAAATTAAAAGGCTACATAAGGTCACCTCTTGACAGCAGGACTGGGTAGTTGGGGTTTTTTTACTTACAGAAATGATGTGACAAAAGAATGCTAAGGTTTCTAAATAGTTGATAATCTTGATGAAGGAGAAAGCTCCACAGTCTCTTCTTGAAGTCACTCAGTCTTTCTGTTAATCATGACTACATCTTAAAATAACACAGATGCTTGGTTTAAAGCTAAGGTCTGCCAATAACTATAATGTTGGACAAAGATATCTAAAAGTCAATGAAGGAAGGAAATGTCTCAAGAGCATGTAAAAATGACAGCAAAATGAAGGGGCCCAGACCTCAGACTTGGACCCTATAATCTACTAGTCCTACCAAGTAGCAGACAATTGAATTGGCAGGTTATTAAATTACCTCTCTGCCCTGAGGTGAGATGGAGAAGTAATAGCTTATACTCACTGGGTTTCTCTCTCCCATGAAGTCCCGTTCCTTTCAATTTCTGTCTTGAATCAAAACATCTCAAATGTTTTATTGTCTCAAGAACCTCATTTGCTTTTTTTCTGATATATCTACAGGTTTTTTATTACAGAATTGGCAAGAGCATTTTCCAGGAATTTCTTCATCTTTTCTTCCTCTCTTGATCTTAAGTTCTTCCTAGCTTTTTCTTCATAGCCATTTATCTTTGGTACAGATGACGTCTGTTCACTGCAGCAAATCCAGCCTCTCTCATTACTTCAGAAGTAGCATTGATGTAGGAATTTTAGAAATGTGGGTTTACTTTGTGCGTGCTCATTAGGATAACTATGACTGCAGTGCAAGAATTACTCATTACAAACATTTCAAAAGGATACTTTAACAGTTTTTATGTAAGAGAAGTTCAGGTTTCTGAATCACCTATGTAAAACAATCAAATCTGCCTTCTCTCTTTTTCTTTTTTTTAAACTAAGAACATAGCCTTTCTGTTGTATTCCAGTAAAGCTGCTTCATTGTAACCATGCACGCTGCACAATGCCAATTTTCAGGCTCTACTGTCAATGGGAAATTCTCACTTGAGTAACTTCCATTCAGACCTAGCCAAGAGCATTAGAATGGCTGACATGCCATTACCCAGAGAAAAGCACCCTAACCAATCCATTGCAAATCATAATCAATAAAGCTTATTATACAGACCCCAAATTCAATATTGGGACACATCTTTGAAATAACCTAGAATACCATCGCTCGGAGAATGATATTGTCCAAAGGCATCCTTTTTTTAAGGTTACTCTTGCCTTTCGTTAAAAAAAAAAAAAAGACAAAAATATTACAGAAGTTATACAATAGACAGAAAGGAAGTTTATAGAAAGTAAATAATGCATTCTGTTCTCAAGTTGAAAGCATTTGGTAAGCACTTCTCTATCCTACTCTCCCACACTTTAAGAGCAGTTAACAAATCTACTTTTGAAGAGATTCTTGGGTGAGTAATGACTGCCTTCTTGGTATGGCCACTGTCCTGGCATTGCCGAGCAGGAAAATTTGATAGTTAAAAGTTCAGACACCAAACGCTGCCTAAACTTGCACACATGTTTACTTTCATTTTTTGGAATGTCACATATATAGACAAGAGTAATGCAAGCCTGAGATGCAGCAATCAGTAAATGTATTGCAAGTTAAGAAGAGTCACGGTAGATTTATTTTAATTGAAACTCTCTTTTCTCAGACTTCCAGACGCATCATACAACCTTGACAGAACTACCCCAAAAGATGTTCTACATTAATCAGACTACACAGCACTAGCTCTTTCATAAGAGGCTTTAAATGGGTTTTCAGTAACAAAAGCATTGAGGTAAGAATCTGCTCAAGATGAGTAATCTCCCTGTCCACATCCTCTCCACAGACCAGTTCCCTCTATGAGTCATAGGTGGCCACATTTTCTCCTGACAGTCAAAAGAAGGCTGAGATCCATGAAAGACCCTAACAAGAGAAGTAATTGCTTCAGGGAGAAGTTGCTTCTTATCAGCCTGGGAACAGAGGAAGTCGTCTGCAAAAGCTCCCTGACAACCAAAGAACATTCAGGATCCACTTGCAGTTTTAGCTTGTGTATCTAAAATTTTTACAGCATTCATGCTTCTGCCTACTCTTGCAAACTATGCCTTTCAGGTAACCAAAGACTCCAAGTTGCCCAGGGGACCTAACATAGCACATCTGATTGCAGTAACAGAGCTACATACCTTAGCACTCTGATGTATGCATACTATCAAACCCTCTAGAAAAATGGAGAAGATTCCAGTGAGATCTTTCAAACAGAAAACCAGAACAACTGACACATCTCCAACAGTCTAACACATTGCACAGGAACCATTCACACCAGCAATCTCCCTGGACCTCATCAGCATTCAGGGGATAAAAATAACAGCTCACAAAGAAGGTTTGTTGTTGAAGAGTTTGACAGTGTGGCACTTGCAGCTTTCCTGGGGAGGGACTGTGGAACCTCCTTTGAAGGTCAGCCTAACTTTCAGCTTTTGAGTGGGTCCTCTACTTCTCACTAAGCCTCCAGCCTTTGATGGTTACCAAGGTAATCATTAGCAGTAAACAAGATTCATACTCTCCTTACTCCGATAAGGAATCACAAAGCTTATGTCCAGGGAGGAAGACAAGTGAAGCCTGGAACAGTGATCAGATGAGACTGGTCAAAGACACAGCAACACTTACAAGCAAGGCCTTATATCTAGCTTGTGCAAAGGCAACCTGGGGAAGAAGCAGAAGCCTAAGGGATGAACAGATGAAGGAGCAGAATAAGAAACAGCCAAATACAGAGGAAGAGGAATTCTGAGGGGACTGAAGGAAATCTGATGGTGGTGAGAAGGTAAGTGGAAATTTTTTTGTTTTAATCTGCCAGGAAGAAACGTATTTGGAGAAGACAGGTATGAAACCTTGCTGTACAGAAACACCACACTGATGTACAAATTTGTCTCATTAATCTTTTACTACTCAGCAGAAACAGGTCAGACATTCTGTACATGTGCAAAACCTCCTTACACCTGTACTTTGTGGGCAGTGTTTACAACATATGTTTCACTTGCCACATCTCTGACCACCTAGTGAATACACAGGTATATGCATCTGGAAAAAAAAAAAAAAAAATCACTGTTGCTGGCAACACAGATAAAACAAAAAGCCCAATTTTCAGCCCTAGAACCATGTGTGCTTCCTGGCACTTTGCCTGCTTTCATCCAAGCCCACATAGGGCAGGTATTACTTCTCCAAAACGTTCAGAGACATTTTAACCTGCTCAAGGACAGTCCACTCACCTCCCTACAGAGGACAGAAATAAGTCATTATAAATAAAGAACAAGAAACTCCTGTAGCTCCCCTTTTCCTCTCTGTGAGAAACATGCCCAGCTGAAGAGATTCCAGCAGAAACTGGTACCTTGAGCCTTTAGACACATAAGGAAAAGAGAATGAACAGGGGCACACTTTTGGTCTAGATCCCTGAATGGGGCAAGACCTTACAGGATGCCCAAATACAGTCTCTCTTCTGCCACTTCGTTATAGAAAAATTCCAGAACCTTATCTAGGAATCAAATTGACAGACTTGTATCATCTCAGATTTTGCACAGAAAAGTCTTAATAATCACGTTACTTGCTGGGCGAGAGAACAATTTTTGGTTATCCCAAACTTCAAAGAATAATTTTTTTCCTGATATTCTGTTCTGATAGAGTCAAGGAGTTCTTCAGGCTGATGATGAGCTCTCAGAACTTGTACTGAGTCTCAGCAGCAAGAGGAGCTCTACCCTAAAGTATGTGGGGACTTTTTTACCCTTTTTTTTCCAATTTAATACAAACAAAGCACACAACATGTAAGGTGGAGAAAGGAAGAACAAATCACACAGCCTAGGATCCTTCTTTCAGATTCCTTCTCTAGAAAAATAAATAAAACAAGGGAGCTTTATGGCACAGGAGATCTTAGTGTTCTTTGTAGGCCTTCCAAGTGTAAGAAATAAAAACAGAGACATTAATCTGGGCAGTAATAATGCCAATGACCACATTCCAAAAGCCATGGTGCAGTTAAAGTACCTCACTGCTACATCAACATCACGCTACATCCTCTTCATCACAGAAGAGAAACGTGAAGTTGTAATTATTCAAAACCACTGGAATGGAAATATCACATCAATTCCAGGAAAAAGAAAAAAATTCTTAATACTTCTCCACTTGATCAGCATGTGTCACATTTAAAGGAAGACCCAAGGAAAAAAACCCTTTCCATTCCCTTAAAGTCTGGAAATTTCACAGAAAGCATTTCCCCAGCAACGATCCTCTTACACTTGGCTAACTGGTTTGCTGCCATTCCAAATGCCTCTGGAAACATCAGCAGGATCCACATACCATAATTAAAAACTGGCATATACTCAGCCACACTGCTGCACTACCAAATGTTTGTCCTCCAATTACTGTACTACTACTCCTACAAAAATGCCCCTCCCAGCACTGCATTCTCCAACTGGCAATAGTTTTTGAAGTTGCAATATTTTTAAGTAAATCTATCACTTTCTGATTCAGTGAATTCTCAAGACATAGCTATACTACTCATAAGCTTTTTTTTAAACCTGTCTTCAAAGCCATCCTATCACTCCAACTATCTTTTCTTAGATAAAAGTAGATCGTAGAAACTTAATTTATACTTTTCTGATACTGCTGCTTCCTGTCTTCATCTCACACTCAGACTTGCTGAAGAATTAACTGAGGTCTCATTTTCAATAAAATCCATAGCATAAAAGCACAGAAAAGGTAACTCAGAAGAGGGGGGTCACAACCACACACAGAATTTGCATCCAACACATAGACCATGTGTGTCAACAACTGTACACACACATGCTCAGCATTCTCTACAGTGCTCTAGAAATTACTATTTTGCCTTACTGTTTATAAAGCTCACATAAAATACCCATTCTGAAAAAAGCATAGAGTGAGGCTTTGCAAGAAGCAAACAAAGGAAGAAAAGTTAACTACTTCTAGATATTAAGCTATGCAGCTATGATGAACATTGCATCCATTACAGCAGATGTCTTCCATTTACCTGCTGTTACTGAATTCTTCTATTTTACTTCTATCTCAGTACCAGGTTATTCCAAGCAATCTTGCTGCTATTTCCTTCCACAGTCATCTCTAAATTAAAAAAAAAAAAAAAAAAAAAAAAAAGTAGTACTAACCAGAAGAGGACTCCATCTTGCCTCTGTAATCTTATAGCCATTCTGATCCAATTTCAGCTTTCGCTAATTTGAGACATTTCTGGACAGAAAGGAAGATCTATCATTCACACAGAGTTCAGGGATCCCAGCACGAACTGACCTCAAGGCTGACAGGACCTACACTTCAACGAGAACCACTGAAATCAAGGAACAACCTGGTGAGGACAAAACAGGCTCAACATGCCCGAAGCCATTGAAGACTCAATGAAAAATGTGACTTGGGCACTTTTTGGTTAACACAGTCACCATTCATTTCTCACTTAAAGAAGTCTCACAGATAGTACATGATGTTTTATCCTGTGATGAGGACACACTGCCATTGTACAAGAACAGAACACTCCAGTATTTGGTCTTGTATCTTTGCTCTCACAGATTTGAATCAAACTCTTAACATCTGTAACACTACCTCAGGAGACAAAAACTCAATCACCTCTTAATTCTTAATATCACTGAAAATAAAAGTAGCGCTTAGCTTGATTTTTTGGTTGCTTCCAACTATACCTCACAACTTTGTTTTTCTGTCTGCTTTGTTAGAAGCGAATCCAGATTTTAAATTACTTTTATTTCTAAAAGAGTACGTAAAACATTCCATTTTCATTTGGAAGGGAGGGAGAGAATCCTGACATGAGCACATGCTGGTTTTGCACATATAAGGGGGGAAAAAAAAAAGAAAAAAAAAAAAATCACATTAGACTTGAAGGCACTGATGACATCCACTTTCATAGAAGTTACTGGTACTGATATCAGGAGTAAAGCATAAACTTTATCAAGAATTCAGTTTCATTTGTCATCTAGATGAAAGGAAGTGAAATATGAGAAGAATTTTTGCATTTCACACCTTTCCTCTGAAAATGCAAAACATTCAAAGCATCTGTTTCTTATTCAGCTGGACCAGACACTTCAAAATTACAGAAAACTATAATTAATATATATATATCCTGAAGTTTTTCCAATTTAGTAATCTGTTCTTCCTGCCTTGCTGCTCTTCCACACATATACATTTACTGAGGTTTCACGTGCCCCTGAATTAGTCATATTCTCCCCTCATTTGTCCCATGTAGGGAAAGGAAAAAGGAGCAACATTCGGGCGATTTTGCCTCATGCAGTTGCACAAGATGAGCAGCTCAGAAGCACAGGCTGGCATGTTCCTTACAGCAATGGCAAGCCTTCAGGGAGCACTGAGCCTCAGAAAACAGATGAATTAGCTCCTGGGGCTGGGTATTCCTTTCTCTTCACTATGAAACCCCTCAAGGCTTCTCCAGACAAAACACCTACCTATCACTCAGAGGTTATGAGTTTGGTGATCGAGTCTCACTCACCCACATTTCGTTTTATACATAGTCTAACTGAAGAGGTTATGAAGTGCAGAAATGAGGGCTTTTATATATTTCTCAAAACGGATGCACTATACGTAAGGTTGTTTGCAGTCTTTCCAGAAGATCCTTTTAACTGCATCAACAGAACTAAGGAACACAAATCTAACCACATTTCACAATCCATTAATTTCTATTCGATTTCCCAGAATAAACAACATTCAAATGGAAACCAGAAGCAACCTACTTGAAAAGACAACAGGCAGCAGCGAACTGTAACATCTCCTAAAAGCTAAAAGTTGAAAGGCATATATACTTACTCCTTTGTGTGGGTCACTTGAACAGAGGAGTTCTGGAAACAAACAAAACATTAACAAAAGCCATGTTCTGTTTGTTCCAAGCTGGGCAAAATAAACATGCATCCTTCTAAATCAGCAGATTTAATGCTGTTAACTGCATCATCTGATCTTAAAGTGTGCATACCATAAATTTTTTTTTAATACGCTATGTCTGGAATTTTACAGCATTTTGGCACGCTCACAGCATTGTTTTCCAGTGTTTCAGACCAAAGGTTATTGTTTAAAAACAGCAGCTAAAAATAGGTATAAGTGTTCTTGCTTCAACAGGTTTCACCTTCAGTGGCACAAGTGAAGTGCAAAGTCCCACATCTGGGGAGGAACAATAAGAACACATGCTGAGACCATCCAGCTTGAAAACAGCAAGAATGAGGAGCCCTGATGGACACTAAGTGGAACATGAGGCAATAACATGCTCCTGCAGCAGAGAACGTGAATGGTATCCTAGACTACTTCATTATTAGGTAAAGTACTTGCCAGCAGGTCGGGGTGATCCTTCACCTCTGCTCAGCACTCCTGAGGCCACACATGGACTGCTGGGTCCAGTTCACAGCTCTTCAGAGGATGAGACATGGACATACTGGAGAGAGCACAACACAGGGCCATGGACATGATTAAGGGACTGGAGTAACCTGAAGGAGAATGGCCAGGAAGATCTTATCCATGGGAATAAATACCTGAAGGAAGAGTGCAGAGATGACAAAGTCCATCTCTTTCCAGTAGTGCCTAGTGACAAGACGTGAGGTAACGGGCACAAAATGAAACACCACAGGTTCTGCCTGAATATCAAACATTTTTTCACCTCAAGGGTGACTTAGCACCCTTCTGGGAAGTTGCAGAATCTCCATCCTTGGAGATATTCAAAAGCTATCTTTATGTGGTCCTGGGCTCTAGGTGGCTCTGCTTGAGCAGGAGAATGGAACCAGATGACCTCCAGAGGTCCTTTCCAACCTCAACCACCTGGTGATTTTCCAGTTTAGCCACCAAAATATATCCTACTCTTTTTTAAATTATAAATCTGCTTTCCAGTTCCTCTCTAGGCACTCTCCACCTAAAGTAAACCAACAGGAAACAGAAAACCTCAAAGCCTTTCTGCATTGCCTCCTCCACATTCAGATCTGCAGCAGCTATAAATGCACATATAGCAATTATTTTTACTTGGGGCTAAACAAACAGACTTCAGTTAGCACTGTTTTTGTACTGCACCACGAAAGACCATGAGTTTTCTCTTCTCAGACAGGCAAGTATCAATATAAAAATAAGACTGAACTGTTCACTTCAGACAGTTGGACTTTCAGATATCAACTCAATCTACAACATACCAGTCCAAATAATTAGTTAATATGCCATAATCTGAAGTGATAGGGGTTGAGACATGACATTCATTTGAAGATCTGTTCCACACAGTTTAAAGTATGTCTCTATTACTTCTATATACTTTCAGTTATGGTTTGAAAGTTAGACTTCCCAAATACCACAAGTACTGAAGTTTTCCCTCAGATAACCTCAAGGTTCCATTCCCTTATTTCTTCATTGCAGAATACAGCACCCAGGAACTGCAATACATTTACTTTTGTGTCAGTAACATAGACATAGTTGTTGACAAAAATCTTCAGAATTTATTCCCTTGGGTGAAATAGCAATAAGATTCTTCCAAAATTATCTTTGGCAGCTGACCAGAAAAGTGGAGACATTCATGTAGAGATGTCCTTAAAGCCTGCCCATTCTTTCTCACCTCCTCAGCTGCATCAGATGGTCTAGCAAAAGCTATCTTTGCACACCTTCAGTGTACCGTGATACTGTTGACATGACTGCTTTAGGAAGCCAAAGCATGCAAGCACATATTCTCCAGTCTCCCATTAAAAAGCTCCTTAAAATCCAGCTCATCAGTCATCATTATAAATACTTTACACTCCCTGCCTATGTGACCTGACTTAAAAAACAGGTTTCCAAAGTTCCCATCCATCACATCAGTCCCCTTAAAGTCAGGCATCTTAAATCACATGGTCCCAACTGTGTGTTAAGAGGCATGTTCTCATGTATGTCCTTCACATCTGCAATATACTCTTAATGTTACAACAAATACTTGCTCTGTCACACTTCTCTGCTTGTTTAACCATTACATCATTGCTGTCTAGAATAAGTTCCATATGTCTAACACGTCTCCATGGTATTGACACATCACCCCTTATTATATGTTGACATTCACAGCCACTTCACAAAGAAAAAGGTCCTCAATTAGATCCTAAATCAGCAACCATAGCATGCTCTAATATGCTTCTCACTAAATTGATCCTTGCTATAGTCAGACACAGAAATGAAACTGATACATTGCACACAGTCTTCATTCATCACATTTCAATTAAACTTACCTAACAAGGAAAGACAGAATTCAAGAGTGACATCATTATTATCATACGGCTGAAAGTCTAACTCAGCACCAGCGAAAAATAACTTGCTGTGCCATCAACACCCTCCTTTTAACAGCTTCCTGCTCGTACATTGGTAGCAACTCATTGCCCCACAAAGGAAAAAAAACACCATAATAACACAGAGCAAAAGGAGTTTCCTCAAAAACCCATGAACAGCCCATGCCCCTAGCATGCTTCTGACATCACCTTTTCCACTCTGTCACGATTTCAAGGCTTACCAAATGGTGCCAGTTACCACTGTGTATCTACTGCGAAGTCTAGAGGAAAACTGAGGAAACACTTCTTCAACTGCTTCATCATTCCACTTTTATTTCTTAAGACAGAGCCCAGAGACATCTTGCCACTGCTATTGATTATTTTTCTTTTCAAACACAACTCAGAGTGTATAGCTGACTCTCCTGAAGGGCCACACTACTCCCATGCTCCCTCTTCAAACATCATCACTGAAACTGAAGAATAGCAGAACCTCCAAGCCCTAGAGCTATGCAGTATTTTAGGTAGTCGAGATTTTCCAGTTCTGGAAAACTATAAAGAAAGCCAAAATTTGCAAAAGCATATTACAACAAGGCATTCAGTAGCTTCACAGCTTGCTTTCTGCACTTACAGAAGTCCAATGAGCTGAAGGAAGAAATATTTGGCTGTTCATATATTGTTTTGCCTCTCAAAAATAAGGAGTGCCAGGCTACAGAGGTTTATCTTCTCTGAATCTTCTATTACCGCAATATACAGCTAAATATAGTAAAACGGTGATTATTTAGCATCTCTTTAAAGCAACGATTTCCCTCCCAATTAATATCCTGTTTCTCAGATTAATTATCTACTCAAATTTTCTTGATGCACTCACTACAAGAAGCTGAACGTGTTTCCTGTAAATTAAATTGCTTTCAGAGATAACAATGCTCCTAGAAAAGCTTTGACTAAACAAAGAATCAAAATCCAGTCCACTGAAGCTGCCTGGATGGGTAGAAGGCAAAACCCACCATTTTCAGATAGTGAAATTCAGAGCTTAAACCTGAACAATAAGCTGCTTTCACTTGTCCTCAGGGTAACGACCCTAACAAGCAGCAGTTCTTCACTGGCTCAAATAAGAATGACACTCAATGAAGAAAAAAAGAAAAAAAAAAAAAAGATAAATCAATATTTGCTTGCAACTTCAGCCACTGGGGATCTGCACTCAGGAGTCTTCTCATCTACAGAGCCTGCAGATGGTCCAGACCTATTCCTGACACATTTAATGACAAAACTCCTGTAAATTTCAGTAATACGTGATGGGAAGCTTCAGGAAGAGTAGAAAGCAGACCCTCTGCAGAGATCAAGTACTTTCTTCTCTGTCAGACCAGAAGTACCTAAAGAGCAGTTGCAACTGTACACTGCTGCACTCATGTAGATCTTTCTCTACCCAGGGCTAGGAAGAGATTCATTCAAACAGCTTATTTTTTTCTTGGCATTTCTTTATTTACCGGCTCTGCTGCCTGATCCTCAAGAGGAGCAGTGCTCTGAACCTCTAGGCACAGAAGAAGAACATTGTCTGAGCTCAGTACCTGTGGAAACCCCTTTGCTAAGAACAGCTGTTGTATTGAAATCATGTATTGGAAGAGAAACTGCTGTTTTTACAGCACCAGAGCTGCTTGTCTATCCCTGTGCAAAAGGAACAATGCTCCCTGTACAGTGAAGGACCCATCTTTGTGGTGCTACAAAGCTGCTGATAGCTCACTACTGGGCTCTGTCCTGTTTGAACTGAAAGGGCAATCTAAGCTCAGCTCCCTTTTCTAGTTTCTTACCAAGTTTCTTTCGGGTTGTTTTGTTATTGTTGAGCATTCAGGTCTAGTTCTATGGTCATATGCCTGAAACATTATTACTGTACACTGACTTTCCTTTCATAGAATGTACTCCTCATCCAGCTGCAACAAGACTCAACGATTAAGCAGTGTCCAAAACCTGCCTTCATATTTTATCCTACTGGCATAAACCTGCATGGTTTTTCCTCATGCTGGAGGAATGAGAGGATAGGATACACCCTTTACAGATGCAAGATTACCTCAGCATTATACAGTTAGAACCTGAAGGGGGAAAGAAAGTCTCACATTCTTACTCACAGCTCTGTCATTTGA
Source organism: Urocolius indicus (assembly GCA_013401255.1). Taxonomy (NCBI): domain Eukaryota; kingdom Metazoa; phylum Chordata; class Aves; order Coliiformes; family Coliidae; genus Urocolius; species Urocolius indicus. Next base: position 165,557 of record WBNH01005841.1, read on the forward strand.
GCACAACAAAAGAGAACTTCCAGAACAAAGCATGTCTGAAATCAAATATCTGCTAAAAGCTTACACACTTCAACCCTGTCTAGACTACAAACAAGTTTAAGTGGAAATGCACAATCAGACAACAAAAAGAAGGCAGGGTTAGCATACTTTGCACTCATCTCATGAAATATTTAAGCAAAGCATGTGACCATTGATAATATGCTCTTTGACTGAACAAGTTGCACATAAACACTTTTTTCCTCAGACCTTTAGTGTATGGGTATCTGTGAGGGAGCGAGGAAAGATAGTTTAAGAAAAAAAAACACCGACATACACAGGGAACCCTTCCAAATGTGTGCTGTAAGGTGTATTTGTAATATTATGCACCTTCCAGTTTAGAAACACACGTGTACACATTGATAGATTCTGAAACCTTAAGGTTTTAGAAGACGTGTACACAGAGGAATGATGCTTCAGAGAACAAAGCTCTCGTATCTCCATTCAGCAACATCAGCAAGCTGTGTTCTGCACTGAAGCTGGACAAAACCAAACCGTGCTATCCTTTAATAATTGATAAAGCCCCCACCCCAGATAAGGCAGGCAGTCAGCTGTACAAGAGGTACAGACAATTGCAGTATTCTTAATTCACCTGCCTAAAATTCAAACCAAACAGCATTTTTTAAAAAAAAAAGTAGAAAAGCAAAAGAAGATGACCAGGTAACAGAAGTAAATCGAGTTTCTCCTCTGCCGTATCACACACTCTGTCAGATCACAATAGGTACTCATGAAATGATGCACAACAGAGCCCAGGTAGGCTCCCTTCCTCCTCTAAACCTCACACCAGAAAAAAATTCCCAGAAGAACTAAGCCAGAAGTGATAATTATTTGCATGCCTTGCTATGACACTAAGCCTAAAAATTGGGCAAAAGTAAGTTCTACAGCATAGTAGAAGTAAAATTAACTTGCTTACCAACCAGATAGCAGTAGAAAGCTTGCATGCAAATGTTCCAGGCATAGGCATATGACAGATTAAGAATCACTGAAAGAGGAGATGGAGACAATAGGTTCTAGCTATGAGAGTTTATTGAATTAACGTTAGCCTAGAAAAGCATTTCATAAGAGGGAAAGTGGTTATGAACCATGTTTTTAGTGCCATCTGTATAGATCTGCATCATTTCAACATTACAGCTGATCCATCAGACAAAAAAAAAAAAAAAACCACAAAAAAACAAAAAAACCCAACCCCAAATCTAATCATAGAGCTTTGTCACATTTTATCTGGGGGTAATTCAAATCTTATCAGAAAGCAGTCATAAAACAGACACTGTTTTATGTAATAAGAACTCTACATGAGGAGTAATGCTCAGGCTTACTAGGAAGGCTAACACACAAAACAGTTTACTTCAGATTTGATGAATTAGTAACAATACAAAACCACTTCCTATGTTAAAATGCAAGCTGGAAGTCAAAGTAGTAGTCAAAGTCCACACTACGATGAAGTTGTCAGTGTTCCTTCGTGATCAGATTTGCCTGCAGTTGTCTGGGCACCCATGGGTTAAAAACAAATTAAAGCAAAAACTGATATTCCTAAGCAGGAAGTTTCCACTACATTTGTGACTACTGTACGCATTCAGGACCTTTTCTGTTTGCAAAGTGTTTATTTAAACAGATAGTTATCAGATACAAAACAGGGACAAAAACTGGAAGAAAGTTACTTCTAGGATAACCCGAATACTAGACAATCACATAACTTATTTGCAGAAGTGAATCAATACTATAGATACAAGATACTAAAAAAAAAAAAAAAAATGTAGGCAAGTCTCTCTATTCCTCACAACTACTACAGGATAGAGCTGCACAGTTCTGCTGCTACTGCCGAGTATATAAATAACTGGTTTTGAATTAGACCCAGAAGAGGAATGAAAAATTGAAATTATACCACAGCAAGTTTTTGCTTGAGGTTTTTTTTTTTTCCTCCCCTTTAATAAAGCCGAAACATTGATGTCATTTTTACATCAATAAAATAATTACTTTTCTGTTAACTGAAGTCACACAAGATACTTCTGTCCCCAAGGCAAGGGGCTTAACACTGCCATAAAGCATCACTTCTGTCTGTTCAGTGGGCATCCATGGGGTGGGGAGAAAGAGAGGAAAAATAAAAAGTGCAGGGTCAGGTCATTAAGCTGAAATCCCAGGGCATGACCATTGTACTTAGGGTAAGATTCATTCAAATTTCATAAACCCACTGGGTGAATGAGGTAGGCAGGAAGGATGGTTGTATCAAATGGGAAATTAATGATGACCTGAATTTAAAGCAGAGAAAAATCGCCCACACAGAGACACACTTGACTCACAAACATCTCTGTACTGCAAGGATCCGTGAGACAAGGTTGCATTCTGGGACATGTCAATTAAAATTAAGAATGAAATAACTTTGTGCAACGGTGCTGAATGGCATTTTCTCTTGAGACCACAAGTTCAAATTGAGATTTCAGCTGCGCAATCAGATTTCCTTTCTTAACTCTTTCATTTCCAATGCTATTGATTAGCTCATGACAGTCTTCCCATTCCAATCTCAACTAAACACACAGTCACTTTAGAGAGGCCTGTATCTGCCTGAAGCTGCAAATCCAGGCTGTGACAGTACTACCAGAATTAACAAGACACGATTGCTGTCAAAAAGTGAGCTCTCAATTGCCAAGTGCAATCAGAACTGAATCTGGAATTTCAGGGACCAGTTAAAAAAGAAGTTGGTGGTGGTACTGTAATAACAAACTCAAGTGTACTGCTCACCTAGTTACACCACACAACCATTTTAAGAAACCTCCTTAACAGTTGCCAGGGCTAATATTTATTTTGTCCAATGGGGAAGCCAGCCCTCATCACCTCATATCACCTCCCCCACACTAACAACATGTGCAGTCCCATCCCAGCTACACTTCAAACTGAGCAAAGTCCACAGCCTGCCAGGATCCCACACAATCCTGTGGGCATTCACAGTGCATTCCCACCAGTATGAGTGTTTATGTTTATGGGAAACAATACAGCAGAACCACAAAACACTATTTCTACTTGAGGTAGACTGAAGTGCCCAACAAAGCCATTTTGACATTTTTTCCCTCAGGAAAAGAGGGAGCTCACTTTTAAGTGAGAGGAAAAGAATCTTTTCCCAATTTGTTTGCCACTCAAACATACAGTCATGTTTATAGACTTGCAGTCTTGTTTCCACAGGAAATATTAAAACAAACAACATTGTTTAAGTATTGTGTTTCCATTGCTACCTTAAAGGCATCTTTAAAAAAGCATTTATCTATAATTTACACCCAGGAGAAAGCTAATTCTCTTTGTCCCTTTAAAAGAACACTAGATTTTTTTTTTATTATTATTTTTTTAGATGAACAAAACACTTAAGAGAACTGTAAATACAGGAAGGAGGGATAAGAGCATGGGGGAAGAACTCTACAGACATTGTAAATATTTTTGTGACTCCAGTTGCCAAAACAGTATCCAGAGAAGGTACCTCTGCCAAGTTTCTTTGAACAAAAAAATTCAAAGAACAACAATTCATGAAACACACCCAGACATTTGCAGTATAAATACACAAGCATACACAGCATTTCAGCTGTTGTGGACATGACTCTTCCTTTACTACCTTGATGTACAAGGCAGATTCGGATTTTACCAGTGTCTCTTTCTGGAAAGTCTCTGGAATCCAGCCAAGCTTGTGATGGGTGTTAGGCAATATTTGCTATGCCTCTTGGTACAAGCAGTAAAGAAGGAAAATTACATTTTGAGTATTGAAAAGTTTGCATTGGCAGCGTTAAGCTGAAATTTTATTGTTAGCTTTGTACGAGAAACAAGAAGAAAAAAGAAACTGGTCCCATGTAGCTGAAAGATGATTTACACTGGAGTCTCAAAAGTCAAGAAGCAGAAAAACTTAACAGTGGATCACCCTAGATTTAAAGCAAGTTACAGGCAGATGTTTCAGTTACTATTTACACACCAGAACCAGGAGCCAGATTTTCAAAGTGATTCAGTGGATTGAAGCAACTCTTTTGAATCAATCTATAATAATATTTGGGGTTGGTATATACTAGCTTGAGAGGTCTGAAAGTCTGTCCCTCATTTCTGGCTGCCTATACAGCAGCACTTTTCTCTTTGAAGATTTGGCCCCTGAAGAATTAGTAGCAAAGAATACATTTTAAAATCCAGTATATTGAAAAGGGCCATGACATTGTCAACAATGGAACTGAACAACCTTTTCCCTCTCATTTCACATTCTTGAACAGTTGGTACAAAACAGTTATTTTTGTATGTACGTTAAAATATAGAAACTGCAACTGCAAATACAAATGTCTGTCACTATTACACAAATAATGAATTAGTTCTTTGCAGCCCCTTGTACCATTGCAGCAAACAGAGAAGGGTGTAATGTCACCTTCTGTTTGCTTTGTAAAGACTGAATGTTATCCAAAGATCCCATTTCTCTGGTTTTCTACATCTAGTATGATTGATGGCTGCTGTTTTTGATGTAATTACAAATGGCTCTTCCCTCCAGAAATAGCCTGCTAAAAAAATATTGTACTTTGGAAGCAAATATTATCCTTAAAAATTGCCAATACTATCCATTAATACATAGCCCTGGTATGCCACTGGTGTCATGACTGTCACTGACAGATGAAAAGCTGAATAGCAAAGAGAAAAGAAATGGGATGTGATAAGATCGCATCATAAAATATAAGATAAATGTGTCACCATGACCAAGATGCATTCTAACCTCAGGTAGTAAAACAACATGTCACAGTAGGAAGAGAAAGAATGACCCAGATGAGACAAAATTGCTAAGGACAAATGTGAAATGTTCCTCATCTAGCATACATTTACATACACTTACATATGCTAATGTAAAAAATACAGTTTTTTAAAGAAAATCTTGTGAACGTACCGTAGTCAATTCCTTTCAGGGAAAGAAAAGAAAGAAGCAGAAAATAAAATCAGTTTATTTTCTTTAAAAAAAAAAAGGGGGGGGTGGGGAGGGAAAGTGGTGAGGAATGGAAACAGAGTCACTCTGCAGAAGTGATTTAATGCCATAACTAGCAGATTTAAAGTTTCTATATGATCTATTAAGAAGCTACTAACTTGCCTGTCAGCGCTAAGAGGCAAGGGCAGGCTTTCCATGTAACTGATTCACTGATCCAGAAAACTGTGTACTTCACCCAACCACCAGCACTAGTTGGCATCCACTCCCATCATAGAAGCCTGCTGCCTCTCTTCCTGGGCAGGAAGGCAGAACTTGGTTTTCCCTCCTATTTGCAAACCAGCCAGAGCCTACCTATAACAGCACATGAACTATGCAAAGCACTTTGAAGCCCTAATCATGTCAATGCAAGTTTCAATGCACATGCAAACCAAGACATCATGCACATCATGAGTTCTTAACTTTTGGGAATGTTTTAAGTACTGAGGTTCCCATTCTGATACTTCAGTAAGGTGAGGAGGTTCCAATCTCAGGCCAGGCAGGAACAGGGTATTGAAATGCTGCTTTAGGAGGAGTTTTCACCTGCTCACTTTCTTTACCCAAACAACCAACAAGTGAGGATACCCAGAGGGAAATACCTCATCCATGAAGTCCAATCACTTTTTCCATGAGCATTCAAGAATCATAGTACTCTCATATGATACAAAGACTACTTCTCCCTAAATATTAAGGTATGGCTGTAGCTGTAATACCTAGCAATAAAAAAAAAAAAATAAAAAAAAAAAAAGGAAAAAGCTACTAGATGGTAAAGAATTACTTCTGCAGCACACCAGCTAATTTCAAAATACTACCAACTCAATAGAGAACAACTAAAGCCTGATAATACACATGCCAAGCGTCACTCAAGGGAGGTAATGAACCCATATTGCTTTTGACATCACCAGCACAAAAATAATCACTCTCTTTGCATTAAAGGCAACTTGTACTATCATTAGTTACTCTTTAAAAAGTCTGTCAGTAATCCAGGAGTTCAAGGGGACATCTCACAACCAGATGCTATGAAAGCAGCAAGAGAGACTTTACAACAGTAAGCAGCATCAACATATACTTTATAAACAAAATGTACAATTTGCAATGTCACTCTTGACTTGCACAGCATCTGACATCTAAGTTGAAATCTATTACAACCAAGAAAGAGTGTTTATAACTGTTCCCTCGTTAGAACATCATAAAAAAATAAAATCTATAAAGAGTTGCACACTTAAGGTAGTGAAAGGCTTAACTGGGATTCACCAGAGACTTAAAATGGCAGAGAGATCACTAAGACAGCTCAGATGGGCAACACCGCTCTCCCAGAACATATTGCTGGTTTTACAGATGAGCTGATAACCAATGTAATTGAGGCCAGTAACATAAAACATCTGTTGGAATAAGTTTAAATAGTAATACAGTCTTCCTCGTTTAATCCGTATGAACAATAGGAGAATTATTCTGGTCACCATTGCTACAATTAGGAAGAAGGTTTAAGAAGGACAAAGTACTAATAGAAGTCAGCAAGGTGACTGGGAGTAAACAACGTACTTGGAAGAACATCAGCACAACCTAATGCAGAACTAAAGCGCTTACTCTACAGTATTTCTGTCAATATGAGACAGCAGCATCACAAAAGAGCTTCTACCCACCATGCCAATTAAAAAAATTAAGGTCTAGTTTACCAGTAATTAACAAGGCTTCAGGAAGGTGTTGATGGGAGAAATCCAGCCATCTGCATAATCTGTTGTACAAATCAATTATTTCGTCCATTCAAAACAAAATAATTAGGTTTGCATTACTGTAATGCAGTACTGTATGAAGCACAATACAAAGTCCTATACACTGCTTTCCTAGCAAACTTTTCTCTACAGCTACTTAGAATTTTACATACTTTCAATTGCCTGTATTAAATTCCTTAATCAGGAAACTCCCATCTCCTTCCTATTTGGAAAACTCTCATCTCTGCGTAACATTGTGGTGTAAACACTGGTTTATGTATTTAGTTAACGCATCACAAAACCAACCAGCTATAGGCCCACATGATGCCATGCCTGGAAGCTAAAAGGGCCTTTATTCCCATAACACTGAACTCCCCTGAGAAACCTATCATCAAAAGAGAAAGATGCAAATAGCTTCAGATGCAAAACTTGATACAATAATTTGAAAGCGTTTACAAGTCAAACAGCAGAATAATTCTGATCACACAGAGGTAGCGTTCACGTCTCGAGGCTCTACCATCCATAAACAAATTGTGCTGCATATCTTTTATCAGCTCCTTAATGAATTAGAAGCTGAAAAGTCTTCTGAACATTCTGGATGGTTCTAATCAGTGTTACACTAGACACAGCTTCAGAGTAATACTACTTCAATTCAATCATCTTCTCATCTCCTCCATTTATGTTTTATACATGTGTATATATATATATATATACACACACAAAAATACACTCTCTACAGTATAAAAATAATCCCTCATATTCCAGTTTCACTTGAAGCTTTCAGGAATATCTCTTTCTCTGAACATTACAATAGTCTGGTTGTGAAAATTTTACTAAAAATAGAAGTTCAGAGCTGTGCCAAGTGTTTTCACTTGCGGAGGCAGAAATTGCCAAGCTCAAAAATTCTACAGGATAACTTAAAATAGTTTTCACTTTACGTTTGAATGCCAAAGAGAAGTGTTGTGATGCTAAGGATAGATGTGGGGGACTAGCGAAAAGGAAAACTCATGCTTTTCTATTTCTTGCTGTAAGCAGGTGTGGGCTTGACTCAAAGATGCTGAGAACACCACTGGATGTAATGAATTATCATATTACAAGGAGCACAAGGAGTCCATACGATCACCACCCCTTAATAAAGCAGAAAGGATCTTGCCCACTCATTTGTAGATACTAAATACTACAATTCGTCATACTAAGGGAGATTTTAGCCTCTGTGTGCTCATCAAGCTTCTGTGGGGTACTGTTACAGTTGTTCACTGCTTAGGCATGCAGACAAACAAATAAAGCAAAAAAATCCCAACGCCTGGCTGCAACCTAATGAGATACATAGGACACTGTGAAATTTGAAACTATCAAAGTTTGAGTTTCAGTTCTGTTATCCAGAAATTTGAAACACATTCTCTCTAGTCTCAGGATTTATTTCAAGGACTTCACTCTTTCTTAAACCTCTTCTCTTGCTATTCATTCCACGGTTGAGACACAAGGAGAAATCATTAGGTCACCCTCATCCTTGAAAACCAAAGGAAATTTACTAGGAAAATCCTACTTCCCATGTCTCATTAGAAACAAAACCTTTGAACGTAAACAAAGCACCACCTCTGCAATCCTAACCATACAACCATTAAAGCTACTGCAAAATTTATCTCCTTTTCCCTCCTGTAGTTCAAAGAATTCTCTGCAATGCTATGAAATACAGGCTAATATGGAATCATGAGGAAGACTTATATTAATAAAACCCCTTTGGATGGCAGAGTTAAACAGGAGAAATTATCAGTCCTCATATGCAGTCTTCTGCCATTTTTCCACACAGTCCTCAACTGATGTCCAGGAAAGCTCAGCTATGCCCAGTTTCACTTCAAAAATGTGAAGAACAAAGTCTTGTTAATGCTGCCCTGTCCTTGAGGAGATCTGACCAAACAAAATCTGAACAGAGTTCCCAGGCCAAGATGTTTGAGATACAAAACACCTGTATCCTCTTAATGTTTCATCAACAAGAGTAGTTATACAAGATACTGTGCATCTGCTTTCATTCATTCCTTGCCTTTTTCTTTCTCCTGCTAACCTACTTAAAACAGAGCCTCTTCTTCTCCCTCCTCTTCACCCTTAGGAGGAAAGTCCAGCTCTTCCAATGGGCTCAGTCTGCTTCAAGATGTCATTCCTCTTTTCCTAAAGTATGTAGGATTTGCTTCAGTTTTTAAGATGGATCAATTCACTCTTGTCCACAAAAATGGTCCTGAAAACATACACTTGCATAACGAGAGGGCAATTCGTGGCATAATTGAGGAAAATGATACAGCAGAAAAGGATACGATGATCTCTTTGAAGCTGAAGCTCCCATCTCACAGAATCATATCCACAAGTGTTTCCAGAAAAGAGAACAAATGGTGATGCAGTCTGAAATTTTAGTTTTCTTAATTAAATCCATATAATCTTAGAAGGACTAACTCTGTGTCTCAGAGTGGTAGCTTCAGGGGTGAAGGGAGGGAGTAACACCTCTTTCAATTTGCATAGACATTTCAGAAGTTTCAGCGTTAAAAGCAGCAGTATATGAAATATGTTCCTTACACCTTTACTTCAAATGAAACATGAGATTTTAAGACGCTTTCTGGCACACAGTTGCACAATCTCACCATCACAGAAGAAATTAATTTTGAGCAACTGAGGAACAGATGCAGGAACAAGCAGACATAATGAGAAGACCCTAAAATCTTCACACTCAAAGAAATGTCCTATCATTCAAGACCCAAATAGAGATGCGCGACTATTTTCACCCAGTGCTCCTGACCCCACTCTTACTGATGTTATTATCAAAATCTTAATTTATTGGCAGAAAGGAAGTCCTCAGAGTGGTTGAGATGAAATATTTGTCAACAGCCTTGTTAGAAACATTCAGCATGTGCAGTTTCAAATGTGACTGTTAAACATGCTTTTTCCTGCATTTTATCTTCCATAATGAGCATTTCTACATTGTGAAAGATGTTGAGTGTACAGACTCTTTTAAAAAATCACTTATTTTTAGTAATTGCAGCATAACAAACAAAAAACACTGACAGGCAGATTCTCCCTGTACATAAGCTCACCTCACAACCTTTGGGACAGGTGGTTAAGCCACACTGCCTCACAAGGTACCATCATTGGAACGCTTTCCTCAATAAGCCTATTGCTGTTACAAAGTTGCATACATGCAGCTAGACACACAAATCCTCAAGATTCTGTCATTATAAATCCCCATACCACAACAGCTCTGACAGCACACAACAGCACTTTCAGAAAAACATAGTTCTCATAACAGCATTTCCAGAAACAGAATATTTCCACTCTCACAACCTACATATTGTGTCCTGCTGCAGCTCCTGAGCATTCTAGTCCTGGTGAAGGACCTTACTGTACAAGCCCCTTTGTACAGGTACAGGCACATCTCCACACCTGACTTTGGAAGTTCCACACTCAAGTTAGGCAGTAACTAATTGCCTAAAGACTGACAGTGTCCACCCTCCTGTAGGTAGTTGCTGTCTCTATGGCTGAGCCAGCAGAAGAGAATACATGCCTTCATGCAGCTGCTCCAGTATGTAGCTAAACATTTCAGTAACAAATCCCAAAACATATTCTTTTTGTTCAGCTCTGCTGCAGAGGTCACAACTACTGACAAAGAGTTTACTTCAGGGAACAGAAAGGAGTCAATACTGTAGACTTCTGCATCTCTTTACTCCAAGCTAGATTTGTTTCAGGACTATTATACCTGAGAAATCATGGATGAATCCATAGAGAGCCATGTAAAAATTAAGCTACCTTCTTTCTTGTTCTTTCTAGTATGACTTGCCTAGCTGTTTGGAAAATGATGACGCTTTGCATACTACACCTCCATGAACATTTCTTCCACAAGATTCCTATCACAGGTACAGACTTATACCAGCTATGTCACTAACCCATTAACTACCTTTTCATCCTGCCAGACTTAAGTCTTCACACTCTCTCACACCAGTTATCCTCTAGCAAAATGCTTCAGGGAGAAAGTGCTGAGGAAGGGCAGTCACACTAAGTTGAATGCCTGAACTAGGAATGTTACCTAAGTACTTTCTGAAAAAGGAACAACACAGAAGTCTTTGGCAAAAGTGATTTTAAGCAACTCCTTTCCCCTTCACCACTTCACGGCCCTGAGGCAAGCCAGCACTTAAGCTTTCAGATCCAGATCAAAGCTGTACACCATATAGTGTCTAAACATATTTTAACAGTTCCCTGACTTCACGATCCTTCTGAACTTCACAAACTCTTTACTTACCTTCAGGCCACTGCAGAATGTCAGACTGCAGATACTCAGCACAAGCTTCAGCAATCTTCATCCCTCATGATGGATGAAGGGGAGCTGCCACTAGAGGACACCAGGAAGGTGACACCTCCTTGCTTGCTCATGGCCACAAGAAAAGTTTTTCAGTCTTTGTTTCTTTGAATACTGGCGCTCCCAGGTACAATGCTGCTTTTGTGGCCTAGAACTTCAGGAAGCATGACTACTCCCAGTAGAAACCAAAACAGATAGAAGTTAATCTTGGTTCTTTTTAATTATGATTTCATAATTGTCTTCCCTTAGATTTCCATGGGAGGAGTCTCTAAACACATTAGGTCTTTAGTTAACATGGCAGAAGTCCCTTCCAGTACCTCTTTCATTTGTTCCTGTTTGGAGAGCGTAGACTTGCTATTCACCTTGAAGTCATTTATCCATTTGGCTTAGTTTTACTTAATTGTGATCATTAGAGTAAAAAGATTACTTTCTAGAAGCCCTGTAACTGCACAGTAAATTTCTCTGACAACTCATTAGTTTGTAACTACTGCCTTTCATTAAGCAAAACATTCTCTAATACACTGTTGCAGTATCAGACTGATCAGACCTTAAAATCAATCAAGAACTCTTGCTCCATCAGAAAAGATAAGACCACATCTCTGATCCTCACCTATGATAAGCAGCACAAAAATTAAAATGACAAGATTTTTGTTGCTGTTGTTAAGGAAGCAGAACTTACAAATGAACTGAAATGCATGACCTAAAGCAATTAACTATGATCCTACCCTCTCACTCAAGCTTTTCCTCCTACTGAAACAGAAAACCCAGAAGACAAGAACACAGCTCTATCACACAGGTCAAGAGACATTAAACAGAGTCAGCATTCTGCTCCTTACCTCCAGTATTTTTTCTTCAAGTACTGAAAACAAAATCCCAAAAAGCTGCTGACTGTATTCATCTAAAAATCAACAACCCAGTGCATGTTGACAGGTACAGTAACTTCAGGTCAGGTAGTACGAACAGGACCACATACACAAATAAAATGCCTTCCTCTTCAACAAGTCCACAGGTAGCTTGACACATATATGCCCCAACACCACCGGGATTCAGTCTCTAGCAGGCAGAGCAGCAGTTACAGGGACTGCCAATAGACAAAAGAAGTAATCACTGAAGGACCCAGCTGAAAGGGCTACTTTCCCCTCAAGGGAACCAACACCCTATTTGCATTGAGAAATGATTCAGCCTTCAGTTACTGTGCGGGACAAGCCGAGCTCAGCATGACTAAACCAAATGGAAACACTCTTAACAATTCCAGTGCACTGAACCTGAACAAATGCATAGATGTGTTATCAGGATGTATTATCATTACATTTTCTTACCCTAAAATGCTTGGTTTTTATTTCTCTGCCTTTTAAATTGAAAGGAAGGTTAAGAAAGACAGTGTCTCATCCTAGCATGAGGAGCAGCTCTACTCCGCCGCCAGCTGAATTTATGGGGTTTCCTGAGGCTTACAAAGTAGATGAAGAAGGTTAACAAGGTAAGCACCTGTAAGGTACAGTAGCCTACATGATGTTCGCTTATTTAAATCTAACCTGAAACAGCTTCACTCTGCATTATCCAATATTGGATATTGCAGAGTAAAGAATAATATTTGGCATCTCCTTGCACAGAGCTGTTAAGTCCATTATAATTACTAATATGACAACCAAGAGAGATTTTTGTTTAAGATAACATTTAGAATTAAAAACTGGAGTTGAACAGTGGTATGTTCAACAACCCTATCAAAGAGAAAGCAACGGGATACTGTATGGGAAAAGCAAACAATAGCAAAGCTTTCTTTTTTTAAAAGCACTCTTTCTAGCTGTTCGTGTCAACAGAGTTCACTAGATTTATTGAGCAAGACAAGAAGGTCAAAGAAAACAAAAGCTTGCTTTTGGGAGGTGTTTTAGCAGTTCACAAAGACAAAAGCAAAATCTCTCTCGAACGCTCTGCTCTGTTAGGGTAGCTCAGCTTTTGCTCTTAGTTCTTAGCTAAAAACTGAAACCACAAGTGAGCAAACCCCTTCACCCGCTGACAGCTTTCTCCTTCCCACACCAGCAGGACTGCTGCACATGCGGACGCGCGGAGCTGCCAGAGCCCGAAGGGAAGGACGCAAGTTGAGCACTAACCTGTTTGAGTTCCGCAGGCATTTATTCGAGGTGCCGGTTTTACAGTCCCCAGCAGAGAACACCTCCAGCTTCCCGCAAACCCTCTGCGGACTCAGCCTTCTGCTCCGACAGCCTCCAAAGCCTCTTTCCTCTGTGAAGCTCGCTCCTTTTGTAACGCGACCAGCAACCTCGCCGCTCCAGAGCCCCTCCACAGCCCCTCTACAGCCGGAGCCCATCCAGGGCCAAGAGACCACCAACCAACGCAGCTCCCGCAGCAAAACAAACGCAGCCGGGGGCTCCCGCAACGGTCGCGTCCCTCTCACATGGCTCTCGCTCCGCTGCCCCGGCGCCCGGGAGGCTCCGTCCCGGGGGGCGGAACTGACGGGCAGCCGCAGCGGGCCGGGGCGCGGCCACGCCCGGGGAGCCGGCGGCGGCTTCGCCTGTCGTCGGAGCGGCGGCGGCGGGGGCTGAGGCGCGCTCGGNCGCCGGATCTCTCCTGCTGGATGATAAAGACAAAGAGAGAATGTCACCAAGGAAAACTGTCAGCAGCGGCTCTAAGAACGCGAACCTGGCAGCTCCGGAGGCAGAACGCCCTTAGGATGCCGTCTGCGCTGTAAGCGCCGCTGCCTCCTGAATTACCGGCACGTCTAAGAGGAAAGCACAGAAAAGCAAAACGCTTGGTTGCTTACTTTCTCTGTACTTCACTTCGAGAGGAATGCCATCCCTGCTGCACCAGCACCCGAGCAAGATGGTCTTTCAGCACAGTCTCCTCCCTTTTCCATCTTACACAGCTGCAGCGAGGCTTAGAGCTCGAAGCACAGCTGGCCTACTTTTTAAAAACCATTCACCTGCCCACAAACTTGTCCCACATTCATTAAAAGATTACCTTGATAAATTACTCATTACCAAAATGAATTACAGATGTGCTACACCTTGCATCTACCACATGCTGTAACAAAAACTGGGACTTCAGATTATAGTTTTCACATTCACTTATTGCTAGTAAATTGGAAGGACTCAGCTTTTAAGGCTCAGTCTTTGAACAAACAACCAGGCTGTGAGCCTCCATGAAATCCCTGGAAAGGAGAAGAGCCTTCCATATTTATTCTTGGATCCGATCCTCTTCTTTCTGCTTCTTCCCAGAAATAGCAGAAGGAGTATGTATTAATACATATATTAAGACATCAGGTCTTAAAAGAAAGAGACCTAAATAGGTTTAAACCAACCTTGACTAAACCAGAAGACTTTTCTCCCTCCCCACCCCAACCCATCCCCAGGGGCAGGTAGGCACACTTACCCAGCACTGAAACTAAAGCCAAAGGGCTAGTTCAGCTGGCAGCAGTGAACCAGGTCTGAGAGGCAGCCAGCGAAGGCTTCCCCCCAGTGCTAAATAAACAGCACTGCTTGCAGTCACCAGCCAGGGAGTAAGGGTTGGTTTTCCTTTTCTGTACTAAGTTCCTGCAGCAAACCAAAGCAATAAATAAATCCACCACTGCAACAGCTGGTGGCTGAACAAGGGTAATTAGGGACTGAAAGCTACTGGAATCAAATTAGAGACTATCCCTGGAAAATAGGGATAGGCAGTGACACAGGCTGTAAAGCAGAAAGGAAGGTACATTACAATTTAATCTTCTTTAGTTATCAGAATAGACACCTTTGCACAAAAGTGTGTTTTTGTCCCAGCTTGAAATTCCTTGAAAATTCTAAAACATGCGTCCAATGTGAATGTAATTAACATGTTAATTATCATCAGTCATAACTAAACAAGGTGGCATCTCCTATACTGACGTTTAGGTCAGAAAGAACCATTTCAGACCTACTTATTCCTTTCCCGTTACTGCCATTGTCAGCATTCCAGCTGAATATTAGAGCTAAAGCATTGTATTTTAAGGGCAGAGAACAGGGCAGAACTACATTACCCAACTCTGATCCTAATTTGTTTAAAAATAAATGCCGTAAAGGTTGACAAAGGCAATGGTAGGTATTCCACAAAGTTTAGCTGAAACAAAGTGTTTGCTTCACTGCAGGGAAAAAATATGCTTTCAGTCTGTCCACAGTGGAATAATTTAGAGGTAACTGGTAGTGGCTGTTAATAAAATACTTAAAGGCCAAAGCAGAGCAAAAGGAATACATTTTGTATGAGCCTCCTGTACTTTTGTACAGCACACATTCCCTACCCCCCTTCTCCTTGTCCAACTTTTCTTCAGTTAACAAAGTAAAATAGCTCAACTTTTGTTGAGGCCATGCTGGCATAGAAAAGTACCATTCAATTTAGGCATGCACATGGATATGTGCCAGACCTTTATACACTGTCAAAGAGGGGGGGAAGGTTATAAAGTCTGTAGGGCACTGAAGTAGCTACTTCTGCATGCAGAACAAAACTGAAAACTTTCCTGAATGGACTTGCCAATTGTTACTCACATAAGAAATCTCTGATGTTGTAAACCCACAGGTATTTGTGCAAACCATGCAAGCTTAGCATTGCTGAAATTCGAAGTCCCATCTTCTGGAGTCAGGTTGTTATTTTAAAAACATTATTGTCCTTTCAAAAATATAATAGAGGCTTCTAGGCCTTCTGGTTGCAAAGTAAATTTTGAAACTGTTCTGACTCAAACTCCAAGTTTGGTTGTCTTTTTTTTTAAAAAAGCAAGGCAAAATACATCCCTAGTCCTTATATTTCTCAGCTGCTTGCAATATTTTACCAGCTCATGTAATTCTCAATGCTGGGATTTGGCAATGCTGAAGTAAAAGAACTAATTACCTAAAGAAGAGTTATGGATTAGATCCCAAAGGTTATACTGAACTTCCAAATTCTGGCAACAAATGCTCTATCCATTAGTATCAGATTGCTGACTACATCACAACCTCCTGTCTACCTCCTTTTTTTAAAATGAGCCTTAATTTTTTAATCTGTTACATTTTTCCCATCTGCAAACGTAGGGTGAAAACCTTTTTTTCTTCTCTCTGAGAAATTAAAAATGTATAAATAGGAAGGGATTCAATTCTCTCCAAGATGGAGTAGCATAGTATCTGGGCCAAGCTCTCTTTTTTTTTTTTATTTTCTCCCATTACCCTTAAAAAATTCTCCATCCCTCGTGCTGCACTATAGATTGATCATCTCTCAGAGGCAGTAAAACCGAAATGGTTTACAGCTCTGCCTGGAAACATAACATATGGCTTCAGTGATATGTAACTTCCATAAACCCAACAGAGCAAGAAGGCATAAGATGAATCAAGAATCCCAGCTAACCATATAGGCAAAAGCACCACCATCACCCATGGCAACTCTCAGAAGTAAATAGCCTATATTCATGGAGGTGCTTCCATGCCGAGGGTATTTTATTGTCACTCTGTGAAGTTCATGCAGCAAATAAAAAAGGTGAGAGAACTAAAGAACGGCAACATGATGTGTCAGTGTGCCCTACTGCAATGATTTTAATACAGGCAAATGAAAACCGAACGCTGTATCTCCAAGAAACGTTTTGAAATCTTTTTCTGTTAGCACTTCCATCATTTTCAAATATATGTGAGAAGTTCCACATCTGTATGTGCTCTGAAATGGTTGTGTGACTCTGGTAGGACAAACCCACCAAGGTATTTCTAACGTTTCCATCAATAGTTTTGACAATCTTTTTGCTTTCAATACTGCAAGGCTGGAAATGAAGATGAAGCCAGATTGCCTGGCCCTGAGAGTAGCTGTATATAAATGAAGGATGATTTTATATACCATCCTTATTAAAGAAAAGTTCTAAAGGATGGCAAGGCTGAAGAACAATATGGCAAAGAGGAAACAGGCACAGTCTGTAGAGGGACACCTACAGACACCATTCTGCACTTCACTGAGTTCAAGGGATTTTCATTAGCACACAAACACAGCTTCCATCTTGCTACATCTAATATCAGTCAACTCCCATTTCATCCAAGCTGTCATATGACAGGATGAGAACAAGGACAGTCTGGTGACAACATTACTTACATTAGAAATAAAGGATAGAGGAAGCTACATGTCACTGCATATAGGTCGCAGTTGAATGAATGACCTATGTTCCTTCCTAGCAGCTTCATTTAGGTAAGAATCAAATATATTTTGCAGGGTTAAAACTAGAAAAACCTCCTCCAATTCAAGAAAAAAAAAAAAAAACAGCATTACACTTACAACAGAATGACAATAGCAAGGATAACAAAGCAAATTTAAGATTGGTGCTGTGACCATCATTGCGTACTATACTTATTGGAAAGAAAATCAAAGAAACTGAAATACAGGAAAGAAAGATGTAGTAGTAACCATTTTTCATGTCTGAGATTTGGGTTTAGGTTTTGGATTTTCCAGATGGTTGGTGCTGAATTTCAAGCTGCACATTACAGTAATTTGTTCAGAAGATACCAGCTTAACATGTCATTTTCTCATACAGAGGGCAAAATGTGGTTTGCTGTTATGAACTGGATTGATAGCTGTCTGTACCATCAAGTGATTTTTATGGTAATTACTGTCCTCCTCAAACCAAAACCTGAAGCTTGAAGCTGGTTTGGATTTTCTTCTGAAGATAGAATTGAGGTCTATGTGTATGAAATTTTATTCCAGAGACAGTGTCTTGTATTTTAAATTATTAAATATGAAAATAAGACTTCAAAAAGGAAGAAAAACTTATTGGCATGGGTTAGAAACATGGAGACTGTATTTCTTTTCAGTCTTTGACTACAGTATTCTAAAAATGCCACTCTGCCAGCAGCTAAAGATGTATTTTAGATTAAGTCCCTAAAATGAACTCTGACCATATTCCACAGCATTTCTCAGTCACCACAACTATAGTTAAAAAATATTCTCTTCAGCTAGTAATTTGGTAGCTTAAAAAGGGAAGCAGTTTCACTTTTTTGTCTTGGTTTGTTTTTTTTTAAATATATACGAGTAAACTGTGACATTTACTTAGATCAAAGGCTTTTATTACAGTTGGCACCAAGCCTCAGGCTGCCCATGGCCATCTTTGGCCATTCTGTTCTCAGTCACACTGATGACTTCAGTGAATTACTCCACATTTGTGACAAAGCAAGCGAGAGCATAATTTGAACCATTAACAAGATGGCCTAAACTAGCAAAAGGCTCAGTAACTTATCAACGTCACCATAACCCAACATTCATTTTGGGCTCTTTCAGCGGTAGTTAAAAAGAGCTTACAGATACTGGAGACAGCTGAAATGGAACAGTAGAAAAGTTTTGGTTTTAAAAGGCAGGTTGAACCCTTCAGATCCAAAGCTCACAGTATTCAGGGGAACAGGAAATTGCCTTTTTGCCAGCTTGTTGGTTTTAACATTCTTGGGGGATCTGCAGGGGTAGAAGCTTATGGACCCGACTGACTCCTGTGCAATGCCTTGTAGGGATAAAGCTCTGCCTCGCTCGTACGTGTGTGGATCAAGGCCTGCATTAGTGACAAAGTCTTTTCATAAAATTGAGAGATACAGTGAAAAAAGGGTTTGTGAGGGTTTGAAGTCTTTCTTGCTGAACATCCCAGCTGAACTAGTGCAGTAGTATGCTTGGAACCAAAATGAAGGAGAATGAAAAATTGTAAAAAGCCAGTACAATTAGTCATGTTCTGCTGGCTGAGAAATAAACAAGCAACAGAACATGAAAAGAAATCACAACTTTAAAATGGAAGATGTTTTCACTTTGAATTATCAAGAAGCAAATGTGGCAAATGTGACTAGAAAGCTGTTTTTTGAAAAAAGTCCTGTTCAACCTGATATTACTCTTTTATGTTTTCATGTTTACATTTGAATATTCTGGTTTTAAGACATTTTTAATAATTACTTGCAGTCATACTTACTGATCTTGCAACACTCAGAGACATGCAAAGAACAAACTAGGTGTCTGTTTACAAAATAAGATACACACAGCAAGCAGAATTCATTTTTAATGTGTTTCTCTTGCGTATACCTCTGGAAGAAAACACAGTTCTATTAGTAAAGCAACACAAAATCGTGGAAAAATATCATGAAAGTGTAATTTTGTCATTCAACTTAAATAATTTTCATTTAAACCTGGCACAGTGCCAGGCCAGAAAGGTTAACATTGTAGGAAATTATTCTTTCACAGATCTTGGCAAATACAATAAGAAAATCTTTGCCTTTCACTTCCTTCCAAAACCTCATTTAACAAAATGTCACACCAAACAAAAGAAGTTGAGACTTTTCAAGGCACATGAAAGTGCAAAGATATTTGAGATGCATAGGGTAAATGTGGTCTTTGCTTTGCACTTTTATCATCATTAGTGTAAACCACTTGCTGTCCTGTTGACAAACATTAGATGGCACTTTGGAATGTAGCAGTTACCATATAAAGTTGCAGAGCACATACTTAGGAGATGAAGTGTGAGACATGAAAGTGAGGTACTGTTGATGATAGAGAGAAAAGTGGAATTTCTACAAAGGCATGGTCTTTGAATTAAAAGGGATGTTTTCAACCTGCACATGTGAAAACGTAAAATAGTATGTAATTACATTTTGAAAAACCAAAACATTGTGTTGGAAAGAATAAGAAAGTTCTTTCCTTTACCAGACAGTTGCTGGGTTATCTTTTTAAAATGTTTTAATGACTCCTTTGGGATCTACTTTTGAAGCAGATTTGCTGACAAAGTTTTATACGAACACTTCTCAGTGCAACAGATTTTGAGTGGATTCTGCTGCATGCCGATAGATCTGAGCCCTAAATAACTCTTAATAAGTGGGGTTTAGGTGGTTTGCTTATCTAATAAATCCCTTCTGGAAAGCACTTCACAACTTCTGATGCAGCTGGTCAAATCTTAGTTGTTGCTGAAATTGAAGCTATTATTTCTATTCACTTCGGAATCCATGTTTTTACCATCTAAGGCCTTGAATGAAGACTGAAGAATAATCACAGGGGAGCAGCTATAACAAGAAACAGAGAAGCAGGAAATGTATATTCTCAGGGGGATACTATTGAGTCCATCTTCCAGAGGCTCCATACAACACATACCATGACGCCTGTTGGTCAAAGTCTTTTTTTATTGTTAGCCTTATGCTATCGCATTCCTCCTGCAATACAGGAAGCAGGTATTAAGAATTTAGTTTTGGAATTAGGGTAATCCCAGGAGAGAGGTAATCAGCAGGGGCTCCTTGAGCCCACGGAGGTGCAACAGGCCATACTGTTCATTTAAGAAAGTCTCATTTAAGAGGAGGCTGAGGAGAGACATGATCACTATCTACTACTACCTGAAAGGAGATTGTAGCAAGGTAAGTTGCACCAAGGGAGGATTAGATTTGATACTATGAAGAACTTTCTCACTGAGAGGATTGTTAGACACTGGCACAGGCTGCCCAGGGAGGTGGGGGATGACCTTAGAGGTCTTTTCCAACCAAAATGATTGAATGATTCTATGATTCTATTTAAAACTCTGGCAGTAATTCTGAGAGAGCTCCTGCTCTGGCTGAATTCCTGCAAGGTGCAGGCTGGCTTAGCAACACTGCCTTAAACCATCTGCAGTACTTTGGCCCTGAGAAGCAATAGTTCCTTGCTTCCAGTTTCCACTGTTGCTGAGCTATCAGCAAAAGATCCTGCCTGTCAGTGTAAACCAGAGTTGATGTTTTCTCAGAGATGGCACAACGGCCCATAAAAAAAGGTGGCAAAAGCTCCAACTTCCAAGCTAAACTCAACACAGCAGAAGCCAGGGACAGGATCAGATCTCATGCATGGGAAACATATCTCCCTGAAAAGTGGCTAACAGCCTCTGGTCCAGTTCCTAACTGGGCTTGGATTCATAGGTACTGCAAATATCTCTCAGTTCACAGTGAATTCTGATCCTGGACACTGGGACAGCTCATTCTTCCATAGGAATCATATTCCCAAATCTCTCCACTCCTTCCCCCCCAGAACCTTTGAATAGTTGCACATATGCAGAAACTGAAACCTGACCCAGGTCATTCCTAGAAATTCAGTAAGACTACTCATATGTACTGAATTTACAGGATCAGGCTGATGGCATAGCTAGTGCATGTGTAACAGCACAGTGACCTGGAGGCCAAAAGAACACAAGAGCTGAATTACAGAAAGAGGGGAGCTGAGCAGGGGCACCAGCAGCTGGCTGGAGAACAGGCAAGACAGAACTAACATGAAACCAGGCTGTGCTCCAGAAGCACAGCTTACATTTCAGTGGTTTCAACAGGGCTTATAAAGGAATTAGGTCTATCCCTACAAATTCTTCTTCATTTTGCGATCTACTCAGTACTAGAAGTAGAATATGCATGGGTTAGCTAGCAATGAGGTCTCTAGGTATTCAGCACAGTAACAGGAAACAGTACTGTCATGCACCAACAGCATTGTTGGCTGTACCTCACCTCACCTGTAAGGTAAAAAAAAAATGCCCAAGTAATTTTCCATGCTGTCAATCCCTTAATGTGAGCACAAAGATATTATATAACAAAGGATGCCAAGAGGCACTACAAACTAGAACTAATTACACAGAACTTTTACAAACAAAGCTGGAACTGCATCCTATATGAGATTTAGAGGACAAGAAAAGGTAACTCGGATGACTCAGTGCAATTCAGAATCCATTTTGGCTTCTTCTCTGCATACATTCAAACATATATACAATATTAACACACCCATGTTCTTACTATCAAAGCACTGGGAACAGCCTCTGTATTCTAACAGTCTGTACTATGTCATTGTGGAGCAGAGAATCTTAAACACAAGTAATGAAACATAGACACGAGTATACTGTTGCCTAAACTGTATCTCAGAAAGGTTAACTTGATTGTATTTTCTTAGAAAGGCAATTTGCGCTAATCTTCTTGTCTTTTAACAAGAAATCTCACCATGTGTTCTGGTATAATTTAGAGTGCACTTTTTGCTTGAAACTGACCCTCAATTCACAAAATGTCATTTTTGTCAGAAGTCACAGGTACCTCAGATAAACATAAAGACTGAAGAACATTGGTGCTTAATTATGGCTGCAAAATACCTTCCTAAAAGTAAGTTTTAAAAAGGAAAATGTCTGTGTTAGTTTTGAAACAGGTGTCATTTCTCTGGAACATAAGTTGAAATATAAATGATCCAAATGAAAAGATTCCATCACTTTTTTCCATGTGGTGTTTTTCCTTGAACAGCTAGAATCACATATGCAAAGTAGAGACAAAGTGAACTTTATTAACTTGGTTGATTACTGACATGTCTGTGGGTCTTTTTGGGTGAGGATATTTAAAGAAATCACAGACTGTTTGAGGTTTTTTCTGTTAAGCTTCCTAATTACTCTCTGCCTTCCTTTCAACTCTATTTTGTTAATACCTTCATTAGACACAATGTTAGGAAATTTTTGCACCAGGACTGTAAATGAATTTACGAAGAAGCGTGGTCAAACATATGTCTGACCTGGCAAAACATGAATAAAGCTCTTACCAACTATAGAGGTAGGACACTAATTAACTACAGTAGAAAATTTTAAGCCTGTGTTATTAACTCTTAACAAATGAATAAACATGATAGCAATAAACAAAGGCTGACTAAAAAAATCTCATGACTTATATTATTTAGGTTGTTTTCTCCTGATTTGTATTTAAAATGACTTCTTATTGTGTTGATTTCCTTAGTTCAGAAGCAACAGCTTTTACATTACTGTCACTCTACCGCTTTCATGGGTGGCTACATACAAAGGGGAACAATCCCTAACAGGACCTACACAAGATACATTTCTGACACTGCATCATATCTGATATCACAATAATTATAGTCTCTCAGTTTAAAGTACAGTAGAGAGACAAAAAAATCCAAATCTATAGTGAAATAGTTACAGTAGGACAAAATGACTGTAGAGCAGGCTGCAGTACATCATTAATAAGCCTTTATAAATGGCATAACCACAAGCCCTATTTCAGAGAAGTCTATCTCAGTCATGCCTAAGGGACCAAATTATGTGCATAGTATTACAAAAGTTACAAACAAGCTCAGTTCTGCCTCCAACACCATATTTGAGCCATGGTGACTACTGGAATTGCACAGTCATGCACAGGGCTGGCTTAACAAGTGACAAGCCTGTGTAATCATTTATACTAATAGGTGTAACAGCTACATAAATACAAGATAGTGAAATACAAGATAGCTTTATTCAGTTGTATCACATTGAGCTAATTCAGCTTGGTTTGATTATTAGCAATTTCAGCCATACAATCCACTTGCACACTTTACCACTAAGAATCTCAGCAAGCCTGACTCTCACATGGTGTGAAAACGCACAACAGATTGACAGGATGAAACCTTTAAAGCTGCTGGCTTAACGCTGAGTCAAATACTCATCAGTGGAGCTGTCTGGATTTAAGTTTAATGTCAAAACAGGATCCAAAACTTTTATTCTGCTTTTGAAAACAAAAGAAGTTATTTTATTACTCATTTTAGGGGAAGAAACTAGTCACTAAAACTGATCCATATTTTAGTTGCAGTCATAGGTGAAAACCGATGCCTACTCTCTATAGAGCTCACCAATAACCCTACAGCCACTATTCAGTCACTATTTACTTTTCAGCAGCCTTTACCAATTCTGTAGCATCAGGCATGGGAACTACTGTTTGATGTGTGAGAAATATTCCATAAAATACAGCAGAATTCTTTAACACTTGCAACAAAAAACCACTAAGTTTTAAACAAGTATATTATTCTATGAAAAAAATGTACACCAGGGTGAATTTATGCTGATAGGCTTTTTTTAATAAGAGGCTTTGTAAGATCATGTGGCCATAACTGTATTATACTAACATATGGGCACATACACAGTCACTGTTTTGGGTTTAATCTATCCCAGTACCTCCTTAGCCACATGTACCAGATGATGTATCTAAAAAAACCCACCAAACATAAAAACATCCCAGCAAATCCACTGCAGGGAACCTAGAAGAATGGAAGCAACACTCAAATAAAATACAGTTTTAATGATTGGATGATTTTGTCACTGCAAAGATTTCTCAGACAACTTATGTTACTTCTTAGAGGCATAAAGGTCCATCTGGTAAGTAAGACTCCGCACCAGCATGCAAAGGGCTGATTTTTGTTATTAATACCATGTGAGATTTGGCAACTCCCACAGCTTTCCTACCTGTAAGAAAAGGGATAATACCTACCTTCTTCATAACAGGAACCCCTCCCAAAGCTCCATAGGTCACTGCAAAATCGCTGTCCAACTATTGTTACAGTGTATTTGTTGGCAAAAGAGGTTTATTGAACGCTATGTTTTATTTTGGTTATGAAACCTTAACAGGAATGGAAATTGTCAACGTTTACCAATGGGGAAACAATCTCTGAATGCAAACATTGTTGTTCAGCTCCCCAGCTGATCATACTTGAGATTCTGAGACCTATGGAGCCATGCCAGTTTAAACCAACACAGGATATAGCCTTTTGTTTAATAAGTTTCACATGTCTGCTGTTTTAATATAAGTATATATTAAAAAAGGAATATTCTTTATTATTAAAAAGTTATGCTCTGAATGGTTAGCTATCCAGTGATAATGTTGCAGCTTTGTGCATTCAGCTCACTGCAGTACATACCACTTCCATATTTTTTCCCTGTCCAACTTTAGTTCCCGCTGTGAAGACCAGCAGAAGGTTGACTTGAAAAGCAGTGAAATAGAACCAGGTAGATTAAACTAAATTATGCACACATGAAGTACATTAAGATCTATGAAGCTTGAATAAAACATTGTCAACCAGATACTTTAACACATAGAAGACCTACGTTAGCAGCTACTCACCGATGACGTAGAAGCTTATTGCACTGTGCCTGCATTGGTAAACTGATGAAAAAGCAAAGACTGACAAGACTACCCCAGCTTGAGATATTATACCAACTAAACCAATTTCTTTTACATTTTTCACTGCAAAAATTAGATAAGCAAACACGAATACACATTACCAGGCAGCTCTGCTCTTTTTAGTAGAATTAGATTTTCCCTTTCAGATACAAATCCCAGTGGCCAGCTTTGCGGCTTTCACCACTCAAAGCCAGAACAAGGAACAGAGCCTAGAACATCCTTAAAAACTGGAAGGAGATTTCTATTAACCAAATAAAAGCTCTATGATAAAAATTTCATTAAATGTTACATTTTTCAGAGCAATGCAAAGGTTTTTCTTAGTCTGACTAAGCACTTCATTTGGCCACTTCAAAATCCATAGTAACACATGTATAATTTTTTGCATCTTCCAAACACTCTAGAAATGAAACACTGTAATTCATGTCACTGCCTGTACACTCGACAACCACCTCTGACTTTAGCCAGCTTTAAGACTGGGAACACAACATGAGACAGAAGCTGCATTTACTCCACTTGTTCAACAGCAATAACTACAGACAGCATCTGCTGCTACTGCCTACTGTGGCAGTAGCTGGTTATTGCCTCTTGCAGGAAGGAGAGATGAGTACAAAACCCCTGCACACCCTGAAGGTTTGGCAGGCACTGCTTTTTACAATGGGCTATGAAAACATGAATGCTTTGGCCATTACCTTGATCAAAGACTCTCAATAATATTAATAGGAGACATTTCAGCAACATTTGGGATGTCTTATGATGTGGAGAGTATCTCTCAAAAACCCCTCCTCTGGTAAAACTTCCCATTAAAGGATAATCTCAGTTATTTCCAATTAATATCTGAACAAATCATTAATGATTTGTTTAGATTGTCCAAGTAATCAACTTCTCCCATTAAAAACATCTTTAAGATACTTCATAGAAAAATCCCACACACTTTCATAATGTAAAACTAAGAAATGTACACACACATAGTTTTGGCAAGTACAGCACATCTCTGAGCTTATTTACAGACACAAAAGACCTAATGGCATGTGCACTCCCAGTGCATATCAACAAATGCACCCTAGTTCACATGTTCCATTTGAGTATTTTACATTCAGACTGAACAGGCAAAACTCACCAGGAGGCAAAGTGGAGAGAATGGCTAAATGGGCTGCCTATGACAAGGAGCTGTTATTATGGAATGAGTTGAAAGAGTGGCTGGCAAAAAAGCCAGAATTAATTAATTAGATGTAATAATCAATATTTGCATAAGTCCTTGATTTTGTCTTTTGAGGACTTCAGAAAGCTGTTACACTTCGGGCACATTGCTTATAGACTATTTTCCTTTTCTAAAATTAAACAAAACTCAAAGCTTAATTTCCCTCCAAGAAGAGAACAGGTTTGGGAACATGTATTACCAAAAAAGAACTGAGAGAAGCTCTGTTACAGCTCTAACTATACACACTTCCCTAACAAATCCCTTTGACAGACTCCACTTTGACAATCAAGTAACAGAAAACCGATGCCTAGTTGTGGAGATCATTAACAATTATTTGGCATTCTCATAAAACGGAGTTAACCCTCATGTTTTGCCCAAATTCTACTAAGAACAATTAGATTACATACAGTCACCTATGCAACTGCCAAATGGAAAAGCTACTACTTGAGTTATTTTGTGACATTACTTACAACATAGGGTTGAATAGGTTTATAAGCGGAAATAAGTAAGTCCTTACTGAAACACAGAATCAGATAGTTGCCTGTCACTACAGTGCATGAACAATCCTCACAGACAACGGCATATAGTGTGCTCTGCTTTGTGTACTCTTACCAAGAAAATGCCATTTGTAACAAAAAAGACAATATCATACATTCTGCATTACACTGAATATACAGCTTTCATCCTCAATTTAAACATTGTTTAATTACTTCTAGTAAGTCGGGGGAATTTGGTTCTCAGTACATGTAATGAAAATTCACAGCAATAACCTCACATTAATTTGTAACTGTGCATATTTAGCTATTCAACTATTTTATTTCATATACAATCCACTCTAAAAACCTCAATATGAACTGAAGCTCCCCTTACCCAGTGGCAATGAGCTGAGTGTACACAGATTCAGTCTGGGGGTCACTTACAGGAGGTGTTTCTCCATATCAGTCACGTAGACTCCAGTAACTTAAATACTTTTATTAAGTGTTCTTGAAAGTGGTTAGACCTTAAGCCATAAGACTGCAGAAAACTCATGCTTCATCAGTTTTGTGGATAAGGAATTTCATTCTGGAGCTATTAATCAGGAACTTCTCACAAAGTCATTCAGAAAAAATGAAGGTGAACTTGTCCTTTTCCTATGAAAAATATGTGAGCACGTCTCCCCTCTCTCTCCCCAGCCTAGCTGCTAATCAGAGGATAACAACCTACAGCTCCTACCAGCTACTGGCAGACTTTTAGCCAACCCAGCCCAGGCTGTTCCTTTCACATGAGGTCCCATATTCAAGCATTTACAGGTACAGAAACATGGCAGCTGTTACTAGAAAAGCTGTGCTAACCTAATACAATGTAAAGTCTGCCTGAACACAGCTCAATGCACGTATAATTGTAAAACAGTCTGGTATAATTGGGAATCAACTTTTATAATCTCCATAGCCTAGAGTTTCTCTCTTAATTGAATAATGTTTTCTTAGGAAACAGGCCTTCACAAATGGCACTATTGCTTCTGCATGACTTACCTTGCATGTCAGAGTGATTTGTGAGCTTAAGTAATTCTGAGATGTAAGTAGTTCATCATTGCACATTTGAACAGTTAAGGAACACATATCAAGCAAAACAACATTTGGAAATCTAAGGCTCCCACAAAGACAGTTTCCATCATTAAAATAAAGTCTATTGATTCAATAAACATGAAGATCAAATTATGAAGTCCTCCCTACACAAACAATAAGACTTTGCAGGAGGGAAATCCCTGCTTTTCATGCTGTCTCCTCTATTCAAAGTCCAACTATTTCTAATGGAAATTTTGTTTGCTGTAGAGACTATGATTCAGCCTTCTTTT
The DNA here is from genome assembly GCA_013401255.1 of Urocolius indicus. Classification (NCBI taxonomy): domain Eukaryota; kingdom Metazoa; phylum Chordata; class Aves; order Coliiformes; family Coliidae; genus Urocolius; species Urocolius indicus. The sequence goes on from WBNH01005841.1 coordinate 193,531, forward strand.
TCAAGGAGAGGAGGGTATAAAAGATTTCACTTCAAGGTTTAATACTCGAGGTGCATACATTTTTGAAAGTATCCCATGAGCTAAGAGGAAGCAAGAGCAACTTCTAAGCCAAGGCTCTAAAGTCTGAGCAGCCAAATTAATTGATGAAGCATACCAACTCTGGGGTATCAGAAGACAAGCTACAGAATGAAATGCTGACGACAAACATGATGCACCTGACTGTCTGGAATGGGAAATTTTGGTATAGGTGAACTCTAGCAACAGGTAAAATGAGCAGGCTGTTACCTGCAGTACAAGCTGCTGCCAGGCGGTTGCCAGTGGCTGACCATTGCCAATGTTGCAAATGCTCATTCGGTCTGCAGGCTGATTGGCACGCTCAAGTTGCAAGGAGACATTGCGCCGTTCTTCCTCAAGTGCACGGGTAAGCCGCTCGAAACGAGCTTCTTGCTCTTTAACAGATGCTAAAATGCTGGCAGCAGACCTGATATCATAGTCATCCATGATTGTTTTCAAATGGTCTTGCCTGTTAACTGACCAGGGCAAATGGAAAGGGTTAGGTAAAAGAGTGGGGAGGGCACAGGTCAGAGGTTAAAAATAAAAATGCACATTGTTAGTCACCTTTCCAAAATACTGTTCACTCTTAAGCAGCAACTGCAGTGCTCTTTGAAAAGATTTCATTTCCATCAATTTGATTTTAAATGAAAAGTAATTAATCCAAGGCTTCCCTGTTCAAAAAATAATAAAAAAAACCCCCACATGCTCACCTTGGAGAGAATTTAAATTTGATTCCTTTGATCTTTTTGCTAAAATTGCTCTGACAAGGGTTTTCATCCCTTTTGCAAAGCCAATTTCACTGTGCAAATAATAATGTACTTAAAAGAAATATATATAAAAAAAGATATGGCTTTGGAGGGAATGAGGAACATGATCCTCTCCTGGAGTTCTTGTCTTTTATGGCATAAGTGAGAAGTATAACATTTCTAGAAACAGAAACGTTATGGTGTAAGAAAACAGTTGTGTCCATTTTTTCCAAGTGAATGGACGCTACCCACCCCCACCATCCCACCAGTTTTACAGACAGTAGCTGAAAATAGTTTTTATTTTTAAATTACAGGAGTACACTGTAATATGGAAAATACTTTTAAATGCAGACAGTGCAATTGCAGTTGAAATGTGCTTGATGATTTCAGCATGGTAGCCAATGAAACAGTCCTTCATGCAGCTGTTCGCTAATAATGCAAATGAAAAAGCCAAAATCAAACATCTTCCATGACAAACACACAGCAATGCTTGTCTCTCAACGCAGGAAGAAGTCAGAAAGCAGCTAGATGGGATATATTTTCTGCTTTTTGTCTTCTCTAGCCGAGTTATGAAATATTCCATTTACAACCCTATCTCCACCTGTATGGTGCAGGCAGCAAAACTCCCCACTGATTCCACAGATCTATAATGTGAACATAATTTAAAATGTTTTCATAAGAGTATAAAATCAGCAACATAATATAAACTTAAATGGTGGCTTCCAGAGAACCCCTTCACTAAAGGTAAACAAGTAACCAATTTACTACTAACCAACTTAGAGCACTCCTGAGATGAGCACAGAGGCAGAATATCCTCCAGCTCCTGTAATTCAAGAACAGTTCATATTCTATGCTGGGAGTTAAGTCCCTAGAAATCGTCCCTTGATGTGCAAATCAGGAGTCATTCTTCCTGCTGCCAGAGATTCTTTATATTCCATATATCAGCAGGGATTTTCATGAGCACTGGTAGTACCAAACCCTGATTTCCTGAAGCTCTGCATTTCAATGGTCAGTGCCTTTAGATGACACATATTCTTCACTGATGCCTTTCCCATGACTCTTACATTTATCAGGTTTCTTCCCTGTGCTGATTCTTCAGTAGCTAAGGATAATGTGGTCATATACTGTTATGTTCCCTAAGAGGGATCTTAGTAGATATTAAGCTGCATGTTTTCACTCAATTTGTTGGAAGGCCCAAGGTCTCGCATCTTTTGTCATACACAGCTCAAGTCATCCAACAGGTTCAAAAGACACTGGGGCAGACGTAACAGACCCAAAGCAAGTGACATACATCCTGACATAACGGGAAGTAACATGCCAGAAGCTCTATGCTTCATTGTTAAACTCTTAGGGAGTTGCTGTTGAAAGTAATCAGGATGATATGAAATCACACTGGAAACTGTGTAAGGGTTACCATGTATTAATCTCATAACTTGTACCTATAACCATGAATTGAGCCTTCTGTGTTTTCAGATCAGTAAGCAGAAGTGACTTTTTTTCAAATATGCATTGATTTAACTTCTATTTAGATTCTGAAAGAAAACCAAAAACCACCAAAGTATTTTCCAGACATCACAAATTGGTCAAGTAGAGACCAAGCTGTCAGCTTCAGAGACCTTCCACTCTGCACCACGTTTTGCTAGATTATTAGAACTTGATAAAAACTTCAGAGACTCCGTTAGGTTCTGCAAAGGAGAATCACAATCATCTAAAAGGATAGTGTGACTCATGAGAAGTCTGTATCACACAGGACAGGAGTGCGTGACTCACCTGCTACAGCTCAGCATGGTTTGGCCCTGGCACAGCTACACAAAAACGCAGCCAGACTTTCTGGACCTAAGCTGGCTCATGTGCAGCCGACTTGCATGTTTCTGCTTTTGTGTTTCCCTGCTTTGCACAGATGGAGACAGCTCTGTTTGTTGTCTTTCCTCCCAGTAGTGCAGACATGCTCACAGACTCCTTAGAGGGAGTGTGAAAGAAGTGGGATTTCACTGACCCAGGTACTAGTCATACATTGGGAAAAACATACAGGGGCTTGGGTTGGGGTGAAGGGCACTTCTAACCATGTATTCTTAAAAACAGATACTTTGTTATTAATTTAATTATCATTGCCTTTGCATCAGAACAGAGAAGCAGCCTGACTGACACACCGATCCAAATACACCTCAGGTGAGGGCTCCAGGCCTAAGAAAGTGTCCAATTGGGCCAGGAAATAATGGAGACAGGCTCCTCAGTGGTGTCACAGAGCAGGGACTCGGGTTTCCTCAGTTACTCCCCACAAGGGCCCATCTTTCAGGTAATTCATTGTCTACAGCTAAAGCAGCTCTTCCACAACATGCAACTATGATACAACATAGCCATTATCGTTTGAGGGCCCATGAGGCTGGCTACTATAGACTAATTTCAAAATGTAAGGATGTAGGAAGGAGATTACAAGATGTAAACTACAGTAACGGATCTTTTTTACGTGTTTCCTTTAGAATATATAATGCAGATTCCAGTTCTAAGGCAAAGCATTACCAATTGCACATTAAAAATCGGGAAGCACTTCCTCTAGTAGAGATTCTGATGCGGTAACAGCTTTAATAATGAAAGTCAAAGTTGAAGCCTGAGCTGGTATATAACTTCCAAGTCACATTCTGAGAATGTGACCAAGATCCCATTCAGAAAGTCCTTAATGAGCTATGAGCCCTTGATGCCACACATGAGAGAACTTAGAAAATTTGGGTTCCATAAATGGTACAAATCTCTGGGGAGCTACAGAGATCTTCATGTAGAAAATATAATGTTAACCTCCTTACAAACATAAATGTTGTTGTTCTTTTCTCTGTGCAAAGAAAAACACAGGCAGAAAATATACTGTATAAATTTTCAGATGTACAATTAGTGACCATAAAAGTCCTAATTGCCATGCAGAAACAGCAGCAGGACCAATAACTGCTTTTAAGAACTGTTGGACAAAGACAGACTTCTGCATTTCAAATGTTTTATTAGTAGATAAATACTTGCTTGCTGTTGATTGCACTCCCAATTATTTACCCAGGGTTTCAACAATTTACATTATCAGCAGTCTAGACTAGAGGAGAAAAATAAAAGTACCAACTCATGAGTTAGTTACTCAGGCTGCCACTTGCAATTTGCTACCATTTGTAAATATATTAAAGTGCATTGAAAAGGGTATAAATAAATGAAAATATTAGACCTATAGCAGCCAGGTAAAAAATGTTCCTTAGGCTGCACTTCTAAAGACAGCACACACTTGCCTACAGAGTGTCAAAGGCTATGCTGACAGCAGCAGATCTCTCTCCTGCCTACGTGACTCTAAATATATTAGTGTTGCATTAGAGATAGAGAAAAGCAAGAGGACCTGTTTTTTTCTGACTGTTCATATGAAGATCTAATGCATCAAAAGGTCTTCTATAAATCAATTCAGCTTAAGTGCTTAATAGGGATGAAAATCAACCCTCTGCAAAAAACCAAAAAGAGGGTCCTATGAACTGCTACTATCCCAGCTCAATGCCCAAGTTTGAAGGTTTCCTAGGGCCCCTTGGTACTCTGCAAAAATGCAAATTAACTTTGCACACTGATCTTACTAATACGGGATTGTAGCCAATAGTCAAGAGTTTAGTGTAGTCAATGTAGCCAGGAGTTTTTCAAGAGCCCCTGAGATTAAGAGAGGTCAAGTTCTGTGAGATACAGACACCTAAATCCCAACAGTCCAGTAGAACCTCAAATCCTCTGCACTTTTCAAACTATTCTGCCTGCCTAAGGCAAATCAGATAATTGAGTAAGCTGCGTTTGAAGAGAGCAGTGTCTGCCAGTCAGGTACGAAACATTGCAGAGGCTTCTCTCAGTGGAAGGGGAAGTGTGTCTCAGGGCACACATTTCTCAGGTCCAATAGACTGAATGCTGAACATAGCTGTCCCACTGTTTCTCTCTCTCAGCCCAATTCAAGACCACTAGATCCTGCTAATAAGAGACAGTACTGTGAAGTGCAACAAGAAGCTGGTACTTACAGTAAATCAGCAGCTGTAGAAGCAAACATGAAGGCCCGTGAGCATGCAAGGAAACAATAGCTATGTGCTTCTACATGGAATAATACCATCAGAATGAAAGCAAAAATGGGGCTTAAATAAATCTATGGAACTGAAGCACAATGCATGCTAATTATATTTTCACTGTGAAGTGCCAAAAGAGATGAGTAGCGTAAAATGACTGTTATCCCCCATGCAGTATCAGAAGGCATGCAGAGAAAACCAAGCGATACACACCGAGTGGATTACTGGGGTCTGAATGTTAGAGCTGCTGTTACATCACCCACTAAGACTAGAAAAGTATAGACAAAGCAGGAGAGCAGCCTCAAGCAGAACCAGCTGCAAGAGAAAGGAAAGAGAAGACAGAGTTAGTTAATAAGTAATCACAGTCTCTTCTGTACACAGATATCCCCCAAGTTCTCCTCACCATGTTGAAAAGTTATTTATTATACTCTTTTCCTCCTAACTTGGAAGAAAAAGAAATACTATTAAGAGTAGCTAATCCTGAGACTACTAAGAAAAAACTCAAAACTTTGGTTAATCCAATTTGTTACCAGAGATCAACACTTGCATGTTCCTGTAAGACTGTTAATATCCTAAATTAGGGAAAATTCTGGACTGGAATGAGGATTTTGAATGTTACAAAACTGGATATTGTAGCCAAACGTTTTAAAATGCAGAAACTTAACACAGTGCTCTCAGAAATGAGAAAAAAATTTTAGGAATGCAACTTTATGCCTCATGTCTGATTTATGAGTGCCCAAATGGCTCAAGATCATTTCACAGATACCTATTTGAGAGGGTACATTCATTTCTAAAAGATGCACACTGCACAATAGCTTACAGCCACTTTATTGTACCTGTCTGTAATCTAATCCTATATGAAACTGGTCATTTGTGTAGCTCTGTAAATCTCTGATCTGCTTTGTCTTAAACCAGTTAACACCAAAACATCTCTGGGTCAGTAGCTGCAAACTTAGTACCTGTTTTTTTTTTTCTGGAGAATGTACAGGATAGAATCCATTTTGCAAAGGCAAGGTTCTGTGAAGCAGTATATCCAGTTTTATGCTACTACCACATCAAAAATGCTGCAACCGTATGGCATGAAATGCAGAGCCAGGACAAACTCACTTTGCTGGTTCAAATGTCTTAGAACATTTTCAGAAAGTAATTTTGCCCCAGTAGATTTTATGCTTGACCAGGTACTGTCTGCCTTCCTGAAGCCAGCATAAACATGATTTCTTGTGTTGCAGCCAAATTACCAGAAACATGATCCTTTCTTTGTATGGATCCAACCTCAAAGGGCATGGGACCATCATACCAAAAAACTTGTTTTTCTTAAACTAACAGAAATAATTTATATGCTCAAAACTACTATATATAACAAAACCATGCAAAGATATGCTTAAAGATGAAAGTCAGGAGGCAGACTAAAGACTCCTTCTCAGGCAAATGACCAGAGGGAATAAATTAAGCATAATTCAGTTTCTACCAACCAAAGAGCAATACTTTGGAAAATAAGATAAAATTTATATTTTTATACACATATAACACACATAACAAATCCCAAATAAACTGCTTCTCAGACCTTATGGCGAAGATCTTGAGCCTGGCTCCTTTCGTTGCTGCTCTGGTTGACTGAGTTCTAATTTGACCCTTACGTGACAATCTCCACCAATGAATAGCAATGAGGAATTCACAAAGAAAGCTATTTCAATATAGTTCTCTCATAGGCACAGACAGACATACTGTGTTGGTGTCAAAAGAAATAAGCAAAAAAAAAAGCTGGTCAGGGTTTTTTTGTTCCTTTGGACAGAAGCAGTCTGTGAAACATGGCTTAAGCTAGGGAAGGAACAAGGGCAGAGGAAACGCTAACAGGAAAACTCCTTCAGAAGGAACTTTGGTTCTTAAGGACATAGCAAGGAACACTGTAGCTCACCAGTTCTATTGTTGCAATTATTGTAATATTTGAGGTTTTACATCAGTAGGAAATTTCATCCATCAGGAGTCTTTTTGTAAAAATAAGTAAGTGCTGAAAATCCGTTTTGCAAATATCATACTATCATCTGGGAATGGCAACACCAACAAAAGAAGGCAAACACACATACATCCTTGCATGAGCAATACAGATCCAGCGCTTCACTCCCTACTGAACTGGATCTGGTCAGTAGCACCATACCATCTCCAATCTTACCATAATGTTTCCTATTACATTTAAAAAGGAATACTTTCATTAACCTCTTACTTAAAAGCACTGAAATTATGTTGCATTGACTTACAGAAGATACAGCTCTCAGCAGAAAAGAATGCCAAATTTTCATATTTCCAATACCATCTCTCTTGTGGATTCATCAGTGCATGTTTAAATGACACCAGTCATCTTTCTAGAGCTTCCCTTCATTAACAGTTCCTCACTTCAGCAGTTTGCTACTAGGAATTTTTCAGGTTTTCCTTCCAAAGTTGGATGCAGTGCTTTCAGGGTTTGGTGGTACAGTGTGCCTACATGGCTTTAATTATACTGTAGCTCTCATAAGATACATTTCAATTGCTATACTGTATTCCCAAACGGAAATGAAAATAAATTAGAGCAATACAGAACACCTTTCTAACAACTGCATACATATAATAGCATAAATAATTCAGGAATGCATTAAACTTCAAATTGAAATCTTTTTTACAAGGGCAATTTTTAAAGTAAATGTTTTAGCCTGTGATTACTTTTTACCCAATGTAAAACATTTCCATTTCTCCTTTAAATGTATGATCTGTAGACCAGAACAGCATAACATCACTTTTTCGAAGCAGAGTTCTTGCTCTCCAGGACCTAAGAAGTTGCCTAGAGTGAGTAAGCTAACTCTTCTGTCACAAAGCAGTTGTTATGCCACACTTTGTTCAAAGATCAGTGTTTGTGTTAATTAAGCATAGAACAGCACTTCGAAGTGGCATCACGATACTTCACACCTACTAAATGTCCACACTAAGGATTAATGGGGTATATGGTAGTCTAAATTCACAGCGTAGGTGGTAAATTCTCTGTGTAAACAAACACTCCCTATATATTTTCAAATGAGTGTCCAGGCAGAATAGATGTTTGAAATATCCTGAAAATGTCAAAAGACTGAACAAGGCAGATATGGCTAAATTCTGACTGGAGTATGTGCCTGCTAAATTTGAATGTGACAGTTAGAATCCCTTGCTATTGTTCTGTCTCAATAGGCGCTAGTTCTGTTAATTCAGACAAGACCATGAAAACAGCATCATTAATACTTCATTCCCTACATAAAGAGTATCACACAACTTAATTTCTATTTATCTGCTTTAGTCGGGTAGCATTTGGAAGAGACAGCACTTACCCTCCTCTTTCCCTCATCCAAAGATGCTAAGTCTGAAGTAATTTTTTGAACTGAATGATGTGCACAAATCTTATAGGAAAATTCAGAACACTTTCATTATTTCAGCAATTTCATTTGCTTAATTCTGTACACTGTTATGAACAGGCCTATGTTTACATATCACAGAATTACAGGGGTTGGAAGGGACCTTTAGAGATCATCTAGTCAAACCCCTTCTAAATGCAAGTCCACCTAGATCAGGTTGCAGTGGAACACGCCCAGGCGGGTCTTGAAAACTTACCCAGAAACTTTTCTATTTTCCTTTCTATTTTTCATTTTTTTTATAGAAATAAAATGGAACTTGGAAGCTAAAGCTAGAAAGAACTTTGCTATCTCTTTTGGAATATGAGTAGTGTATTTGCTGTTTGTCAAATCTCTGACACTTTTTCTTCTGCCTTGGTACTTTCCAAATGTGATTGCTAACAGCTTGATTAGTTCACAGGCCAATCACTTTAACACCCTTGAACACATGTTGTTACGTCCTAAAGCTGCTGCATGTCATTGATTTTTCAAAGGTCTCCCCTACTGAAATCAATAAGGAATTTTGCTTAAAAATGGATTGCACTTTGTGGTCCCCTTCTGATTCATGTATATTCAAGTTCCCAAGTATTCTCAAAGCTGCTTTTAGCAGAAGCTGTATGTATCAAGCCTCACCACTTCCTTCTGACCCCAATCTGATTCTTACTGACATCAATAGATGCTTTAGCTGCTGTGCTTCTGTGGTGAGCAGAAACAGACAATCTGTGCAAACTTTTCTTGAGCAGAAAATTCCATTATAACCCTTTTACTAGAATACAGTCTTCCAAGCAGTTAAGAAAAAAACTCAAGCAGTTTATGTGACTGCTAGATAGCATCAGGCATTAAATTAACTATCAAGGCATTGTTGTCTGCATAGGTTTGTATGGATGGACTGGGTCTGATCCCATTTTCAACAGAAACACTTCCTCATTGTAGAAGCGACCTTGCAAGTAGAGCTGCAAAAATCAATAGGTCTATTCTTAGAACAGGGCTATTTCAATAAGAGAAAAAAAATCAAAAGCAGCATAGTTAATAACTTCACCCCTTAGTTCTTCTCCTAGTATTTAAAAACTTGGCTTCATTAATATACAACCCATTTTAGCCACAAGTAAGCCAATCACATGACCAAACTCTTACAACATTATGCAATTACTTCCACATAATACTTAAAAGAATTCACTAAACAATAGACAAGTATCCTTATTTTTCTTGGCTTCTAGACATGTTGAGTTTTGGTAAAAGGGTTTGCATTTTAAAAGAAAAGCTCCTGACAAGAACGCAGTCTGAAACTGTCTGTATGTGGGGAACTACAGATGACAACAGCCATGTATTTACAAGCTTTAAATCTCCATATCACAAAAGGCAGACACAAGAGAGCCAGTAGGTAGACAGTGATTTCCAGAGGCAGAAGAGTTTCTCATTGGCAAAATGGAATAACTGAAATATTACAGCAGGGCTGGAAAAATCCTGCAGATGGTCATAATAATTTTTTCATAAAGGATACTATTTTGCTGTCTTCCAAGAGATAAAATAACTAACTAAATGGCAAGCAGCAAGGATCAGGTCAGCCATGCAGTTAGGCAGGCCTCCTTCATCCATTCCCAGTGCTCCAGGAGCAGGGTCAGCAGATGATGTATTTAAACTGACTGCCCTTAGTTAGAAAAGCATCACTTCATTACACAGTTTGAGAAGAGAAGGAAAAAATCTAACTGAGACCCTGCAGTACAGTGACTGTTTAAGCTCAGCAACAGCAACAGATGTGTCAAATGACTTATCCCAACCACGAGGAGTTAATTGAAGCTATAAATAGTACTCAGCAGACAAAAAAAAAAAAAAAATCAACCGAATTCTTCTATCCAGAGCACAGTTTAGCTTTGCTTATCAGTAAAACTGTTTTCCTTTAAAGAAGTAGGCTTAGGTGTTTTACATGTAGATTAACACAGAGAGATAATTTGATTTCAGGCTATTGAGAGATTTCCTTCCTTTTATGTTTCAGAAGAACAGGGCTGCATGCAGCTAAATGAGATCTGTAGATTACAGTAGAAGAAAGGCTAATAAAACTGCATAGTGACATTCCTAGGTAATAATGAACGGTTTCCAATTCTAGGGCTCCAATCTCAAGGTTTATGAGGGCATTCCAATTACTACTTTTAAGATTAATGCAAATATATGCATCAAAAGGAAATATATCTTCTAACCCATCTGAATCAAACACTTATTATCTGCCATAGCAATTTCTGCCAATAAACAAAGTGGCAGTAGGGAAAAAAAATCACAGTTCTCAAGCGTTCAGGGCAAACATCTTCCCTATGGTTTTCTTACTGGTTTAAAGAGAAAAAAAGAAACCCAAAACCACTCTCTTGTTTTTCTAAATGTGTGTGTTGTTTAACTCTCACAGCCATATCTCGTGGCTTGTGTGGCTGCTCTATTGCTCCACTGGGGAACTGAAAACATCAGTATAAACAGGAAAGAAAAAAAATGTCAATATTCATGTCTAATTCTTGAAGCTACTAAATCAAAAGAATTTTATTAGCTGATTAGGAACCAATCCTACTGCATTAGTTTCCCATATTTCAACCTCCCTCATTAAAAACAGACAGATTTAGACCTTACATTGCTTTAAACCAGGAACAGTATCAATGACGAGATTAAAGCAATACAGAGAGAGAGAAGAAACAGAATGAGGCCCATGAGTTTTAATTCTCTCCAGTAACATCTGCTTCATTCTAAATAGTGGGGGTGTTTTTTTCACCAAGCTAAATCTGGAAGCCTGAGGCATTAAGTAAACCTACTCTTTTACAACAAAAATATAGATCTGCTTTCCACAATTTTATGTGCAGATTCAAAGATGACAGTGATAGACCCTTCGCTGTTTCAGCATTTGTAAATTTAAAATGCAATCTGAGTTCATTTTACCCTTGTAAGTTTAGGATGCAATCCAAGTTTGTGCTGATTAACACCAAAGCTTTTTAGTGTTACAAGGCAAACATATTTGAGAATTAATAAATTATATCTGAGCAAAAGAAAAGTATTTCACTCGGCTGATGTCTTGAGTAATGATCCTGTTCATGCATAAACATATAAAGGCAAGAAAACAGATACATTTTAATGACAGTCTTTTAGAGACTCATCATTCCATGTGATGGATTTCGGCACCTAACATCTCTCAACACAACAGTCCTTGTTACACATTGCAAAAATATCCTGCTCCAGAGCACTGCTGCCTGTTTGCAGGGCAGGAAAAAGTCACAAGAACTGACAATTTCATTTCTATGTTTTCAAGTGCAAGACATTGCTGAATCTCCAAAGCAGAAATCTTGATCACTCAGAAGCATTTCTAGTCTATTAGCCAAACACATTGGCTTCTTCGCGGCTAAAGTGACAGACAAAATAGCCTTCAGAGAATAATGTTCAGGACATGTCTCATTCCTATCATTGAGTAAATCAAGATGCCATAGTAACCCCATTGATTAGTACAGACTCAAGTGTTCTTGACTCATTTAGATCTTCACTCGCATGGAACAGAAATGCAGTATTGTGCTTAGTCTGCAAGTGTTACATTCATACATTTATCAAAAATTACTTTTAGTGCATCACTGCAAGGAGCAATTTTCACAAATAAGATTCATATCTTTATTAGAAGATCTTTTTATGCATTGGCTTGTAGCTCTATCAAAATTTAAACATTTAGGCTGAAGTTTTCCCTGGTAGATCTTTCCTTCAGGCTAAATTTCTCTTTTAGGAAAACTTCAGCTAAAATAATTTTACTGTTTCTCATATCAGCTATGGATTTTTTTTTGTGCAAGTTTCTTCCATTAGTGGCTCTGAAGACATATTCAAGCAGTTTGCTATTAGTCAGCAACCCTTCAGCTGCCAGCACAGCCAGTGATATGGTGTCTGCCTTCTGCTCAGCATGCAGCTGAAAAGCTGGCAGAGCTCACCACAACTTTGGGCCTGGCAATGAACCTCCATCCATAATGACCCCACCAGGGATTCCCCCTTTTCCCCATCCCTTGTTTCCTGCCTATGAAACCTATTCTGAATTTAACCTTAATAAAACCCTTCATTTTGACTGGACAACTACATCTTCTGTGCTGAGGCTGACTCTGATCTGAAAATCAGTAGAAACTGGGAAGAGTATTGGACTCACCGAGTCACTATAAATTGTCTTTTGGACAGATCATTTTCTTCCAGATAGCTATAGATAGACACCAACCTCATCCCCTCCAAAGCTATCCTACTTTTGTATCTTTGACTAAATCTTAATGCTTTTTGTAGCTTATATTGCCTATCAAAAACATTCTTCTTTCCGAGAATGCACTTATCAGAGGTGCCTAATTACCGTTACTTGGAAGCAGAAATATTTCTTCCAAATCACTAAAGATCTGCTCCAAGAACTAACTTCCTATTCAAATATCTCTTTTTAATAACTATTCTGCTGATAACTGTGCTGAGTGGGAAAAACAATAATTTTGCTTTAACCATTTAGCCACTTCAAATATTATCAACAAATTTCCTCTATTATATAAAAATGAAAATCCTGCACTGTATCAACAGGAATGCAGCCCAGCTCTGATAAACACTTTTAAGTCATTTCACCAAGAATCTGTAAGAGGTAAGCAGCAAACAATTCAGACAGTAAATAGAATGTAAACTCTGTTGAGAATGCTGCCTAAAAACAGGGCTATATATACTTTCAGTTTTGACATATATAAAAAAGACAATGTTTAATCTAAAAATAATCAAATTAAAAAAGAACTTCATAAAAATCAGTAACATAATGCTTGTTATTCAAGAGGATTATTTTCAAAGAATGCTTAGCTAAAAGTATAATCCACCTACACTGAGAAAAACAAAGCAGTACACAGAGGGAGTAATATTTCAGGAAAACAAACAACAGAGTGTTTAACATTTAATCCCATTATTCGCTACCAAGCCCCCAGATTTAAAGCAGACACGCCAAAATAATGAGGCGAATTCACGGCAGATGAAAATGCCTGTGGTCATCCTCTAAGCAACCAGAGGAATGTCTTCTTGATCTCAAGAAAGGCTAAGACATAGCTGGCAGGGAGGGAATGGAGAGAGGAAGACACATCTTAAGAGTATGACCCTTGGTGCAGAAAGAGGTGGGAAGCAGGACAACCATAGCCTTTAATTCAGCTCGTTCAGGTACACAAAAACCTTAGGAAAGCACAAGCACAAGCTGAGAGCAGGACAGGCAGTGAGTGCTCGGAGTCCACCTGCTGTAAATGTGGCTGTAGGAACAAGTAACACAGTAAGACATTTCCTGCTCTATCAAGGGTAGCATGAAACTAAATGAGGATTTCCATGGTAGAAGGAGACATGGATCAAAGATGGTGTACAGTCACAGAAGATAAAATCATCATCACTGTTTTCCTCAGCTGGTACTTGAATTTTGCCCTTGCCAGTGCCTCAGTTCTCAACTCAACATAGAATCACAGAAGTTCCTGTCCTAGTTGCACAGTTCTAAGATTTATCATGGCTATTTTTGTCTTTCTGTTCCTAAACTATTATACAGCTATTTAAAAATACATTTTAGTAGGCTTTCAATAGCATGCAGACTAATGAATTTCTGAGATGTGTAAAGATCAATTAAAAAAATAAAAGAACAATTATTTAAGAACATACATAACAACAAAGCAGGAAAATTCTCCAGAGACTTGGTGAGCAACTGTGGAAATACAATACCTGTTGTACTGCTCCTTTCTTGCAGTGGCTTTAAGATAGAAATTCTTCCTTGGTTTGATGATAACTCTGCCAGAGAAACAAAGAAACATAAGAAAATATATTTGTAATCCATCTAGGTCAAGTAGGAAGTGGGGGTTATTTTTAAATAATTGATAACATTTACATAATACAGTGGAAATCTATTAGTGTATCTCTCCTTGGTTCCCCTTTGCTTCCTCAGTCATGGTGGTGTACAAAAAAAGTGCTACTTCTGACCTCTATTCCACCATCACCTGAAATCATAGAATGGTGGGGGTTGGAAGAGATCATCTAGTCCAACCCCCGTGCAGAAGCAGGTTCACCTAGATCAGGTCACATAGGAACGTGTCCAAAATTGCATAGAACTGATGTATAGACAGTAAACTCCATAGGAAGAGCTCATTTGGCTAACTAGCTATTCCTCATTTCTGTCCCAGTGCCACCCACATGTGCACATATCAAACATTTCCAAACTTAATCATTTAATCATTATATATTTAATTCCCTATTGCTTCATAGATTTAAAAGCCAAAAATCTTTCCTTCATAAGCACACACCATAGCATTTTCAGTCAGCCAGGTCTAAATACCATCTAGTGTCTTTAAAATGTTAACTGCTGCTACATAAATAAACCTCATCCCATTTGATGTTTTTTCTTCTAGCAGTAGGAAAAATAAGGGAAATCAGGGCAGGGAGACATTCATCTTTGAAATTCACCAGAAAGAACTCAACACTTTTCAACATCTCATTTTTTCTTAGAGCTTCGGTCCCATTAAAGCATTTATTACCCTAGAAATTCCTCATACAGATAACAAACAGGACCCTTTGTCTCAGATTCCCAGTCTCCTTCTCTCTAAGACCAAGAACATTTTGAGTAGATGACTCTTGCAGATATCCTTATTTAGTTACACTCAGGTTAAAGTTTATCCATAAAACAGACACTACTGTTTTACCTCCAGCCTGCAACATTGCTTCATCATTAGACCTTTCCCCTCCACTCTTCTTTTGGCTGGAAGGTAAAGTAAGGCCATATAAATATATCAGTGGTCTGTAAGGATGAACTCTTCTACCCTGCACTGTAACGAGACAGGCTGCAACTAAATTATACATCTCTGGTGTAAGTTGAGTGCTTCTTTGAAGCCTAATTTCTTTTAGATTTTGTCTCATAATGAGAGTATGACTACCTCCTTTAAGTAGGCTAATATTATGTATTTTATTAAAATATTCTTCATTTGAAAGCCAGAAATAATTCATGATTTATGTTTAATGTCACCTGGAGTAGGCAAAAACTACTGAAAAAATACTTGGCTTGATTTTTTCTTCCTTCTTTTCCTCTGTATTTTTTCTTGTAGTTGATTCAGAGTCAAGAAGACAAGCATTTTCATATTTGTCTTGATTAGGACATCCTGAGTAAGACACAGACCCACTGTAGCCTTCATGTATGGCTGTGGGCTAGTTAATTTTTTTCTTTTTTTTAAATCATATAACCTGTGAAGAAACTGTATTTTCCTACTTCACAAGATCTCATAAAAAAAAAAAAAAAAAGAAGAAGAAGAAGAAGAAAAGAAAAAAGTATCATGAGGTATCTGGTACTTCAGAAAAGAAACACCCACATTATCACTGGTAGCCTTCTAGTGATAATCATATTGGTAACGTTTGAAATTCAGATTATCAAGAAAAAACTATTTGTCTTTTCAGTACAAACCTACTTGTTTCATTCCATTCTTTAAGCAGACTTTTGTGTTAAAACATTTGATACCTTGTGCAACCAGAAAGTTTAGCCATAAGAAAAGAATAGACAATGAAGGCAAGTGTGGAGGAGGCTGCATTGCCAATACAGTCCAGCCACACTGTGGATAAAACAAAGTGATGGGTCACCAGGAGTCCTGACGGTAATTCAAAACCACGTGGGCTGCCTCCTTTGGCAAGACAGGCATTTTCCTACCTATTGCTGAGAGTCCCTAATGTGGCTCTGTTATGGCAAACAACTGGGTCAGCTAATGCTGACGCTAATGACAGACCATTTCTTTCTCATCCCATTCATATGGGTACAGTCTAGTTGCAAGTGTTGGTTTATATTGGCTGATGCCATTTTAGAGCTTGACTCCAACATCCTGGGAAGCTGGACCTTGCTGAAGCTCATGGATATCCTACAAAATCCCTTGTTTGCTGTCAATAAGATAACAAGACCTGTACTGCAAGGGAGAGGGAAAGGGAAAAAACCCATCAGCTTGGACCAGATGACACTTGATAAATCACCTCTACTTCATTACAAAAATGCTGCTTCATTCCTGTGATCTACTTTTATAGCTAATTTTAATCAAGTAGCTTACAGCTCTCAGATGAGAAAGGTGGAGAAAAACCTGTAAAGTCTTTTCAAATTGCTTGTTATCTCTCACTTGTAACTAATTACCCCAGTCACACTGTTAGAGATTCTGAGCAGTTTTATGTTCCCTCGCCAACAAATGACTAAAAAAAATGAAATTAGACAATTAGTCTTTAGCTATAATAACTAATTAAGATAAATATTTTCAGAATAAGGAACTTCACAGAACATCAAGACCCTGACACTCCAAAATAGCAAAGCATCTATCAGCAAACAATTTCTTGCCATTCAGCAAGTTCCATAACTGCATCCAAACCACCGCTTCATTCTTTTAATACTCCAGTGAACACAATTAGTTATTAAAGCTTCTTTCTAACGTGGTGAGAATGTGTGTAGCTTGCTGGACTCTAGGAAAACTTAGGGACAAATTTTGATAATGCAGCATCACGAGTGTACACAGCAGAGACAGATCAGTGTTTTTACACAAACAACATGGTGGAAAGTACTGTAGCAATCTGTCCTATCATTTGTTTTTGCTAATGTCTTCTTTTGCATCATCCACTATGCTTGGACTGTGCTGGTAATCCACGTATCGTACCTTCTTGGTCCCTTACTCAAAAAGCTTCTGAACACGCACCCAGTTCTTGAAAGTGATTACTGCACAGTCAGTGGTGTAAGAAGTAGTCTTTGCATAAGTAAAGTATGGTAAATCCACTGAATTCAGTGGACTTGCTTGGCCATTGATTCAGACTGTACTAGCCTTCTTGTTAGTGTGGCGGACACAATGTTACACAAAACCATTGATGAAAGCATTTTGTGGCACTGAGCGGATTCTTTGCCTATGCTTAGAAATAAATTGCCAAGTGTGAGGCAAGTAATGAAGTCCAAAATAAGTGAGTCACTAAAACGGTGTGGATAGACAAATAGATTGCTTTTCAATTCAGCTGCAATACTACTACAAACACATACAGCAAAATCTTGCCAAGGGCATGAATGGAAAGCTTGTATCTTTGGCTCCTACTGTCACTCAAATCACCGTCTCTCTGGCATTTCTGGCACTAAAACAGCTAATAAAAAATTGTATGATGTAATTTTTTTTGTAATAGAAAAATTAGCTATAGATTCTTAGCTACAGCCTTCACTGCCCACTTAAAACTGAAAATTATCCTTAAAGGAACTAATGTTTCTTTCACAGAAGTTTATCACAGACAGCACAACTTTACTTTTATAATAAGAGTTAACACGGATGGAGAAGAGATCAGTGGAGAAGAGCTCACTTGGACCCAAATTAAATTTACCTGTCCATGTTTTGTCTGTATTGATTGCAAAAAGCTCATACCCTCAAATTGGATGTTTTCCTTGCCAGGGTCTTTGTCACAGATAAATCACCGGAAGTATAGGCAGAGCTGAATAGTATCCTTTGAGCTGTATTTTGTATCTGCTGTGATTTACTTTTCTTAACCAAGAGACAAGGAGATGAGGAGAAAGAATTTTTGTCCCACAAAACTCTTTTTTGCTTCAACTTACAGCCTTGCTAAACTGCTATTTAATTTCACAGAAAAAAATCAGGATATTCTGACTGACAACATAGTTCCATTTTTATATAAGAGATCAGATGGCAAACATGAGGTATCTACATTACACAACTCAGCATGTGGGTATGTATGCTGACACAACTTGCACCAAAACATATGAACCACTCATGGGAAGTGAGGTCTCTGCACTTAAAGATGAGATAAAAACACAGCTATCACACAACACACATAACAACAGCAACACTGTACACTCATTATAAGGTTTGCCATCAAAAGAGGGAGACTACAAGCTGTTTGATATTCTAATATTTACACTCAATTATCTTTAGAAATTTATTTAAAACAGCATTCTTTTTGTGTTACTTATGAGCTTTGTGTTCCCTTATAAACTCCTACTCGTTCTTAATTATAATGTAAATCAGCATGTTAACATCAAGCAAACAACCATTAACTAAACCAGCTGATACAAACATGGACAAAGTTCGGACAGAAGCAGTGGCAAAACGCCCAGTAAGTTACAAAACCACCTCTGAACAGCTCAGTCAACACGGACAGATCCACAGACCTTTCAAAAGAGATGCTCTGGGTAATGGCAGTTCCTGCCAATAAATTTTATATAAATATTACAAAAGCAGTAAAGGCCCTGTGCATCAGTACACAGACATGTCATAGATAAGAACTGTGGCTTTTTAAAATGTCAGGACTGAAAATGTACAACAGCCTATAAAATGCTGCTCAAGTCATTACATGCAAACAGTGTTTAAATCATTTATTAAGGAAATGATGGCTGAACTAACTTTGGCAAACGAGATGCACCTATTTCCCTGCTTGCATTAGCGTGTTGATAAAGATATGGCATGTTAAAAGAAAATTTATGGAATACAGAACTAAAAAAATCCAACATACAATGAGTCACTTCAATGTGCTGTAATACAAGCAAGTAAAATGAAAATTAATCCTTTCTTACAAAGGAAATGCCACAGACTTTTGTGCATTTGGTAAATTAATATTTATAAGAAGCCCAGGCAGTTTAGTGTTTTAAATACAGAACTAGGATTTTCTCCTAAACATCAAACAGAAAAGTTGCATTAAAACTGCAGTTTCTTGATTGCCACAAACCTAAATGACAGCATTTCCAAGATTTGTTTTCCATCATGTCATACAGATTAGCAATTGTACACAACTCAGAGATTTGCAAAATCCACCAAGTAGCCATAAATTATACATTCCTAACTCTTCAAAGTTAATGCATGATAATCTTGAGCTTGCTGACAGCTGCTAGTACTTTCCTAATGTTACTCATTACAAACTTAAAACATCTAGGAATGGAAAAACAAGCAGGTATACACAGAATCTGATACCACATAGGTGCACATCTATGTAATAAGTGAGACTTTGCTGACAACAGTATTTCAAGACTTCACATCGCAATGACATTGTAGCTGAACACCTTTTCTAAAAAATGTAAACTTTTACGGCCTGAAGTGCATAAGAATTTATCACACCCAATTAAATTAAAATGCAGTACTTGTTCACCTTTTAGACAAAGACAGAAAAGGAATTTTGTTATATTATATGCTAATATGGAGTTTCATTTAATTTAGCTGATTAATTACCTAATTTTGTTTTCTAGTATACTAAGGATATCCCAATGGAACATGATAGCTTTTTATGGGGTAACCAAAGTCATCTTATGTGTATCACAGAAACAGGATAAATTTATTCATTTTAAATGGAAAGCAGAGGTTAAAAACATAGAAGTAAACCTAAAACTAGCAGCTTCTAGTTACTAGTACTAGTAATTGTATTCCTGTTAATTAATAACTACATTACACAGTGAATTTACATGATGATATTTAGTTTCAACATTCCCAAGTGATACAAATACCATTATAGTTTTAAAAATATGAATGTTCAGCGCAGCCACCTCAAACCAGAAAAATCATGAGAAGCCAAATGATCTTTGCTTACTGAAGACATTCCAGCATTACACAGCTTCCTAACCAGTCAAGAGGTCCAATTAAAAGTCTGGAGGGTGAGACTAATTTCCTATTTCAAGGTTATTGCAGGTACAGGGTACCACGAGGCTCTAGCCTAAATGGAGTAGAAGGACAAAATACATCAAAGGAGACCCAGAGAGAAAATAAGAAAGGAGGGATATGAAAAGTAAAGAAGAGGAAAGAAGCAAACTGTTTAATTTGTGGGTGAATGGCCAAATTCAACACTGACTGCAAGACACAAAATACAGCAGACTCCAGCTGTGAATTTAGCCAAGGGTTTGTTTTGAATTTCTTGAGGCAACCTATTAAATTCACTGTCATATTTAATTGAAATTGTAGACAAAAAAAATCTGAGAAATTAAGCTCTCTCACTTGGCCCCTACTTGAATATGTTTTGATGATGAGGAGAAAGGTCTTGCCTGAAAAAAGAAAAGGAAGTTTCATACATTTATGCCATGGCTACTCTACCAGGTTTTTTAACTCATTTATTGTACAGTCAAACTATAAAGTTAAGAGTGTCTTTGGATAACTCCTTCAGCACAGACTTCCCAAAGCAAGCTGGACTTTCTAGAAGTAAAATATTTTTTAAAAAAACAACAACCAACTGCAATTTACAATTAATATCTTACTGTACTCCTTCAAAGTAATTAGCTGCTATAAAACAGCACAATGCTGTAACTGTTTCATAATGATTACAATAACCACAGGCCCTCTGCAGTCAACATTGTCAGATGTTTCTGTGTTGATCTGACATCTTTCTAGAATGTTAATTATGCTGCACTGACTGCCAGTGGCTAACATCTACTGGCTTGGCAATTAAGATGGCAAGGTCTCAACCCTGAGTAAAAGGCAGCTACTCAATATTTTGTAAAGCTAGGAAAATTCTTTACCAAAATTTTGTCCTTGAAAAACGTCCAGTTCTTTCTGAGCCTGCTCTCTGTGCCCAGATGGAAGAAGAAAACAATCTTGAAAGAAAGCTTAACATCTAACAGTATTTTGTGAATAATACAGGCAACATTGGAAAAACTCACATAGACAATGACAGTTTGTGGAAGGTCAGAGCCTTGAGTGAGAAGCCAATCTCCTGAACATCAAAACTAATCCTTAACAGGTAAGTGATGCCTTCTTCCTGCCCTTAGGAAACACAGACAATTGAATGAGGCTTCAGTCACTTCCCCAACTCTTACAGTTATTTACATGAAGCAGGATATTTATTTATTTATTTATTTATTTTACTTAAAGTTATTGTTTTGAAACAAGAATACAGAAAACCAGCTGGGAACAAGCCCTTCCTGTAGCACACCTACAGAATCCATTGCACTGTTTTAGACAGTAGAAGGTGCACATTTAGCTAAAACTAATGAGTATTCCCAATCAAAAGATAAAAGTAGTCAAGATGTGTTGGCATTTTGAAAACGTTATGTTTCATAGAAGCATAGATTTTACTCATGAAGTCTTGGCTAGTAGAAATTGCAAGAATGTGAAATCTGAACCTGGATGACAGTAGAGGAGTGTAATATGTCTATTTGACTGAACACAAAAATTATGTATATTCTATTTAATTGCATAACAATGTTGCCATTTTGTCTTTGTTGAAATATAATTTAATAATTTCTATTTATTAATGATGACCTGAAGGGAGAAGTTAACGTGAAGAGAAAAAGTAGGATCTCTATTCAGTCATGCACACAAAACAGTGTTATATTAGCACAGACTAAAATATAACATAAATTGCTTTGATAAAGCAAACTGAAAATTAAAGGTGAAATACTGTAGCAATTTGCAATGAAAACAATTGCCAGGGAAAGATATAAACAGCATCCAAACCTATCGCTCTATAAATGCAACAGATTGCTAAGAAGAATACCTAAGGATAAAAAAAATCAATCATGTGTAGTTGTTCTAGATTAGAGCTTAGTAGCAAACTGGGAATTTGCCCACAAAGCAGACTAGCTTACTGAAGGAGGAAATATAACTAATATTTGTATTCCAAGTTCCAGAACTCTTACAAAGTGTATGCTTCATTTTAATACACTCAGGCTAATGGACAGTCATATTACTAGGGTGACTTGAAGATACACCAACTTATTCAGATACTTTGCCATAGATTTTCAATTCCCAGGAAAAACAAGGAGAGCTAAAATATGCAGTATTAGCTTCTAGAAGTATGTGTTTCCATATTCATAGAAAAATTATTTAAGTACCTATAACCTTAAGTTAATTGAAACATAGTAAATATATGTATTTATTAATACAGCTTGTTTCCTGGTGTCTACAGTTACTTTACTGGTGCCTTCAGTTACTCATTTTAAATCTTTTGACCAATCTTGCTAATTTCAAGCAATTTCTGGTGGTATTTTCTAAGAAATATTGAGCCCAGGATGTACTAAAGAAAACAGAAAGAGGAAAGAGTGTAAGGATTCTGCAAGTAAAACTAGCCAGTGTTTTTTTTTTTTTAAACAAGTCCAAAAAAGAGTAAATTTATTTAAATAGGAGCCTATTTTTTAAATCCTGTAGACTTGATCACTAGGAAATTGGCAATCACAGCAAACTGGTTAATCTGGTTCAGTGACAGCTTGACCTCAGATCCAAAATACTGCATTTTCTTACTAGTGGAGACCCAAACAAGACACCAAAGTCTTTGAAAGGTAAATTAGCCACCTAAATAGAGCAGTGGTAATACTGAAGAGTACAGTACATGCTAGAAACCCTAGCAACGAAACAGGTTGACACCAAATAAATTTGTGAGTGGGAAGAACACAGAAACACTGGCAAGGAAAGGCGCTACGGAAACCCACATTCCACATAAACAGAAGTGGCAGTTCCAAGTGTGAACTGGCAATGGAAGTGTGTGCCAAAGTGCATTTGGAGCTAAAACCAGAGAACTGCTAGAATGCCTGTCAGTAATTCCTGACTCATTCATTGCATTTATCCCTCCCAGTATTGTTTCTCCTTTGGCTGCTGTGACAACCTGCCTAGATAAATACTAGAAGGTATGAAGTAGCAATGGGCTAAATAATATTAATTCATATTTTTGATACCTGATTTTGTGACTGTGGAGAACATTGTGGCTTGGCAGAAGAAAAATGGGCAGAAAAAAACCCCACACACAAACAGAGAAAACAGGAAAATAAGGTTAACAGTGAAGAAAGCACACCTGAGACTGTCCTACAAAGCTACCACTTGGTCAGGAAAGGGAACAGGTAACTAATGGAAGAGAGATAAACAGATACATAATTAACATATATTTGTGCCATGTTATGTTCCTGCTATTCATGTTGACAGTAGGATTAATAACAGGATAAATTCCTGGTAAGATTACTAAGTGTGGAATCACATTGCTTTTAAAATTTATGTATTTATCAGTATACATTTGATATACCTATTAAATCAGTTTTTCAGTACCACATGACCTTTTTGTTTTACACCCAAAACAACAAGAAATAAAATGAGAACAAAAGAAGTCAGAGAAGCTAACAGTGGCATAGCATTTGGAAGTGTGCTTGCACTTTTGATCTCTCTGGTCTCAGATGTAATTGAGATATCGTGCCTATGGAACCTTTGTGTCAAAGCACACTGCTCATTATAGTTCAAGCTCACAGGAATGGAGCAGGCAGAGCAGGGAGTAAGACGACATAGGAAACCACAAAGCAGTAAAAAAACTGGCAGTTCTAATTTTAGCTCTGCCAGCCTGGACAGTATCGTCTTAACAAGCACCAAGTGTGATAAAACTGATGAACAGGCCTAACTGTCAAAAACACAGAAACAGTAACTCTATCACACAAGTCTTATTTGCATCTTACATATTTATAATCTTCAGATTTAAGAGACAGAATATGGCTGCACATCTGTTCTTTTAATCTGAACGCATGCCTTTTAATGTAAGCAGTGAAGCAATGGCAAATACTACAGACACAACACTTCTGTGGGACTGCAAGCCAGCTTCCAGTCTGACTCCATCATTAGAAGGTTGTGGCAGACCATGAATGTTCAGATGCTACTTTTCTCCTCTCTCATTATATTATTCCTCCTGAATGATTCAGTGATGTCTCTGGTTTCTGTGGCATTAAAAATACAGTAAAGCACTGATAAAGCCAAAATACTGTTCTCAAAAAAAACTTCAGCTTGACTAGTTATTTATTACAAAAAGAAAATGTATTTCATATAAGTATCTTGGAAACGAACGAAATATTTTGATTACCAGTCACAATAGTGTCACAGGCTGTAGGTGCTTCTCAGATCTCAAAACATACAGAATGAAATGGATCCTATGAATATAGTATCAGATATAATGACACCGTATCAGCCTTGCCAAATTGCACAAAAGTATGCTTGCCTGTGACTCACTAGAAGAACTGTAATGAACAAACAAAGAATATTTTACTTGATGTCAAAAAAAAGTAATCACCCTGAGTAGGTTGAAATAAAAACCTGAAAAGTTTCAATATATTTTTCTATATATTAAGCTGCTCATATAATGCTAATACATCCACATGATAAAGTAAAAACAGTTTGCTATTCCCTTTAGGCCTCGTCTCACTCTTACAGTTTTGTTCCCTTAGAAAGAGAGATGGACCTTTCCGTGTATCCAGAGGCTACCCAGACACTAAAAGAAAGCACATCTCTCCATTGACACCCTGCTATTAACTTACTTTGATAGGAGTTTTAGTAATATAAAGTGAATTTTATATTATTAATTACAATTTAATCCACCATAGAGTCCACTCTTTTTTGTAGATTTTGGTAAAATTATAGTCTCTATTTTCTTAGAGTTGATATATGCATAAACTTATTTAAAAACCTAATAGTCTCACCAACTATTAATCATGCACATCTCTATATGCAGGCAATAGGAAATTAGATTGTCCAAGAACTACATAATTTGACTCTAGATGTTTAAAGAAATCACTAAACCCATAAAGGTTTAAATCAATAAGAAAATTAAACTACACATGTAGATGAGGTCAAAATCTAAGGCCAAGGCCACAATAAATCTCAATATTACTGTGTTCACTGGCATTGAGACCTACAAATTGTAATAGCTCTTTGCTGGTGGAAGTCACAATTGAACGTTCTTTCATTAAGAGTTGTTTATGAATATGACTGAGCTTTCATTAGGTGTCTGCGATTTACAGTTTTGAAGGGTAGATTTTAATTGTATGTGTGTCAATCATAAACTCATCCAATTGTCATGGAAACACAGTCTTTCCAATGTACAATGATTAACTTGGCTGGTAGAACAAAAGTTTTATTGCTGCAATTTACTGAAACTGTCTGGTTTGCATATATTAAGCTGAATAGAATCACAGTAATGGCTGTGTTGCTGGACACAGTGCTCTGCCAAGACTTTAAATGGATTTGATACTTAATTCTTTGTAGAAAACATGCATTATTCTGATTGTATTTAAGCTAGCAGGATGTTATAAGGTATACTTCAATTCTGTAAGACTCCCATGTTTTTGTCTGCCCTCAAACACAACTAATCATGTTAATGGGGTCAATTCAGAGAATTTAAAGGCAAGCCATATTATGCTTAATACACTGCTTTGACAAATAATTTGATTCTTATAATAGCAATTAATGTGATATTCCTATATCTAATGTGATCTCTCTATACCTCTGACAGGTGATTTTCAAAGCAGTCACAATAGTTAGGTCAGAATTGCTTTTCCAATACAAGAACCCCACTTTCTTGGCAACTACTTCTCAAAAATCTGCTTTGTGATCTGTAATTACAGCTATCCTCACAATGAGATGAATGTTGCCTGTGAGCCAGTGAAATGCTGCTAGCACTGTTTCGCAGACTGGGAAACTAGACAGAGAAACTCAGACCCAAGTTCACCAAATTCTTTAGGTACCTACATGCTGACTGTGGAGGACTTAGGAGTAACTCATCTAAGGCAAACTAGAAAGCCAAGTAACACAGAAAACTTACAGGAAGTCTATAAGCTTCCATATAGGTCTTCCCAAATCCTCCTTAACTTTCTTTTTTCTGTTTCATTTATTAAATTATCGCCTTGAACTGTGGCCATTCTTTCCCTTCTTACAAACCTATGCACACAGGTTACTACTTCTGTTCTGCTAGCTATGCTTTGACTAGGTTATCCCTTTTTTTTTCACTACTACTGTGAATAAATTACAGCAGGTGCATTGACTGCTTAGAAACTGATGGACACATACTAGTCAGCAAGTCAAATGTAAAAAATCATATTCCTTATTTACACACATTCACCATGAAGCACATACAAAAACAAAGGCATTGTTCCTTTGCTGCACAGAGATTGCACAGTGTCTGTCTGCTGCAACACCATGCGAACCTTCAAATCCTAAACGAGTGTTTTATCCACTGAGAGACCTGTAAAAGCCCTAGTCTGGTACAAAAAGGCCATCCTTTTAACAGGCTGCAGTTACTGACACTTTTCAAAGCATAAATGTGAGAAGACTGCTTTGTCCATAATATCTGTAATGACATAATCATGTAATAAAATGAAATTATTTAGACTGACTCTGACAGTGAGCTCAGTTTCAGGAGCTGGCTGCTCGAATGACTATATATAATTTGTTTGTATATATATATTTGTTTATATGCATCTATAATTTGGATACAATGGAGATACCACAAACACAGAACCCTAGCATTTATTTTTACATCTTATTTTCTCAGTTGCACCTAACTCCACATTTGTGAAAGATTAAAAAGAGGAATTTGAAGAGTTCAGTGCATTAACATTTATTCATATATGTCAAAAAGATGGCATCCACCCCTCTTCCAAAAATGTTAAGAAGAAAGAAAATTGTATTATAGAGAAGACTGTATACAGTGGCAAACAGCATCTCCAGATTCCAGCTGTATTGAAGTGAAAGCATGAAATATATTAACCGTTTTAACCCCCGTTTGAAATCTATCAGTCAGTTATGCCAGAAGCAAAAAGACCAAGTAAAGTGACCTGACATCTCACTACATTCCAAACTGACAATTTGGCAAAATAATTAACTTCCTGAATTCTTTGTCACAGTTTTCTTCACAACCTGCACAGGCTGCTGTCAGTAAAGTCAACTCTGAAGTTTTAAATCTAAGAAAACTGGAAATACTGTCTGATGTCAAAAACCCAAGTATGCTGAATATACAAAAAGTAGAAGGGATTTTTATCATTACAGTCATCAATAGGAACTTAATGAAATATCACCATTAACATCATAATGCATATATTTTTCATTTATAGAGCTGTTTCAACTTGAGACTTCAATGTATTTTCCAAGGGAAATAAAGTTATCACCAGTAAGACACACCATAATGTATCCAAGGTAAGGTGCACAGCAAAACCTAGGATTAGAAGTATTTTTTTCCTTTCAAGTCCATATTTCTATTCTTTGATCACTGTGCTGACTCCTAGGAATGGGATATCTCAAAAGAGAACAAAAAAAAAATCCATTAAAATTTAAACCTGTAGATTACATATTTTCACATGCATTTATGATTTCCTCCATAGACATTCATGTGCTCAAACAACTTTGAAGTCATTTGCAGAGCCTCTGTGAAAATTTAGTAACTATAATCCTCATTAACTGTAGTTTCAATGCACGTGAAAGCCAAGAGACTGAAGCAGTAACTAGGCCTGCTGCATGCACTGCCTGAACAATGAAACTGAATCTCAAGGTTTTAACTTCTTCATTTGTACAATTAGTATAGCAGATAACATACAGGCTTGGACATTAATGGGTATACTTCAAATTATGATGGTACTGCTGAAATCTTAGGCAACCTTAGAAGAGTTTTTTTTTTTCATGCAGTTGCTATGTATCTTTAAACTCAGCTATTTCACTCCAATTAATATAATATTCTTTTTAATTTATACACTAACTCCAATGATTTTTCATTTTACAGAAATGAAAAAGATCACATCAGCTCATTCACTTTAATATTAATCAACTTCAACTGGCTATAAAAGAACTAGACAGCAGAAACTATCCAGGCTAAATCTGGATAACTGGAAACAGAAGAACAATGTGAAGATTTTGTTTACCAGAACATAACACAGCAGCATGTAACTGGATCAAATGCTTCATCCAATAGAGAAATGTGTGTGGGTTCTGCTGTGGGGAGTTCTTTGCCGGGGTTTGTTTTGGGATTAAGGGGCAGTACTCCTTCAGGTTTTTTTTGGTCTGAGGTTTGACTGTTTGTTTAAAAAGGTGACAGAACTGTCTCATCCCCATCTTGAAAACACACTGAAGCAATAATAGAGTGAATGTATGAAGAACAGTCTTGTGTGTTGCTCTGCACAATTAAATTGGCCACATTATTTCCTCACTGTTGATGTAAAAGCTCACATTATAAAACTATTTTGCACTGTCTCATACTCAAGACAGTTGTTATGAAAGGATCAGATACAGTCACTCGGTTATGGAAGTGGAATGTTGGAGTAAAATAAAAGCAAACAGAATTGTTGAGTTGTCTCTGAAACTGCAGGACATTTTAAAATCACAGTTAAATGGAAATAATTAAACTAATTTTAGGGGGGTAGAGGAATACTTTTTCATGATTTGGAGAAAAATATCCTCAAGTGAATATCTAATCATTTTATATTTCCTTTTCATTAAAGTGGATGCAGTTCAATCAAATTAAGTAAACTTGGTACACTGCTCATCTTGAATTTTATCTAGTAATTTAAGTTACCCAGTCATAACCCTGAAATTTCATTCCCCTGCCATAGCTGTACTAAGTTTTTACATCTACTGTAAAATTGTGTAACCTTCGCATTATTCTTTCTCTACATAAAACTGCTCTTCTGAGTCCAATTGAGAAAGAAATCAGATCATTAAAAAAATCCTCTTTATCCAGAAACACATGAACAAAGCTAAAAATGTCATTCTAACTGCTATGTTTTCCTTTCAGTTTATTATACCAATTACTCAGAACAGCTCACCATCAGCAGCCCTTGGACTTAAAATTTCTCCACTCTATTAATACACATACCATTCAGGACAATGGGTACTGGGGAAGATCCTCATTACACAGAGAACTAGTCCCCTTTGTGCTTGAAATTTCTAACTAAATGCATAGACTGTGTCAGAGTTTACTTTGAAGAACAAAGCAGTGACAGTTAACATGTTTTATTAAATAATGAGAAAAGAATGGGTGCAGAATTGTACCCTGTACTCACGTCATTAGTGCTACTGGAGCTAGGAAAACTGGCCACATGAGTGCTACTGCCCTCAAGCCACAGTTTGGCTTCAATGTGTAAAATTTCATGCTACAATATCTAAAAAACTGTAGGAGCTGGAACAAATTCAACCTCAGTGCAAGCCTAGCGAAGTATAAGACTGGCCTTAAATATTTCAGCTATTCCAGTACTCCAGACTCCTACTCTGTAACAGTGGCCAATAGCTAATGCCAAGGAAAATCCGAAAGAGAGGCAAACTTCTAGTAGTGCTTTCTCAGAATATTAATACCCACAGAAAGAATGTAGACTGCCGTTCTGGGTAATTAATCTAGATGTTCTAATACAGCAGAAGTGTGTACAATACAGCTCAAATACTGCAGAATTCCATAGCAAGAATTTTCTGAACTCCTCGCAAGATGGTGCAATACATTGGTTTGCCACTAGATTCTTGAATGGAGAATATTTCAGTCAAAGGATCTCTTTTGTAAGGAAAACAGGGAATTACATAATCCACATAATTCACACAATTTGCAATGGATTGCAAATTTGAGGGATGTTTGCGCACATCTGAGTAGGGAAGGTATTAGTTTTCTCCATATTTTCCCTACTCCATTTTACTAGTTTTCTCAAGGAGAAATTGGCAAGGTGACTTCAGATTTATCCTTCCTTCATTCTACTATAACATTGAGCCTAGAGCACTCTCTTTTTTTCCTGTAATCTTCTCAGGATTGTAGCATAAGCTCCCATGACAACCTGAGAAGCAGTTTTCTATGAGAAACCTGAGGCACATTATGGAGTATACAGTATTTTTAGTAAACTAAACAGCACTAAGCCATATGGCCCTACATTTTAACGTGATGTAATCTAAAGATTCTTTTTATTTTTATTTGTTTTTTTACAAGCTAAGACAGTCCTAGTCTTTACAGTATTTTGCACTTCAGATGGATCTTCTAAAGCTGTCTGTTTTGCCTGCAACCAACTTCTGATAATTCATTCTGGATGTCCTCCAAGACAAGAAAGAAACTGATGTACTGCAATCGCAGACATCACCTGGGAGTTTCATAAACCAATAGAAACAAAGTTCTAAACATGTCCCTGGTTGCTGCACACTTAACCGTGGACGAACCTAATCTCAAGTGCTTGCCTGCAATACATCTCTATATTGAACTGAGTCCTTCTGCTTCTGTAAAGACAGAAGAACCAACCTTAATTAAGCTGACACAGACAGATTATGTTTGGATCTCAACTCCCAGCTTTCATGGTAACTTCAAAATATTAAACAGTCAGTTATAAATCCCCCTCTCTAAGACCTAAATGCAGTACTAGTGCATGACTAGACATAAGAGGTGCTACCAAAAAAACCCTAAACCAACAATACCAAAAATGCCATAAAATTTACATAGCGTTTTTTGGGGTATTCAATAACAATTTCAAATCTTCAGACTCACTTTTAAAATTGTTGAAGTAAGAGCAAAGAATAAATCACATCATGATTTTTGTCTACTATATCACCCGGATCTTTTTTTTTTATGCAATATATGTCCATCTTAAGCAGTGTCCAAGACACAGTAGTCCAGGCTGGGTTTAAGAAGTATGAACTTCTATTTTTGCTTGTTATTTAAAGGTTACTTTCTGTTCATTCTGACTTTGTAAAATTGGGATAATTCAGAAATCTAATGCAACAATCCTTGCAAAATTTTGTTTGTACTTTGAAGATACAAAAAAGCCCAAACACTGTTTAACCACTAGAATTATCTAGCAGTGAATAAGCTACTGCTATAGAAACAGGCAGCAAATGCCTGAAGCACAGTTTCACTTGTTTGGATTGTTTAGTAGATAGATTTAATTGACAGACCAGCAGGTTGTTTTGCTGATCTCACTGCCTGTACTCTGGTTCTACTCACAGATGAATCAATGACGTTCAAATCTTGTTACCTGCTTCTGTGGCTTCAAAAACATCTGACTGTGCAAATTATTATTTTATCCCCTTTCATTTGGTAGGCTACCTATGTTATGCACAATATTGTCATAAAGAGATATTATCTTCTCTTTTTGCAATTCAATACATCCAATAAATAAGAATTATTTATTACTATCCCCATACCCGTCAAGCCATTAACCCCACACAACACAAATTAGATCTGTCAGGAACTCTGCTAAGGTAGAGTAAGATCGAGATTAAAAACTCCTGTAGCTACTTTAAAGGCTTCTCTTTTATGGTGGTCACTTACCATTTTTGGGGCAAACTGCCATGAGGAATGTCATGCTGTAAGAGCAAGAAACCTACCTTGGAAACTGGAAAATGTCAAGACTTTCTTGGGGCTGGTGCATGAAATCGCTCCAGCTGTGGAGTTACCCAGTGGTGCATGGTAACAGGCAGGACAACAGTGGGAGACATTGCTTGCTCTGGATAACACGTGCCCTCTCCTGGCAAATACAAGCAATATTCTAGGATGGCTGGTGCCTAGATGAAGAAACACTAGTCCCTCTGGTAGAAATATCACTGCATATTACTAGAGGATTTTTATTACTAGAGGATTTTGTACATATTCATGTACAATGAACAGTTCTTAATGCTGTAGAAAATACAATGAATAGGTCTACTCCAAATAACCTGGTATTTTTTAATAGGTTTGGCTTCAGAGTACATACAGGAATGTCACAGAACAGCTGGTTATTAGTTCTTAGGCATTAAAATGTCCATTAGAGAACCAAGACAGAGGAAGAAAAAACCTAGAATATAAGACCTAGTCTTGGTTTTAATATTTTAGTTAATGATGGGCATTATTCCACAGGAGTTATATATTCCCAGTCCACTGAATAATTAAAGTAAGATTTTCTATTATTTAATTCAGTATCCATTTAGCTCAACGGAAGGACTGATTTCCTAAAATTCATGCTACTCTCTCTATAAAATTCTGGCACTCATGAGCAAACAAAAAAAGCAAAAGCAGGTTAGGAAAGAAGGGATGCTGTTTAATATTAAACAGCATAGGTTTAATCAATTAGTGCCTTGAAGAAGGTTCTACTGAGCAGCCCAGTAAATCTGGGTAGAGCTGCTTTGAAACTATCCTCCTTTGAGAAATGGACTTATAGAGTGTCAGCAGAACTTTTATTGTGCTTTTTAACCTTATAATTACAGTAGGTTTAGAGTAATTGCCTCAGAGTGTTTTATGGGGCCTTTTAGTTATGCAATTTAATTGTTCTCAGTA
This sequence comes from Urocolius indicus, assembly GCA_013401255.1. NCBI lineage: Eukaryota > Metazoa > Chordata > Aves > Coliiformes > Coliidae > Urocolius > Urocolius indicus. Next base: position 225,736 of record WBNH01005841.1, read on the forward strand.
GTTTTTGTGCTATTTCCACATCCTGAAGTATTCAGGCAAACAATATTTCTCCACAACAACATTTACAAAAATGTTAACACTCAGAAAAAAAAGGATATATTTGGAAATCATTTTGAAATCATTAACAAATTACATATGATGCACGAATCCTATGGCTCATGTACCTCATCAAGTACAGTCCTGCTTAAATCCTGAATATTAAAAATGGGTTGTAATTATGGAATAGAAATAGACAGATACTAAGAAAAGATAAATTGATACAGATAAATACAGATAAATAAGCGCTACCTGATATTAAAAGTAAATGTTCCATCACTGCTAAGAAACATCTAAGGCAAAGAGATCAAACTGGCTTATGAAATATTATACTGTGAGACAATAATAGGAAGACACCTCCTAGAAGGAATGAAAGTCTTCAGACAAAGGACAGAGGCGTTGGTGCCTCCTTCTGATCATACTGCTGGATAAAAAGCTTTTCAATGCCAAAATTGGTGCAAGTCCACTCTGATCTGATAATTAAGTCTGAGAACTGATACCTCTGTTTGAGCCAGGAAGTAAGGCATCAGCAGAACAACGGGTGTCTGGACTAATCAGGAAGGAGTTGCTTTGAGGTTTCTAAGATTTCCCTGAAAATTAAAGCAGAGACTTTAGCAAAGAGATCCAAACAAAGATTTTTAAAGATCACTACAAGTGGAAATAAGAGGGAAAAGGGTAAAATATGAAACACATCTTGTAAGTGTAATAGCAAAAAATATTGACTTCTCTGTTGGTTGAATCACTCTGCAATATTTTAAGACTATATTTTCTTCCTTTGGTTGCAGGAATGGTAAACAGTTGACTCCTACATATCAGAGTTCCCTAATAGATCTTAAACGATCTCAAACATACTGTAGTCCTTCTTATTTCTCCTGTCCTGCATCCTTTCGGCGTTTTCCTAAGGACATTGCCCATGTTTCCACATTTCCCCACATGGAATTAGAGCAAGTAAACATAAAGGGGAAATTGATCCACCCCTGCACAAGAAGAACTGGTTCCTGGTGAATTCTGGGACACTGTTCACTCAACACAGCCAGTATCACTGTTAATACACAAAAATGCTTCATTATGAGTTTTTGAAGTGCTACTGCTTTTTCCAACCAGCACAATTCTTTTTTCCATGTCCGTTTTTTCTTCCCTAAACTTTACATAGAGCTCCAGAACTAACTCAATAACATTTCATTTAGAGGAGATTTCTTGTTCCAGGCTGTTTTGAGGTTCTGTACCACTCATCTATTTCACCAAATCACTGGAGGATTACAATCCTTTTCCCATCTTATTTTCCCTGTGGAAAAATGAAAATGACAAAATGTTCCTTGCCTCATCTGTTCCTCATTGGTGCAGAGCTCTACAGATCCAAGTGCTCATCAGCGCCAAAAGCTTGGGCATGATTGAACTTTAAAGAAGCTAAACATCAATTATTTTGATGTATAGACCCAGAAGACCAAGTCAATCACAAAAGATTAAAGTAAAATTAATTTGTCATTCAAAGCTGTCTGTAATACATGACTAGCCTAAGAAATATAAAAAAATAGTATTAAGTAGATTGGATAATTGCTTCTGTTGGACAAAACAGGTTAAAATTCCATCTTCATAGTAGTCGTACACCTAAAACATCCCTTGCTCCATACAGACATTAAATCTAGGGATTTTTTTCCCCATACCAGGCCATTCAGTACTGCTGACAGACAAATACTGAATATACAGCATCTCAAGCTTTACCAGATTTATGATATCTCATAACTGGACTATCTCAGGCATCTGTTTGGGAGGCACAGCATAAGGCAAGTTCATCAGTTCAAATCTCACTTATAAATAGATGGTGCAGAAGCATTTCAGAGTAGATATTGTAGACTCTGTTTTACATTTGAAAACTTTTCATCTTTTAGGTAATGCACATGCATAAATACAAAACAAATACATAACAGCTTAAGAGATGCAATCTGCTATATTTTAAGCTACACAAGAATTTGCAGTTTTATGACAGCATCAAAACAGTTGTTAGATCAGCTGCAGGTTAACACACAGTGTCTGATTTTCATTTCTGTGATACACTGGATGATAAGTTCACGTGGCATGTAGATCAAAAGGTAAACTGTGAAGAATGAGTAACCATTGTCAGACAAACACGCAGCGCAGCACAACTGGCAATCTTCCCATTAGCAAAGTCGCTTGGGAAGGGCTGTCTATCATTCCCACCACAGGTATCTAGCTTTCAGCCACTCAGGTCCCTACATCATGAACAACAAATTCACTTCCCGAAACAAAAGTGTCTCAAATTCCAATCATTCTACTCTGTATTGTAATTGTATTTCTGTAGCTTAGATTGTGGCAACAGGGAATGAAGCAAGCTGGAACAGAAAGTTAATTGTAAAAACTAAAGTTCCCTTTATACTGAAATCTTTCTGTTATGAATAATGGATCCAGAAAGGAAGGACAAACGTTGATGAACCAGTGATATAATAAAAACATAATCATTTGCTGAGGTCATTTAGTCTGTCAGCATTAAAAGATTTGAAAGCTTCTAATTTATTTCTTCACTAAAGAAGCTTCCTGCTGCTAGCAACTTCACAATGACTTTTGAACATTTAACTTCAAACCAAATCAGTACTGTAGCCTAAAACTTTTCTCTCAGGTACTCAGTCAAACACAAACCTCAAATTCTAGACAAAAAGCATCACCACATATTTACACTTTAGGTAATTTCTTTGACAGATAATAAATCAAATACCTCAATCCAGCAACCAAAGTCTGATTACAGAAATATCTTAAATACTCGTTTATGCATTCACTGGAGTTCTTGAAGGACATCTACATCAATCTAAATCAAGTATCCAGTTTATAGATATTATTTTCAGTGTCTTTTGCTTCTGTTTTAGTAGGTGTAATGAGACTAGCAGTCACATTCATATTTTAAAAGAAAAACACCCCAACAGCTAGGTTTCTGCAATGACACAGAATGCAATCAATCTGCTAACACCTGATAAGTTCACAGTGTCCATAAAATGCATTGCTATATGTATGCGCGAGAAACATCCATATTCTTGGCTGCTTACTCTCCTATAAAACAGAAGAGTGGAATTGCTCTTCTGAGATTCATAAACTGATTTTTATTTCATTCAAGAAAACCTCCATCTTTCTATTTGCAACAGAAAGTTCTCCCACCTCAACCTGTTCTTTGCAGCTTCAAATCTTTGCAGATTCATGGCTTCATGAATAGTCCAGTAAGTTTACATTACTAGACACACAAAAAACCCCAAACCCAAGGCATGTAAGATTTTCTGAGAGATACTTGCAGCTAGTCAGACAAAAAAAAAATAAGATATTAAACAAGTCTATATTTTCTTTCTCTCTTATGTGTTCCACAGAAGGTATTTTCTTTCACTCCATACATCCTATGCATATATACAATGCCAGTTCCATAAGCCCTGACTCAAAGAGAGTAACTTCAACTAGCCAAAGAAATCAACCCTGCCTAGGCTCTGGGAGATTTGTCAAAGAAAAATAAGCTCCATGGTAAAGGTCATTAGGAATAAGAGATGTTCTTTACATTTTGCCAAGTACAAAGACTAATCCTCTAGAAGCATGCAGGTAGGGGATGAGCAATCATTAGTTTCAGACTCTTCCACTCCTGCTTCTCTACGTATATTCAGGGAATCGTCCATTTTGACATGCTTTTCTTTTGTTTTTGATGTCATGCACTACAAACCTCAGCATTATGCTTACTAGGACAAATCTATTGTACTATGTTGGAAATCCTCTGTAATAGTGTGGGGGATGTTAGCAGTAAGAGCAGTAAGTCAGTTGGCTACTGTTATCATCAATCAAGCATGAAGGCTCTGCTATTCTTCAGTCTGAATTCTTGATCTAACTGATTAGTCATACAGGCCAACTGTATTACAGTATTGCTTCCCAACTCCCAGTACAGAACTCTTCCATTTTGAGTATTAAAAAATCCAGCTGATGAGCTCAATGTTGCATGAAACATGCTTTGGAGAGGAAGCAAGAGAGCAGAGGATAGAGAGGAAGAGATGCAATCCCCTTATCCCCACAGATCTTCATTCAAAAGGGAAGTTAGCAAAGCTTGCCAATCAATTCTAAAGCAAATAAGGCATCAAGAGCCCACCAAGACAAACAGCAGAAAGCTGTTTGATTCAGAGTGAATTAAATACACAAAGAAATTAAGCATAGCAAGGAAGCAATCTTACTGGCAGAATTAGCATCCCTTTTCCTGTTTGTTGGACAATTGAGAAAGGTATTTCAGAAGAGGAGTATCAGTAATGTAACCTGGTTGAATATGCTTTTTGCTATGCTCAGGGAGGTTTTCTATTTCAATAGCCCTCCTAAGAAAAAGAAACAGACCCCATAAAAAACATTCCCCTGTTGTTTTCTCTATCACATTCTGTACTGTTCCCCAAAGAGACTTTATGTCAAAGGTGACTTCTTTCGACTTCAGAGAAAAGTTACCACTCAGCTATTTCTCCCATCCAAGAAAAAGAAAAACACTTTGCTCAAGAATCCTGTTTCTGGATTGCAATCTATTTCGCTCCTTTCCCAAACACCCCTACACATGCCCACAGCCTGCTTGCCAGTAAAGCATTAGTTCAGGGACTTGATATGGAGCTACCATATTTTAGGCCAGAATAACCCTTCTTTCTTCTTCCATGGCCTATGCAAACCCATTTTATATGCTCATGCAGTTTCTACTGCATTTTTCTTTTTCCACTGAAAGTCACACTTGGTTACAAAAACCTTTAAACATAACAACGCCTGAGCATATCACAGACAACAATTTGATCTAAAAGCATAAGTATTTCCCATAATGATCTCCACATTGTACAGCAGACAGGCACTAAAACAAGATGCTTTACCCATAAATGTCTACCTTTGGATAAATGTCTCTTATCTTACACTTTTGTCAAGATTTTTTTTATTTATTTAGAATTACATCCGTCTTGTCTTAAAAGCAGAATTACCAATCCAGAGATGTCTTTCTGTCTTCTTTTCTTCCAGCACCAGGCACCACTCTCCTGTTTTGGAGCATTCACATACCCTGGAAGGTGTACCCACTTCTCCATAAATGCTTCTACCATAAGTGACTCTCAAACAGCTTTGCTCTCCAGTGCAACATGTAGAGAGCCAGATATTACACACTACACTAAGTCTCTTCTGCTGTTTAAAATATTCAATTCTCACTGTACCTGCTGGTTTCAATATTCAGAAGTTAAACCACTGCTGAGCAGGCACCCAGTGGGATTTCAGAGCAGAATGTGAAGAGGAATTACTTTTAAAAAAAGCCTACAATGATGGAGTCCTGCAGTCAGAAAGTGCTCATTGCAAAGCTCTCTCCCACCAAATGCTGAGGATAGGAGAGAAACAAGAAAAAAAATATACCCACTTCCATCCTAGACAAACCTACAAAACAGTCACAGAACTGACTGTAGTATGTATCAGATAAATAGAAACAAATCAAAGTAACAATCATTATCAATATAGAAGACAAATAAAACAAGCATACTCTGTCTGTGATGTTCTGTGGTAGATTGCTGTCCTCTATCATACATTCATACAGATAAAGACAATTGCAAAACAGAAACAGAAATATTTTGTACTTTGTATTCATTATAACAGGAGCTGACTTTTTTCAGTTTAATATGCATCCATAGAGACCTAACCACAACTGTCATCACAGCTAGATTTTTCTCTAGTGAGTTTCTTGGGAAAGGACTGACTTAATTTTCCTCATTTGTACTGTGCCAAGCACAGTGTGGTCTTAGTCCCAGTTGAGGCCTCCAGGCACTGTCACAACGTAGTCACCAGACAATCAAGTTGATGTGCTTAATGCAAAATTTCTTAGTTTCAGTAGGCAGCTTGAAAATGCAAAGATAAAGCACTGCAACAGTGGTAAGCATGACTTGATTGTGTTTTTAAAATAAAGCTGCTTACTTTTGCTTTTTACTGTTAAGTCCTCCATTCTCTCTCCTACTTCTGTTACTACTTCTACCTGGGGATATAGGTTACATATACTGTTTGTTCTAAAAGGATATTAGCTCACCCCAGGAACAGCAGTAGGACAGAGGGTTAAAATGACCTTTTTTCTCTTCTCTTCTTTTTTTTTTTTTTTCTTTCTTGCTAGCATTGCTGAATAAAAAGGCTGAGACATTTCTTTTTTCAGGCAGTAATGACAGGATAAGTGTCAGACATAACCCAAAAAAGTTCCACTAGAGCTCTCTGCAGCTTCAGTCTCTGTTAAATTTATTCATATTTGATTCCACCCTCAGAAAGCCAGTCCTCTTCTGTCTTTTATTGTTTATATTAGATATAGTGAGTCATGGAAATAAAGTGACACGAAACCACATTTACACTAAAGAAATAATCCCACATCTTTTCAGATTCTTTCCTGCTATTTCTGTAACATGTCTGCTACAGAGTCTCTAAGATTGATTACCCAAGCAAGGGATAAGCGCTTATTCTTGACTCCAGTTATTTAGCTGCTCACATTCTCATCTTGGCGTGCCAATTTACAAGAAACAGATACATTACCCATCAGTTACAGAATCTGAATGAGTGTATATAGGACTATCTATCCAACCTGTGTCTATAAACAAAGCGATAGCAATGCTAAGCAAAGATAATAACCTAAAAGTACCATTATTTTCCTTTTCCATGATTGTGTAAGTTATGAATAGCCTAGACGAGACGCCTGTATCTCTGCATATAAGAGGTCAAGGGCAATCAAATGCCCTTAAGCACCTCAGATACTATGAATGCAGGACAGAACTTCCTCCAAAAACTAAAATTGGTGTGTTTAAGGTATCAGGTTGGCCTCATCAGTTAGCCAGGTTAGGTAAACTGGTGAATGAGAAGAAAATCTAAAACCGAAACTACTCAAGAGAAATGTGTTTAGCACATGAAGAGCTCAAATCAAGAAAATGTCTTTGCTAGCTAACACAGTATCCTCAGCCAATATTTGGAAGTTATACTGCAAGAGCAGTTAAACATGCAAACATATTCTGCATAAAGTAGATACACAGTAATCTTCTGAACTGCAAATTTCATCTTGTTCCATGCATTCTGCATGTATCAGCTTTAATAGCATCTGATTTCAACTCCTGCTTTTAAATTTAGCTAGCAGCTCCATCCATCATTATTAAAACAAATTTTTGCTTTCTTTTTAGAGTTACTCTGCTTCTCAGAGTTTTGTATGTTGTTTCTAATGACTCTAACGTGAAGATTTTCACATTAAATTTTAGAAATTACCTACTCAGTGTTGATAATACTTTTTTGCTGAAAACTGCTAGTTGTTTTATCATACCAATTGGCAACATTTTTACTTGCTCTTCATTTTTTTGTGTGTATGTGAGATCAGAAATCATTCCACTAGAATTTCTGTTCCCAAAAGCCACAATCCCCTACCAAGTCAATTTGCAATGGTAAGAATCATGACCTTGAACCCCAGCAACTGTCACAGCAAGTAGTACTGTTGTGTTTCTCAAGACTAAACCTATTTAATTTAGGACTGTATAATAGCCATGAAGAGTATGAGTGCTTGGTATTTGGTGGGTTTTCTCCTCACTGTTGAGTTCACGCTAAAAGGGTTGCAGTTTACAGTTTATGCCTGAGTTAAACCTAACAAAGCTTCAAACTACTCACACATGCCCAGTCTTACAAGCATGTCATAAAAGGTTTAAAGATGCTGCTTTGAGCAGGGGTTGGAATAGATAACCTCCAAAAGTCCCTTCCAACATAAATTTAGTGACTCCAAGACAAAACACACTCTGGTTTCCAAAGCCTTCAAAAAACTTTTATGCTTTATTCCTCTGAATTTTCAGGAGGTCAAAATGCTGACAGAAATCAAGTGTTAGCAATTCCTTTGAAGCCAATGGAAATTACAGCCTCTCATCCCTTCAGTAGGTTTTAGCTTAGATATTTTAGTGTGACCACCTAGATGAGAACAGATTTGAGAGTAAAAATTCTGGTGTGACTTCTTTTATTCTGTCCCTCTCATCCCAGCGTGCATTTGTGTATACAGTCTCCATCACCAAATGCTTTTTCACCCTATCGATCTGCATTACAACCAACCTTTCCTTTTACTACTGACCAGTAGAATCAGAGCACAGAAACAGGACAAGCACTCTTAAAGGCTCACTGCCTCACCTCAACATCTGCTCCTATGCACCTACAAAGCCAAGAGTTACCAATGATGAGATAATCTCAAAGCTATATACCTTCATGGAAATGAGTTTGTACACCTTACTAATTACAGTTTTATCAGGAAGCTGTGAACGTTTTACTCAGAACTAGTACAAATACTGATCTATTTAAACGTAAAAGACAGAAAAAGCTCTTCTTGCTTTTCAATATTCAACATTTACTGTTGTGAAACTTTACTTTAAAGCTGTTGATATAAAGGCAAAATGAGATAACAAGCAGTTTCAGGATGGTTAATTCCATGTCTAGGCTGCATAAAGTCAGAGCTGATCATTACAAATTACCTTACCTCAACACCAGCATATGATAGTTAATAAAACATATCAAGCAGGAGTCTTTCCTGTACCTTTTAACTCATTTGCCAATAAGTAATTAACTTAAAATAAATCTATTTGCAAGTCTTAAAGCAGAGTATGTATTTCCAAACCATTTTTGCAATTACACTGTACAAATAACACATTCTAGTTCAATTTCCACTGTATGAAATTTCTATCCAGAGTGAACACTGCTCCATGATGTCCACAGCACAATATCCTCAGGGTTACTACTGCCTGTAGCTGCAAGGGATGGAGAACAAGACCAACAGAAAGATAGAAGATGTCTATTTATAATAATTCTAGCATTAATAGAAGCATCAAAGGATCCTCTCCCTCTGAACTCGCAAGGATCTATACCACTGAGATAGGGTATGTTGCCATCTTCCCAGAAAAAATGCTCCCATGAAACACATTACTGTTTTGGAAACGCCACAGGAGAATGCAGTTATCTGTGGCTCCCACTTAGGGGTTGTTGCTTTGCTCAGAACAGGACTTAAGGCGGCAAGTGTGAGGAAGCTTGTGCTTCAGGAAGAGCTGGGAATTGTTAAGGGGTCCCTTCTTGTTTCTTTGAAACATTTTGCTCTTTATTTGTTAGAACACACCTAAGGGATATCTTCCTTCATTATGTATAATTGTTCCATCTGTTCTGACAGAAAACATAAATTTTGAAAATAAATTTAAAAGTTACATTCTGATGCTGTTTCTGTAAGTACTGCAGGCTAGACAGGAAAAATACAGTGTAGCTTCTTGCAGCTAAATTCTTCTGAATTGCAGAAAAAGAGTAGACTTTGTATCAGTGATGGGAGTTTTTACCACCAAAACTGTTGCTGATTTCCTTTATATCTTCATTTTTATTTCTGTACCTTAGTTCTTTTATTTATAAAATGAGAACATCATCCTTAGAGGTCTAGCTTGATCGTGTAAAAGTAGTTAGAAATCAAATTTACTTTGATTTCTCTTGCAGCTAATTATTTTTTAAAACATGGTACTTTCTCCTTTCCTGAATGAATTAAGAGTAAAGAAGCTAACATGCTATGAACATTGCTAAAACCCTGTATGCATCAGACCTCAAACATCATTTGCTCCCAAGTGTACCACAAAATCAAATAGTCTTCTGACCATGCTGTGAAATGGTAATGTTCTAACATCATATTTGATTTACTTATTTAATAATAATGCAATCAATGGACAAACAAAATGTTACTGTTTGTGTTGTATCCAGGAAAGGAAACAGAGGAAGCAGTTGCCAATGATCTCATCAGTCATGTTTAGTTACAGTCCTTCAAATATCGTCCTAAACAATCTTCAATGACAGTAAAATAACCTCTTTGGTTTTGGTCAGTATCTAAGAGTCAGAGAAAATCCTATACACTTAAAGCAATTTCTGTAACTAGCTTTCAAACTCTAGTTTTTGGATCAATAAAGATAATGACAAAAAAAATCAAAACAAAACACCTCCACACAACACAAAACCAACACAATATGGCTCTGGGAAATTTTTCAAGTTCTTTCTTTGTATTTTCAGTGCACAATTAATGACATGCAGAACTTCCTCTGCAGCTGGGATACACTGTGACATCTCTGAAGGAGCAATCATGGGAATTGAGGTTTTTATTAAGGCTGTTTAAGAAATATTGTAATGAAACAAGAAAATTTAAAGGTTGAAGGATCTGAACATGAATTAAACATTACCCTTAACTCGATGTGAAATAAAAACGTTTGTTCTTGCTGTTGATTTCACCTACTTCTGCATGAAAGGTGAGGGCTGAACATACATCATTCATGTTTTTATTTTGTTTTAAGTCTTGATGCAACAGATATACCAACCCACATGCACAATACCAGTTTATTAAGCTCCTGTATCAATGTCTGCTACCTTTCACAGGGACACCTTATACTGAAGTGATGGAAGAAACTGTTCTGACAGTACCTTGCTGCAGAATGTCACCCTGAATGCTTCATCATTCCACAATCTTCCATCACCCTCATAGTGACTTCATGCTTTCAAATAAGTGATTCTTTAACCCCCCCAAACACAATCACTTCCATTCCAACTTCTTTAATTTAGACTTACACAATCAGAGGGAATTATGGCTTGTGACTTCCTGATAATAATGCAACATGGTCCATCATTAGGTCTTGTGTTAAAGCACAATACAGATACAATTACTAGCACTAATGTTAGTTATTGCACAATACTTGTGCTTCAGTGTGCATTACCACAGAATCTTTTTCCTGATTTATTCTTTTCCCGTTATATAATTTCCTACTGATATCAGATTTCCTTTTAGACATCAATAAAGTTATGTTCTCAGATAGTTGCATTCAACTGAAAGGCACCTCAAACTTCAGCTACTGTAAGACAGGTGAAATTACAGTACATCAAGTAGAGCTGAAATATCTTTTTGAACTATTCCAGAGGAAACCAATGAAGCCCAACAGAGATTCCATGAGATGTGAATGGTCAGTAGATGCAGTCAAAATAACCAGTTCTACAAACTATGCAAGCAATCAATTCAATTGAGAAAATGTGTGGGATTTCTTAGCCAACGCATTCATGTTAAAACTCTTACAATAGTTTTCTTTAAGACTGTAGGAACATGAAACTCATGAAGGAGGAAAGGCAAGGACACCTACAGAGTCTGTAAAAAACAATAGGAGGAAGCAGCCAATTAGTGTATTGGTACACTGATCTAAAATACAGATAAGCCTGCAGAGGCTATAAAGGATGCGGTCTCATAAGTCACTAATGACTTTGGGGGATAGGAAGAAGACAGCCTGGCAAAAATCCTGAGAGGCAATAGCCAGGATGTACTGAGATGATATGAAAAACAGGAGACAAATCGCATCAACATCTTGCTTCAATAGTCTGCTTCTCAGTAGAAGAAACTCCCTTTGCCCTTACTGTCTGTATCCTCAGCACTTCTCTATGTCCTATACCTTTGTAACCTCTTGGGAACCGTGTATTAAACAGTTCCTTCTACCATCCCTAAGGCAGATGGCACTCCCTTCATACATCCATCAAAACCATGCCTGCAGGGAAATGCTTCTGAGGGACAGGCAGCACTTGCCAGCTTTTTTTGGAGCTAGCAACCGTCTCTGCAGCAGGAATATATTCTTTTGATTAAGATAAAAACTTTAGTACTAAGATGACCAGGTTTTGATTTGCTCCTTCAGAGTATCATTATAGCTGGAGATGGGCAACTATTTCAAAGAGGCACAGAAACAATTATGTGTTTGGTATGCAGTCTCAGAAGCATCTGTTGATACAATTTTCTTTGTCACACATCAGCTTTTACTGTAACAAGGCCCTGAATTAGAGGAAGGACAAAAAAAAAACCAAACAAAAAAACGAATAAGGGCCATTGAAACTCTGCTGTGGCCAGATGAAGTACCAGGTTTCACTGGCAGCAGGTGTCATACCAATTAAGCAATAAAGCACTACTTAGCAAACCCAAACTGTAATCAACACAACCATCATTGTTCTACTCACAATTAATTCTATGAAATCACTCATTTTCATGTGTGATCTTCAGAATATGTATTTCACCTGAAACACAGTGAATGTGTCTGTGCACAGAGGCAGGCCTGTGCAATCAATAGCAGTGAATTGCTAGGTACTTGAGGAGAGGGAAGTATGGTGAAAAGTAGAAAATAATGACCACAGATTTGTAGGTATTATTTTATTCTTGCTAAGCCCTCTCAAATTTTCAGTAGATCCCCTTGAATTTCCCCTGAGTTCTAGATCTTTGATCAAAAAAATCCCCTCAAATATATCTCTCTGGAACTGCTGTAACTCTCCAGTGGATGATCCCTTCCAATGGTGAGACACTTACTGACCAGACACTAAATACAACCATCCTGTTCATGCATTAACACAACTACATTTCTAGTGGACCTTTGATGACAATGGAAACTTTGGCATAATATTCCAATGATCCACAAGTAGGACTTGTGATGGTAAATACTGACAACTGTTGTATGTGTGGTACTAGGAAGAGTATAGGAAGGGGTTGGCCATAGGTAGATTCCAGCAATAAAAAAGAGGGATTTGTATTTCATTCTATGTTCAAAAACACATTGGTAGGAAATTTGGATTGAAAACTCCAAATTTTACTTTCTCACAAATATTTTGTTTTCATAAAACCCCACATGGTAAATGTATACCATTGAGAAGCTAACAAAAAACTCTAAAGAACATAGAGGTGAGTATGAAGACCCTGCATTCCCTTTGCACTCACAGCAATGCTGTTTTCTGGAGGGCAGCTGAATATTTGTATCTCAAAAGGCTCAACAAGGAAAGAAGGTGATAACACAGAGAATCTTTCTCAAAAATTATGTTCAAAGTGGTGAGGAGGAGAAGTTTGAGAGCAGAGAACAATGGTAAGTAAGATAACGTGTGAATGATAATGTTCTTACATTTTCATTCCAGATAATCTAACTATAAACAAATTGAGACCTATGCAAGGACATAGACACTGTTTTGTTGAAATGATCAAAGCAAAATGATACTTCAGGCAGCATTATCTGATCTGGAGATGAAGTCAAGCTATAGGTTTTCACCGCTGACACCAGATTCACTCTATGCAAAGTTGCCACTGATAGTATCAGGAATACAACTGAATAAAAGATTTCCCATCCCTGTAAAAGAATCAAGGTTACTGGTAGAGTATCTCTGAGGATTCTTTGCAGAATTCATGCATTTCTCTCATTTAGAAGTTGTAAGTTTAAAACCAACCTGGGACTTTTTATGCATTTCTATATAAAATATATAGATAGGGAAAGATCAGATACTGGAAAGATAATAATGCATTTTTTTAATTGAGGAAATTAACTTTATTTCTGTTAGGTCAGAAACAGATATGCATCCTATACCACTGTCCATTTATTTACTTTCTAACTACAGTATTCGGCCACTGGAGAACAAAAAATAATAAGCAGGTAAGCAAAGTAAGAAGAATTTTAAATATTCAAGTGAGTATATTTAGTGAAATAATCCTTGCCTCTCTCTATGAATAAGGTAAGAACCAAAAATTTACCTTATACTAGAACAGTAACTCCTCATTTTGTAAGATAGCTTCTTCTAAATGCAAGTGAAGGATAAGGCAATAATCAGCAATTCAACTGACATGCTATCTTACAGTCAGTGATCCTACAGCAGAGTGTGAAACAGAAGACACATCAAGCCTAACGCCACAAACATATCCCAACACAGATAATTATACAGCAACTAAGCCACATACTCAGTGCTAGTCAACTCCCAATGATTGCCACTGGGCACTGAACCTTCATCTTTAGCATCAAAGCATCAACATCGGTTCACTTGAATTAGATGAGCAATTCTTTTTGCTGGAACTGGTAGCAGTCTCCTCTTTGCTAGTCAGATCAGCCAACTGAGAAATCACAAGACAGGCTACACCAGTATGTTACACCTCTGGTAGTTCCGACTGTAAAGAGCACCCTTGTTTTCTGCCCTAAGCTAGAGTAGTCATGCTGCTAAACAGTTTCTATGTTTCATCCAAAGCTGGTAGCACTTTACCTGCAAATCAATGATTGTGCTGCATATTTTATATATTACAGAGATGAAAAGAAAAAAAAAAGTAATAAGAAAAAGTTTTAAAAGGAAAAAAAATACAGAAATGGACTCAGTATCCTTGTCCAATTTTGCCAATAAAAAGTTTTGTTTCCTTATTTAATTCTGCTTACTACAAAATGACTAGTTTCCTACAATGACACTAATGTAACCTGCCTGCAGCGCTCTGGTAAATTCAATACCAGCTGGATGGCCACAAAGCAAGAGTAAGGTTTTATACATTTTTGTATTATATAAGCTGATTACGCTCTAATTACTATTATTTTTTACAGCAGTCATTAAAGGTTGGGTTTTTATAAGCCAAGAATTTTCACATCATAAGTCACAGTCACTCAGTAAATTATAGGATAAGCACCTTAAGTTATTATGCATGTATGCAAATGTCCATATTATTTTAGAAGATATTGGTGCAATTAATCAGACTAATAAAATCTGAAACTCTTTAAAATGTAGTGATTGAAATACTTTAGATTTTGAGGTAGGAATTTGGCTGTGTAATTTAATTGAACCTGCATGCATACACTTACACACAATACACATTTCTCATATTAATAAAGAGCCCACAGACAATCTTAAATGATAGTATTTTTTTACTAAACAATTTGACAAACAGGTATTAACAAACCAAAATTAGGAAATAAACCTTTAAAAGTTTTGTATGATTATTCAATTTACAACGGAAAGAAAAGGTAATTTTCAAGAAGGGAATTTCAGCATATGGTTCACACAGCCATCACGTGCACAGCACCTCATAACATAGTACTGTGTACTGGAGACCTGACGTTCACACCCAATCACAAGCTGAACAAGAGGAATACAAGAGCTTTCTGAAGCAAATATTGGTTTCAAAAACCTGCACATTCATGGTCTCTAAATATTTACATAAAACTTGTATATATATATATTTCCATGTATCTGATAGAAGTATATAAAGAAAAAAAACCAAGCTTTAAATAGAATCAACAGTAGAATGTTACAGGCCTTGTACCAGCCTTATTTAAAAGTTACATTTAGCAATTGATGAAAAAACCTCACCAAAGGCACAAGCTCAGTAGCTATAGCAACGTGCTTAGCCTCTCAGAAGAATCAAATAAGATAATCTGCCCTAAAATAGATGCAAAATAGCTGTCATTGCACAAGTGTAAGTTTCAGAGACACAATCATAAGAATGACATTTTTTGAGTGTATAATGTTCCCTTTCACAAAACTCTAAAAGGTATCCTACAGGCAGTGAGTGAGAACTGAGTTTAATTCCTTTACTCTCAATGTTTCAAAAGCTAAATCATTTATCTCAAAGCTTAATTGTTCCTTTTAACAAATTAGACTTCACTGGAAATCATTATCTGTTTTCCCCTCTTCTTGTTAAAAGTGAAAGGCAGCATCTGTTTAAGAGCAAAAATGAACCATTTTCCCCTCATTACACAACGTATAAAAAGTCATCCCAAGTTCACATTACTTCAGAACGCAAATTCTGTTCATCAGAACAAGTTGGTATGTGTTCATTCCTTCACATCCAGTTTTGCAGGCTAATTTCCTCAAATATTTAGACTTAATTTGGTTTGTAACCATTAACTATTATCATGTTACAGAAATGGTATGTTTCTTCAAGTTAGTATGCCATGTCAGTATTGCTAAAAACATTGCCTGCATTGTATCTTTGTTATAATGTGCGATCATATATTCCTCACAAATCATTACACCAAAAAAACTAAACCCAGTAGTTCCCAGAGCACTTCCTGGCCATTGATCTGATCCATACTCCAGAGAAGCTATCTTAACTCAGGCATTCCCCTTCTGGAATAGAAAAGACAGCAGCTTGTGTCTGCCCTCCATTGAAGGCGTGTTTCAGAGCAGCAGTTGAAGCTCCATAAGAGGCCACCAAGAGTGGCTGCATCCCAGGTCATTACATGGGTGACAAATGACCTAAGCTGCTCCACTTACGTCTCCTTGCTGCAAACAGCCTGGCTTACATCAACTGATATTTTTACAACATGAAGAATAACTACTTCAGAGTTGTTCAAGTACAATATGTAGGGAGAAGAATAGCTACTAGTACATCATCAAGAACTACATCTGGAGTGCATCTGTTCTTTATGAACTAGAGCAAAAGCCGTCCTGCCTCTTCCCATGGACCCCTCTCCCCTTCTGCACCTTGGTTAGCAATATGCTTCACAAAATCCCAGTCTTGAAAGACTTTCTCCAGGAGCTGTCTGGGGACAGTGCTGCTCTGGTTTGTTTGTTTGGATAATCTCCCTGTGCTACAATTAAGACTGAAGAAAAAAAAAAAAAAAAAAAAAAAAAAACAAACCCCAAAAACCAGAGAAGGCACAGACATTAATTTTGCACTGCAAGAAAGTTGAGTCAATTAACAATAAAGTATTACTGCAAGCCAGTGTTTAATTTGTTGCCTTATTCACAGAAGAGAAAGGAGTTACAAACAAGTCAACTAGCAACAAAAATGTCAATGCTAACTTGGAATTTGAGCTTAACAAAAACCCTCACAAAACAGCAAAAGAACAGATTTTAAGAGAACCAAAATAAACAGAAGCACTCTAATTTTTAAACAAAAAGTTTTTTAAGTGTAAGCAGTGGCTTCTTGTGAAGGGCATTTCTCTTATTCTGCTTATTCTGCTTCTGTTTATAGATGAGTAGAATACAGATACTGCAGACACAGCTTTCTCATGAATTTTAAGAATGACAATCCTTATCTACATCTACTTTTGTAAAAGTGTATAGATACTATGAACATAATAAGAAGAAATAGAATTAATAAAAGCAAGCACAGGTTACACAGAATGCTGTAGCCATTCTGGTAAGCACATTGATTAATTTTCTTTGTTTTCTAAGTGACACATCTCTCATTTCCTCTGACACAAAGTAGAAGTTTATCTGAAAAAGAACATTAGTTTGTTTCTTTAAATCTGATTGTAGGAAAGAGCAGAGTATACTTCACATAAAAAAATAAAAATCTCAAACTGGAAATAGAGGGGTAGTAGTTAGTTCTTTTCCTGAATAGTGTTTTCTTCAGCTTTAATGTAGTACCAAAATTCTAATTCCATTGGTGTAAAGTAACACATTCACACATGTCAAGCAATAATTTACACCCGCCCTACAGAAGTGCAGAACTACTATATAATGAAACATGTTTACAGCATGTCACCCAGAAATCTAAATCTTAAATTTCCAACCCTTTTATAGAAGCAACGTAGCTCATTCCACAATTTCAACTTACTGCCCTGAATTTTAAGGTTAACAGTATTTAATTAAAAAAAAAAAAAATCTTAATTTGTCTTCCGTATGAACTTAGACTTATTCAATCCTCAACATTCAAGTACAATCCTATAATACGGAAATTATATTTAAATAACTAAGAAAATTAAATGTGATGAAATTAAAATAATGTAGTCAAGACTGTTTTGTTCCTGTGGAAACAAAGAGCAGAAAACAGTCAGGCAAATACTGGAAGTAAATAGCAATATAATACACCATTTCATTCCATTTGTAGGAGATTGTACTTAGTCAGCGGTTTAAACTCCAGCACACAGTTTTCCTTTTAGTAAAGCAGCACATATTCCTATGTTTCAATATAAGGCCTCAGAGTATTAAAAGACAATCCCTGACAGCTAGAAAGAAAGAGACACTTCAGTTGTTGATGAAATACAATCCACATAACTACTTTGTAACTTATGTCCAAGAGTTCTTATCCCATCCTGGATTTGATTAAATTCTTTCATTTAGTTTGTCCAATCTAAAGAACCACATGAAATTTCATTGCTGATTTGGACAGTTCATTTTATACTGTTAGACATAAACAGTAGGAGAGGGACACAAATCTATTTATCAGCAAGAAGGAAAATATGTGAAATTACTTCACAAATATTCCTCTCTATGCCCACATTTGTTTAACTCAACTTTTCCAGTAGCTCAGCTCAGCTGGCTGTTCAAAGAAATATTTAGTAGTGCAAACTGGCAGTGCTGCCACAGTAAAACTGGCAGTTAATGGCAACCATAAATTAGGCAAAGGTCCTTTTGAAGTCACCATTGATTTTTAATTACAAAATTAATTAATTTGGATGGAAGGTACCAATAAAGTTTCCACTGTTGACATTATAGTTGTGGAACTAGCAGAAGCCTTTCAAGTACCTGGTCTTTGCAGACCAGTAGTTTCAACCCTTCCAGAATTCCACTGGAAACAAACAGGTTTGGATTTAATGTTGAGTATCGCTCTGACAGCAAGAGTTCAGAAAACCCACTGTTTATAATGGACCATTATCTTCTGAGGATATATTGTTGCTATAATCCGCCTGCTCACATCAGCCAGAATACAAGTCTCTTTTTTGATAGTAATCTAGTACTCTCAAAGAGGCCTTTTCCAGCTTGGCTCTGTTATATCTTTAACAGAGACACTGAAACTCACAGGAAGCTGTATAGCCCATGATTTGCTCAATAGAAGCAAGGGCTCATGCACTCGGAATCACATATATAGCAGATGTAACATTTCCATGGGCATCAGTGCTTGCTTATTTGCTGAATATACACACATGGAGAATCCCACGTGCTCTGACAAAGTGTTGGGTATTGGGAAAAAAGTAAAAGCACATATGTAAGAGCAGTGGACATATTTAGGATTTTGAAATGCCAGGAAGTCCACAAATAGAGATGTAAACCCCCTTTAAGAAAGACTTATGATTTTAATTAGTTATTTGTTGAAAGTGAATAATGCTGATAACTTCATCATTTGAGCATTTTCATGTCAGCAAAAACTGTCCTATTTTCATAATGCACAAAAATAAGTCATTTCTGCTATCAAGGTTAATATACACTTTCTGCTATATGCAACAGTAACACTGAGATCTAAAGATTAAAAGGCAGTATGTGATTTAAAATATGTTATTTTATTTTTCTCTTCAGGAGGCTGAGGTGGTACATGTTACCCAGGCCTTACTCTAAGTCTCATGTAACTCCTTGGCTGGTGCAGAGAAACCTGCAACCAAATGTGCTTTTGGCTAACTTCAAACATTAGCGCTGTAATAGAAAGTTTTCAAGTACACATCAAGTATAAAAGATTTAATTTCATCAGTATTGAGCAAACACAGGAAGTAACTTCATTTCCCACTCACATTCCAGACTATATCTTTGGCAATTTTTGAAGCTCTCTTCCCTTTAAAAGAGGCATTAGGCTTCAGTGACCTGTGCTTTGGGAAAACTGGGGGTTGTTCCCAGTTTTTACACAAATAATTTCAAAGTATTTACAAGTTTACTTTCCACTCCAGTTTTCCCAGGAGGATGAGAAAAAGAAATTTTTAAGACAAAGCTATACATCCATAACACTAAATGGGTTCAGCATCTTGAACTGTAGTGATGTTTCAGATGAATTAAGGATGCATAGCTGTAAATTTTTAAAGGTCTTTAAAGACCCTTGCAGACTTTTCAAAGACCTTGGTGTCCAGAATTCCTATGGACTTCAGCAAGTCATGATTTGGTTCTTGAATTTTCTGTAAACAGCTTTATAGGAAACAAATTATTTATACAAGTCTCAGGAGCATTGGTGAAAAAAGTATCAATCTTGATCAAATATGTTTTTTTCCATCCCTCACTTAACACCTCTCAATCAATGTCAGCTGTATTGCAATTGATCTAATTTCTTGTCAGTCACTCCAACTATTATTCAAAGATTTTTCTCAGATATACTTCTCCAAGTGGGAATCTGGGCAAGCAAGTATTTGGGATTTTTTTTTTTTAATGTCAAAAACCAAAGAATGACAAGAACTCCTGCTCATGACGAATTTTAATTCCCCTAATACACAGATGAGTAAAAAAATATGTACATATATTCTTGACCTCTTCTCAAATAGATGTTTAAAAAAGAACAGAATTGGTTATTAGAATGAAAAGACACTATCATGTAGTCTATTAACTCCCAGTATTTCATAAACTGATAGGCTCAGCCCCCAGCACTAGAGAAGCTTTCATTAAAAATAAAGGGTGAATAAGTAGTGGGTTAAAACTGTAACACACTTTTTCTAGGAGCCATTGAATCTGCCAGTTAGAGAAAAGGGTTCTTCAATTGCAAACAAGTAAAACTAAATAAGTCTCATGAAAGACAACAAAGCCAGGCTTAATAATTCAGAAATTGCTCATTCTCTAAATTTGTCAGCATAGGTTTAAGCAGAAGACATATTCAAACACCATACAGATCACTATCACTTATTCTCTGTTCAGTGCAAGATTAAATGAATGTATCAAATGATATCTGATCTCTAGCAATAGCTAAGAAAATGAGACCTAACAACAACAAAAAGACAAGTACATTAGCAGAACTAGAAACCGAATTTTTTAAATGACCTATTACATGGAGACAGGCATGGACTATGGTGAAAGGCTCTACAGAAACTTATACTGTGCAGGACTCCTCTTTCAAGTAAGCTCCTTTGTCTGTGGTGCTTTTGGAGCAGGGAAAAAAAGGAGTAGGAACACAACAAATTGACATTGTACTCAAGGTGTCAACCCACTTATGGCTTGTGTGGAGTCAGGTTCCAAAACATCAAGGAAACCGCACTGGATCGGGTCTGTGTAGGTAGAATTTCAGAGGTTAGCATGACTCGAGATCCAGTCCATTCACATGGTGTCTCCTCCTATTCTTTATTGTTCCACGAATAAGAAACAGTATGTCAACAGGACATGGGTCTAGCTGGTTATCTGCATCAGCACATAAGGAATGGTCAGTAGACGGCTGCATTTCATCAGAAATATGTAAGATACCAACTCAATTGCTGCACAGTCATGAGGGACAAGAGAACAAATGAATTGATCTCATGTCACACTTAACAAGCCTGGCTGTAGTTACTAAATCATGCTATAAACTGTCATATCCAGAGTTCAAACAACATGCACTTGTTATTTTAATACTTACAAGAAAGTCTGTGGCTGGACTATCACTGCTGCAGTAGCCAACAGCAAAAGGATAAAGACGTGTATGGTGGTTATTTGCTTCTACTAAACTCAGATAATTAACCTTTACAGGTGCTTCTCAAAGCAGAACTTCCCCACAAACTTTTCCTGTATCAAGTATGAGTTTTTATCTTTTTCATTTTCTACTAATCACAGATAGGTCCAACAATCCAGTACAGCCCTGTGGTACAGCCAAGGACATAGTGGCTCAGGAATAAAGGCCAGGAATCAGCTTCATGAGCTAGCTTTATCATCAAGGAAAATTTGATATACACCTGGAGCACTAATAATCTGTTAAGAGAAACACTGAGACTGACTTCAGTAAAGTAACTTAACAGCTGTCTTTACGAAAGCATGAAAATCTTCAGTACTGAAGACTGGTGATGAATTTCTACCTCAAAAGTACTTTTGGTAAGATGTGCATCTCACTGTTGAATTCTTCTCTAAGGTACTGTTGCGATACATGTCAAAAACAGTATTCTAGATGAGTTGCCAAATGATAGAGCATAGCTACATCAATCAGTTCTGGTTTGCCTAATTCTGTCTAAATGCAGTCTGAGGTCATGACACACTTTCAGCTGAGAGAAAAAACTCTGAATTCCTGAAGGACTGATTAACCCTCCAGAGAGTCTGGCCTTAAGTAAGTACAAATCAATAGGAGTGGAAAAAAGAAATATAAACCAGTAAAATGAAATCAACAGGCCTTTGGAAGAGCACTGTCAAAAGAAAGTTTAAATTTTTTAAAGTAAATGTGCTCCTTTCATGGATCTAATAAGTTTGAATTTATTGTTTCCTTTACAGGAAACATAAAATCTCAATGACACAAGTAAAAATGTAGCTTCTTTTGTAGATATAGTATATACATCCACAAAGATCATAATGGTAGCCATACAAGAATGACATGCTGTCCATACCTAGGTACATTTGATATGATATATTTTAACAAGTTAGGAAAAATTTATGACCATTCTTCCTAAATATAAAGCATAGACAACCAAGTACAAAAAACAGTTAATTTTTAATGTATTTATCACACAGAGTACTTAATCTGATTGAAATCTTCACAATTAAATGTGGAGGCTATTTTCTGCAAAACTTAATCTGTTTATCAGTTAAATATGATCCCTCATGTTAGAAACTTGACAGATAACCAGGCCCTGTAATTTTTCAGTCTTTACTAAGATATTCTACAAAGACAGATTATCTTATGCTTCATGTTAAAAATAGATTTGTATGATATTAATCTTTCAATTTTGCTACACCACAGATCTCGCTGCTGACCTTGCCATTATTACAATAACATGTCAGTCCTCTGACTTTCTCCCTGCTGAGAGTCCAACTGTGTAAATGGTTTTGTTCAAAACATATTGCTGAGAGGAAAAAGGCACTTTTCCCTCCAGAATCTAACAGGCAAATGCACTCCAGAGCAGTTACTGTCTAAACAGTATTTCTTCCAAGGATGGATTGTGTAGAATTAAATTTTCAGCAAATTAACATCAGGTATTGGTTGCACCTTCAGCAATTCCTACACAGTTTTCATCCTCACAGTAGGAAAGGACTTGGCATAGTCTTCTCTTCCTGCTCAATACAACTCCCTCTCTTAGCCAAGTGGATGCATCTTCGTAATAAATCAGTTTACACTGCTAAACATATTTGTTCAACAGACTACCTTTTTTTTCCCACCAAAATGAACAGTGTAATTGTAAAAGTTTAGACCAAAAATCCAACTGCAAATTCTCCAGTCTCTTGTGGAATACTGTCTATCTTCATAAAACTTTGCATTGAAAAGGCTATTGGAAGCATTTTTAAAATGGTCTCACAGACTATTTACCTTGGTTTCATATACAAGGAGCAGTTTGCAAGACTATGTTCAGACACTGCTGGTCTCAGATCAGCTCCTATCAAAATTTGAAACTTTACGAAAACAGTTATTCAAGAAAATCATTCCAGGGTCCAGTAAAACTAAACATGGCTGGTTTTGGTCTAGATTTAATATGAAATCTTCTCTTGCATATTTTTAAAGCCTATGTACAACCTGGCTTAATCAAGTCCTCTCCTTAACAATATGAAAACACACAGAACAAGTGTTAACACCTAATATATAGTGTTTACTCATTTTAGTGTTTAGAGGCAGGAATTCATGTACAATTTTTATGACTCTACAGACTACTTAAAAGTATGAGCTTGTATTTTCAATTAATTTACTGAATATGCACTACTACTATATAAAAGCAATTCTGCTTTGTAATGACTGACCAAATAAATAGTAACAGCTGGATTTACAAATCAATTTTTTATGTCAGCAGCTTTTTCATGGCAACAAATAAAACAGTAAGCTAGCAGGAAGGATTATTAGCCATCTTCTGCTGTCATTTATCTGAGTACAGCTACATAATTTACCTGAAACTATCAGGCAAGGTTTACACTCAGTAGTCAAGAACAAAAAGGACCTAATGTACCATAGTTGTCATCAGGTAAATGAGAAGACTCTAACATGTCTTGAACAAAAAAAGAAAAGGGGAAAAATTCCCTTCTGAATCACAGGAATATAATCTGTGACCTTAAAACTTTGCAGTAAAGTAGCCCAGCAAACCTTGTGAAAGTAACTTTGAATTCTGAATTAGTGAGGTGATTTCATCAAAGCTTACTATCTTTCTGCAAATTGACATAGTTAAACATAATTGCTAGCTCTCAGCTGTGTTTAAATGCAAGTGTAAATGGATGTTTTCCAACAGAGTGCTGTCATCCTACCAGTGAAATTAAAGCATCTCGCCTCTGGCACTGTAGACCATTGTGATATTCGTGACAAGATGTGAACTATTTCCTCAACATCATGTAAACAGGTTTTAGCGGGGATTTGTCAAAGTATCACACTGAAATTTAGCATAAGAACAAACTTTTGTATTTTAATTTCCCATGGCAAATTGAGAGTTAATACTATTCCGGAAAAAAAGCCACAGAACTGAAAAAATACTCCATTTAAAAAAACCTTAATCTGTCAAAAGTAGACAAAGTAAAAATTCAATTTCATCTAAAGATGTCTTTCAGATTCTGTAAGTCCCATAATATGTACATAAGCCACAATACCTGTCATATCAATACCTGGTATTTTAATATTCATGTGATTCCTTACTTATATATTCTAATATCAGTACCTTGAAGGCAGATGGAGTAAAACACACAAGTATCTTGACTAAAGCCTTCTTCACAGGCAGAAGGTAGTACCATTACTTAAAAAGTGGTGCTAAAGCACTGTGCTACATCCTACAGAGCAGATAAAGACCTTGAGCCAGTGCCATAGATCTCATAATTTATTGCACAAAGAAAAGCCCAGCACAGTGATTACTACTGTGACTAGTAGTTTTCAATTCAAGGAAATCCCTTGGAAGAGTAGGAAATGCACTCGCTCTAAGTACAGAGCATTACTTTAAACACCTGGTATAATGAAAGATTGAAATGGAAAAATGAATAGAGTAGAGGCATCCATAGCATGCTAGGAAATGAGTTGCATATTATAGATATATGTGTATTTCCAAAGCTCTATGACCATACTTATATATATTTTTTTAAATGCATGCTTAGCAGAGCTTGCAAGAGGGCTGCAAATCAAGTGAAAAAAATGGATACTCAAAATAAGTACCCAAAGGCTTTGGGCATTTGTATCTGAAAGTGAAGAAAAAGGAGTATCCCAAGCTTACTTTCTTTTTAGTACTTAAAGCAGCACATCAACAGCTGTAAGAAAGCACATTTAACTTTTTTTTTTAACCATTAAAAGCTGTATTTCAGAGTGGGAAACTTCAACCACAGGTACACAGAGAAAGAACAGAAAGCAGAAAAGCATATCTGCCAAACAGTGGAAAATGCTTTTGAATAAAGTTTCTGGGTTCTGCCTCAGACAATTCACCTTCAGATTAATGAGTGTGCCAGAGAAGATGGAGCTGCAGCAAGACACCTAAGGGACTCTTCGAGGATACAATCAAATTTAGACTGGCTTATGAATATACAGAGAGCAAACTTTCTGTATCTACAACCCACACACTAGAAGAATTCTAATGACTTTATGCTTGCATAGTCATCTCCAGAATTCTAGTTGTGAGTGTTAAGGAGAAAAAATCCTAACTTTGACTGCCAGACTGATACGACATGCTTCGCTGGTACCCTGGGTGCTCCTGACAATCTGTCTGTGCTGTCTACCTTCTTCCTAACAGCAATTTTCTCTAAGTCAAATACAGACAGGTATTTAAGGTCAGCTCTCTATTTCAAAAAGATAACCATCCACCTGCTCAAGAAGCTGAGTAATTTCACTCTGTACTACCTGCTAGGTATATTGTTTTATTGTTGCAATACCAAAGACAGAGAGATGCCAAAAGATCTTTGTTAGTGTTATTCAAAAAATGCATCTGATGTTTACTTTCAGAGTAATAACTTGAAAGTGGAGAATCAGTGTCCCACTGACAGCAGAAAAACTCAAATATAATGTTTTTTAAATAAAAAGAAAGGCTAAATACTTTATTTCTAGTAAAGGAAGTTAATTTTATTTATAAAATTTGGTCCAAAAATATCACCAATTCAGAGATCTGAAATGTAAATTAAGTTTATTAAACATGCTAAAGCATTGCTGGACAGAAAAGCATCACTGCTATTACCACCTTGTGCCTTACCAACCATAAATCCATGCAACTTGCAGCAACAACACATTGACTTTTGCTATCAAATCATTCTGTGTGTTTTCAGGTTAGAATTGGCCAATTTACTTTTCTAGGATCATTGGACATAGATAAGTGAACAGTTTCTACTGCAGAGGATCACAATTCCTTATCACACTTCAACTTGCTCCCTCAATACAAATCAAAGTCGAGCCATGTCAGTACAACACTGATACACATTGCTCATCTGTTTAACGATTCCACTTCAGTGCTGGCTGTCAGCCATCAAGCCAAAATCAAAACCAAGCTAACCAATTTTATTTTAGTGATACTACTGTATACTTTTCTCTTCTTGGTGTGCAAACATCTAACTAATTAAGGAAATAGTACACAACAACATTGAAAGACAATTTACAGATTTGTTTTATTTATCCTTAAATTTCTCAGTATATTTGGAAAGGAAATTGGAATTGATATTTTCAGTTACATTTTACAAAAATAGAACATTGTACCAAGTATGTTCTGAATATTTAATGCAACCATGTTCAATTAATTGTAAATTAATTCACTGTTCAGTGTCCAAAAGTCTCTTTCCAAAAAATAGAATTTTGTACATAAAATGCGTAACATAAAGATTATTCCCTTTACTAAGTTAGAAAAGCTAAGTGCTTTGGTAAAAGCAGAACTCTCTGTTTTCCTATCACTTGTTCTATAAAAACATCATTTAAAATAATACTTCACATCGTGCCTAAAAGGAATACACGTAGTGCCAATATTCTCATTTTGAATGGGAAAAAAGTTTGTTCCACATAACATGAAAGTATTTTATGATGCAACTATACATAAGAAACAGCAATATGCAATTTTGGACTGAGAAATTAGGTGATTTGGTGTCGTTTCAGTGGGATACTTAATTTCCATCTAGTGTTAACAGATGTACACGGCTAAAGTTAGAAACATACTGTAACTGAAAAAGAGTATTCAGACAGGAGTACAAGCATGTAATATTTACCTACCCCCTATATATGCTCAGTGATAGGGTCTCCTCCAATATCTGTATTGAGTAAACTGGCATAAAGTTATAAAACAACACCTGGTATTTTTCATACAACTTACATTTACAGAAGAACAAAGCTGAAAGCAGAACTTTTTTTCTTAGATCTTACCAAGACATGAAAAGTATTCCCAGAAGACTTCTTGCAGCATATGGCTGGATGACTTCTCTGGCAAAACATCTTCACCCAGCTACTGTAACTTACAGCAGCTTTCATTCACTTGACTAGGGCACACAACCAAGCCGCTGTCCTCCCTGCTCATTCCGTAAAGCAATTCCTTTGCACAGTTGACTAGTCCTTACCACATTAACCATAACTGGTAACCTTAGAGCTGGGGTCACTGCTGTGAAATGAAGTGCAACTTACACAAACACTGAGTGCAAGTGTAGGTATCTGTGCCCTGCACAACTGGCCCTGGCCTTAGACTAGCAAGGGTATCAGCCAACTTCTGTTGCCCAGTTACGTCAGTTAGGAGACAGAATAATTTCTCTCTAGTTGCTATCTCTCAACACATCATCCCTGAACTCTAAACTAGAAGATATTGACCAGTCACTGTTCTTAACTGATAAGCAACAGAAGAGCCTCCCAGCAACACCATAGCTCAGATCAATGTTCCTTCTCAGTTCTGTTGCTCCTAGAGAATAACCTGCTTGACTTTCTGAAAGTAAGGAGCAGAAACAGTGTTATAGAGGCATCTGCACAGTATTTTCTACCCACTACTAACTAGCACACAGGAAGGACACGCTTCCTTGGAAACTGGCTCTTCCAACATCTTCCTCCCATATATCTCCTCAGCACAGTCAGAATGGACAGAGAACAGAGCACAGAGAAGCACTGTCAGGGTTAAGTTATTTGCATGGCTTGGTACAGATTGGGAGGGGAGGGAAGACCTAATTGCTAGTGCAAACACACCCTAAGGCTTTGTTCTTAGCACCTTGCCATAAGCAAGAGCAAGTCCTGTCTAGCAAGTAATTAATACCCTGAGGGAAACTGCAGTGGACTCCATTGCAGTTCTGCACTGTACTTGCCTCATTAACACCAAGTTCCACTGACTTTCGGGAAGTGGATAAATAGTTCTAGTAATTCTATATTTGTTTTGAGACAAAGAACCAACAAAAAAAAATCTCACTTTTGCTTGCCTAGAAATACAAATTGCTAAGATAAACCAAGACTCAGGTCATCTAGCCAAGACAAGACACTTCCACTCCAGGACTGTGGAACATTCTACCTTAAATAGGAAAGCCAAATGGAACTTAATTTATTTCAACTAAGTTTCACAGAAAAAAGCTCAAGCATTCATATCTGCACTGGATGACAGATGCTTAAAAAATTGAGGAACAGCTTGACATGTGCAATTGTATCAAATCACTAACAATGAATTCAGACAGTGTAGGGTGAGAGTTTTAAAAATGCCAATGCTTGATCTTTACTGGTTAAGAAAGTTTCTGAGAACTCTAAACCCCATTAAGATGAAAACAACACAAGACCTTTTTTGTAGCTTTACATCTTCATCGCAATATATCAAATAATACAAGCCATAGACCTTAATTTGCTCCATGAGACACCAAATACAACAGTGTTAATTAGACATTTTATGTATGTGAGGGTTGACATAGACATTCTTGGGTTAGGTCTTGTCCAGTGGTAAGAGGAAAAATATTAAATCACACTCAGGTAGACTTGCTCGTGTCCATGTAAATTTGTGAACAACTTCTCATTATTACCTGCTCCTTCAGTTTAAGCTTAATATGTAGTTACATAATTACAGTCTAAGTTTTAAATTAAATTTATTTGCCATAAAATCATATATTAGTATTTCTAGTCAAAATAAGTTGTTACTAAAATAAAAGTAAAAAATGTGAAGTTAGTCTTTATAAGAAGTTTCATACTACTTAACTTCACTGTTAGTTATCAGTTTTGTTTGAGAAAATCAACACATACAGAAAAAAGCCTGCAACTTGGGTACTATTATGTGTCTTCCTTAAAAATGTCACCTCAATGCAGCAGATCCAAAGCAGCTATTGTATAACAAACCCCTGAGTTCTCTTACGTAACAAATCCCTGAATCCCAATCACATTAGCTATACTCTACGCATATTTTTTCCACAGAACTGCACACCTGACATGCAAAATCTGGCTCTTATATATCTGTTTATTTAAAAATGCATGCTGCTTTTCAATATTCACATTACCATTAATTTTTAAGAATATCCTGTTCCCACTCTCTATTTTTTGTTATGCCTAATAAAAGTCAGTTTCTAAATCTGCTGTGTGGATCACCTCATTTATGACATATGTATATAGACACTCACATGTATGCAATTAATGCATTCTAGAGAAAAAAAACGATCTTTATGTAAAATTACTTATGAGACTCCTGACATGCCAATTACATTTAGTTTTACAAATAATATATTTATATGGATGCATACGTACACTTTCACCATGGCAAAGATACCACTGTAAATGAAGAATATAAAGAAACCCATCCTTTCATGTTGTTGATCTAAAATATGTAACTGTTTGCTACATGGAACTTGGTCATTAAACTCCAATTAATTTAATGCTGCTGGATTTGACTGCAGGTTGTGCAGACTGCAAGTAAGCACACGTTCATAAATTACCACATTTACAGGTAAGAAAGTTTCAGAATATATATGCATATATATTTACTATACACTAGATTTGCTGAGAAAAGCGGTTTCGGCTTTATATTTAAGTTGCATAGAAGAGGAAAGAATTACCAAACTGCCTTCATTTATTTCACCTCTAACTCTTCCCCATGATTTGTACCTGTCACACACAGAAAACAAGGCAACACTTGAAGTCTGAACACTTTCATTGTGTTACGGGATCACATACTATCATATGTATTTTAGGTAGCAATACAATTCTCTGGTTTATGGCAAGTATATGTTCTTTAAGCTTTCACTGTTCACATCTTAAGTCTAAGCTTAAAAAAAACCCCATATGTATCTCTTGTGCATTTGTTTCCAAAACTGCTAAATGAATATTAAGAGCAACTCTAACAGACACATCATGAGCCAGTAGAGTTATACCATCAAGCTTCACCAGAACTCTACAGGGATGAGCCACACAAGCTAGACAGCATTAGAGAAACACTGATGTTGGAAAAAAGTTTAAGATGGAGTCCAACCATAAACCCAACATTGCCAAGTCCGCCATAAAATCATGTACCTAACTGGCACATCTACACATCTTTTGAATAACTCCAGATATGTATAAATGTGTTTCATAGACAGGAAAGAGACTTGCATAACATCCAGAGGAAGACAATTTGTGGTCATTTTCCTCTGGCAACATCTGTTTTAAGAGAGTCCATCTGTTTTGCCTCCTTCCAACTCTCGTCCTTCTCCCTTAAATTGGGCCTGTATTTTAATTCATATTACTCATAGTGGTCAACAACTACAAAACAGAAGTGAAATTGGCCTTTGGGTCAAAAGGTATACAGAATAAAGACAGAGAAATATACAATAGAGCCATACAATTTACAAATTCAAGAATAATCATTGCTAGTAGTAATAATCTGGCAATTGTACCACACTTCTCAGCAAAGATGTAATGATTGAGCTGTAGCTGTCTCATGTTATGAAGACTTAATTACTTTTATGGAATACCACCGCCTAAAAGAAGAATCATAAATATGGAAAAGTACATTTGTAAAAATAAATGGACCATAAAATATTTTGTGATAGTATGTTTTTTATTACTTATGGCCTTAGTTCACTTACTTTCTGGGGGTCTTACTAGTATAAAACATCCATTTATCAAAACCTGTGCAATTTGTCCAAGAAGGAGTTTGTATTCAGTATGAGCCAGCACTATCACTTTGCATCTTATGACTTCTCTTTTCAGAATCTAATGGTCTGACCTCAAAATGTAAACTTTAATGTCAATTTAAGAACATGACCAGATCCTCAGTATCAGCTGGAATGAGAATATACACTGACAATATTTTAAGAGGATAAAAAATTGGTTTTGGAAATAATGTCATAACACAAAGTCATAATCATAGCACTAGCTTTCACAGGCACTACAAAATTGGATCCCATGAATCACACTGTAGCTTACTGCATAATCATATCTTCATGCATCAAAATCATGTAATATAAACTTAGCCCATAACTTACAAATTGCAGCACGTTCTCTCTACCAGCAGACACTGTGACCTTCATAACAGAGTTAGAAAATGACCAGCCAGACACAGAAAACAATTTTTGAAGCAGAACACTGTAAATCTAGATACTACGTTATGCATGAACACTTTATCTTTCAAATGTATTAGGTTGTCATTTTTTAATCTTTAGTAGAAATTAGTGTTTTGATTTGCTTTTCTTTCCTGCGAAATATAATACATACATACATTCTTAAAGAAAATTGTAAAGCTGGTAGGGGGAAAAGTGACATGTTAGATAAATAATTGTATCTAGCATGTAATAATTTTATATAGAATTACAAAATTCCAGAAATTAAGCTAAGCCATGCCATATGGAAGTCAAATGTGTTCTCAAACAATGTTCCATATACCGTTACACTAATAGCTACAGTCTCAACAGCAGAAGCTTAAGACTCTCTATTGTCAACACTATGAGACGGATATACATACACACACACACACACACATATATATATAACTATTCATCTTCTGAAAGCAGCTACCAGATATGGTGGGTTCAAATGAGGAAGCTACTGAGCACCTATCTGTAGTCAGTAAAAAATCTTCACTAGCAATGTTCTATAGCTTATTGTATCATGCCCAGGCATTCAAGGACTGCTTCTTTTCTTCTTTTATCCTCACCCAAAACACACAGCATGTTCAACTGAGGCATAAAATAAAGCTACATATGCCTGTAGTTAACTGAGGACTAGAAATAGATATACCACAATTTTGCTGATGCCCAATTCTGGCACATATGATGAGCTTGACTTTACCCATTTCAAACTCTGTAAACTTAAGTTTCAGTCCTGTCCCCTCAACTTTAACATATAGTCAGTGGCCTTAAGTTTTAAACATGATTTAATTCTAAGATCTGCTTGAGTGTTGACAGCTTCACAGTAGTGGAAAATAATACAATATAATGTTCAAAGCAGAAAAGAAAGACCGTGTTTGTGTCACATAGTTAAAATAATACTACAATATTGTAAGAAAACGTCTCAGCAATTTTTATATGACAATAGTAAAAGATCTATGGAGAGGATTTTCAGGAACATGACATTCTTTGCATAGCTTTCTCATGGCCTTCAGAGTTTATTTTTATGTAAATTTGCAAAGAAAGGCACTAGAGCACACATAGAAAAAAAGGCAAGGACTGCACTAAGTCTAAAATTTAGAATGCATGTAATAAAGAATTGATTACAAGTTTTAGTTGATAGAGAGTACAACAAACAAAATAGTAAAGCAGTTGGCTATTAATCCTAAATTTGCAGTGATTTTAGGAGATGTTTTTGTCTAAATACTTCAGCAGCTAAATAGAAATTGTACTTATTTGAATAACTGTCTTGCATTTTAGGATGTAAGAAACCTGTTATTGTCCTATTCTCTCTAAAGGTAGCATTCTAAACCAGGTTAATTTGGAGGAAGATTGGTACACTACAAGATAATTTTAACACCATCCTGTAACTAAATTTGTCTCTTACACAAGAGCCTAAATCACAAGCTCTTTGAAGCAAATGTACAGCAAAGTATATTGAAAAAGCAGAAAGAAGTGGCCTTCAAGACAAATGCCAACAGAAAGCAGTTTAAAGTACCTAAGGAAAAAACATGATACACATTTAGAAGAATTTTAAACCCCACAAATTTAAATTGATGAAAACAAGGTACTAAGTGTAAGAATATTCTTCCACTTTTGAAAAGTAACGTTTTGATGTAGTGATAAGGGGAGACAAGCATACAATTGCTGCTAAACAATAGAAAAAAAGAACTATAGCTTTAGGACAGAATACAGAGACTATATTTTTAATTCAAACTCAGAATGTGCAAGCTGCAGTTTGAATCTAGTCAATCTCAACAGGCTGAACACCACTGTTGCATCAAAATTATAATTAAAATATATTTATCATATATCACTTCCACAGACAAGGACTGTCAGTATCCTACAAACTTGAGGACATAAAATCTTTTAAATATTATTAAAAGGGTCCATTTAGCCATGACTGCTATCTCTCTTCATACTTTTCTCCTGTTCAGAAAAAAAGTGTCATTAAAGGCTCATAGAGCATAAATGAAATATGTAATGCTGCAGCAAATCCACAGAAGATCCAGGGAGAGAATGCAGACCTCCTCCCTCTAAATTATTTCGCACACTCACTAGACCATGTCTCTGATTTCAGCAAGTTATATGGTATACTCCTAGCTAGCCACACTAAGATTTAAATTCACACACTTGTGAATTCCTTGGACACTCAGGTTCCGCAATGGCATACTGCAAGGCTACCAGAAGCAGTCTGACAGATGCAGTCTAGGAACAGAAATTTAACATGGTGGATGCACATTGCAGGAGTAAAAGGGTGGACCAAACACAGGAAATTTCAAAGACTCAGAATGCCTGAATAGCAGTTCAGTCACGGGAAGTGAATGCACACCAGTATAATGCAGGCAGACACTGCACCACGCCTCTGCCCCAGAGATCCAGGCTGATATTTGTAAAGATATCAAGCCAGACTGACCCAGCTCATTTCCCAAATACACCATCTCAAACCTTTTCATTCACATCTTTCTGTCTCTGGGAGCATCCCATACGAACAGCCTCAGCAGTTTCTGATGCACAAGATTCTTAGCCAGTCTGCCATTGTTCTCAGTCACTGCTAAATCGTTTCTAGGCTCTAGCTACTAGCTAACAACCCTGTACAAAGCTAAGTTGTCTTAATAGATTGGTTAAGAAAACGTGTTCAAAAGACTCCATCTGGCTTGCTTCTCAATAAACATTCCACCTTTGAAAAGTATTTAGATACCACCAGTCCAAAGAAAGTGTTTAAATATTCTCAAATCAGACTTTCATCAGAGATGTTTAATGCAATAGTTACAGTAATTCCCTCTGAATCACTTCTTCATTGAAAGAGACAAAGTTTATCTAATTCTAGAAATTCTTCTGATAATTTTGATGACTGATCACTTAGATATGCCTGAGGTTCTACATTTTAATTAGGTAAGCATTGGACATCATCCAGAAAACACAGTTTAAAATACCTTGAATATATAGCACTACGTGGACATTACAAGGAAGCTGGAATAGCCACTGTTTCTATTCTCCTTAGTCTACTACAGGATGGAAGTACAAGGCCTGAGAACTTTTACACACTGGCATTATAAAAATGAAATGCCTGCTCCAATAAAGCTTTTCCTATAAGAGGATTTTAGCTACCCACGTAAGGTAGCAAAAATTACAGGAGGCATAGCTTTTCCTTGCTTGAAACTAGATAAAACACTCCCATGCTACAAATCAGTTTACAACTCATGTAAGCTGGAATCTCAAAGTAGATGCATCTTGATTATATCTTCAAACAATTTAAGTTAACCACTTCTGTAGCTTATCCCATCTCGTGTGGTTGTGATAGTTTGTAGATCCTGATTTCCTTGTGGTTACCATCCATATATACCAAGGGTTGTTTAGAACTGATCTTCGGTACAAAGTCTCTGCTCAATTACACTAGTCTGGCTTCTCTTTTCTTGATAGTAAATGAGAGAAATCCTAGGACAACACGTTAGAGTTTTGGTGAGGTTTGTTTGTTTCTTTGGTAAGTCAAACTACTTTAAGAACACATAAAAGAATAATGGTGCATCAGTAACAATATTTTGCTTTGCCATGTGACTTACATTTCTTATCTTTCTTTGAACAATCGGTTGTATCACCCACAAAAATCAGGACCTTGGAAGTCAAGATAGACATTGTATTACTGTCACTTCTCCAGAAAAATCTATACTAGCATCGGAAAAGGGCTATTGTTTTGTAAGATGGGGGAAGATGAGAAAAGCAAGAGATGGATTGATCAAATCGCAAAAAGCATTCAAGAACAAAAACATTCTCTGAGAAAAAAATTAAGTATACACAGTCTTACTATTGGATCGGGGGCTGGTGGGGGCAGGGATATTGCCATGGTTGAAAACTAAAGTGTTTCCTGAAGTTTTAGAGCAAGGAAGAATGACTACTCCCTGAAATTCGAGGATTATTCTCCCTAAGAAACTGTCAATTAGCATAACTTTGAACCCAGCAAAAATCTTTCTGACTACCAGATGTAACTATGGCAACAAGATCCAAGAACCTACAATAAATATGATACAGTGTCAATAACCCAGTCTTTTTCATGTAAATAGGTAAAGCACAAGGAAGACAGAAGACCATTTCCAGTGTTTTAGAATCAATTTTTAGATCTCTTCCACGCTGTGAATGTTAGCACCTTCCAATGACTAGCAAAATAAAGAGGAGGATAAAACCAGAAGAAAACAACACATCTCTCATGGAAAAACTACTCAGCATTTAAGAAAGACTAAGATCACAGTAGTGGACATTTTCCACTAAATCTGTGAAATTCTATAAACAGATATAATCTCTATAAAGTTCTGTAAGTAAGTTTGAAATTGTTTCAGAACACCTACTCAGTTTAAAGAACAAGATCTTTATAGCAGAATTTTTAAGTTAATCCTAAAAATAAACAAAACAGAAAGCTTTCCAAGTCTCTTATTTATTTATTATCTCCCATTTGCATCCAGAAAAGTATGGCATTTTCTTCTGTGGGAATGTTAATTCAGAGCTTTCTATAAAGGCATTTACAATAATGAATTATTGTCTAAACATAAAATTAAGTTACCTCCCTCCCTTAGCACAGTAAAGCATAACACCCTTTCCTACAACTTAGAAACAGCTGATGGCACAACAAATGTAGCAAAATCCAGAGAGTATTTGTTTCCTCAAAATTTTGAAAAACAACCGCTTCCTATCACCTAAAGCCTCCCTCCTCTGACAAGTAAAATAACAGACTACAACAAAAATAAAACAAAAAAACCAACCAACCAAACATAAAAAAATCAAACACCAGAACTCCCTATGTCCTCTGACTAGGAACACAATGCACACATAAGAGCACAGGGATAGGCATAAAGCTAGAAACTAATGAGGAAGCTGAAGTGAAATGGACGAGGAAGAGACTTAGACAGAAGTAAAAATGAAACACAAAAATTCAGGAAGAAAAGGGACTGATGATGGAATGACAAATCCTAGACAAGATGCAGAAATCACACCAGGGAAATGGAGGTTCGTTATAAACAAGAGATTTCTGAGCTGAAAAGCTGTAAAATCACTGCCTACCAAAAGGATCCTAATCCAAATGACATTTCTGCCTCCCTATCTCTTTCTCTCCAATTGTGCCCAGCTATGAATAGCTTACTCCCTCCTGTCCTAAAATAGCTTGAAGCCACAGCACTAAATCCCAGCAAAGCTTGAGAGACATGCTGGCCTGGGGTAACTGAATGAAGACAATAAAAATGATTCCATCCCTACAGAGATGGGTCTTCAGGAGGACAGTCAGTCACTTGTCACCCTCTTGCTGACTGCAAAGATTTGCTAAAGCATCTTTGCATCCACTAACATCCCAAAAGGGACCATTAGAGTTATGTATTGCCTCCAATTAATTGCTGCACTATTTTTCCCTTAGGTCAAATATTCCTTTAGGGTACGGACTGCCTGATGCAAGCCAAAGCATGCAGAATATACTATCTTAATATGAACCACTCATTCTTAATGCATATTTTCAGAGACAGTATAAAGGGATAGAAGCTAAAAAGAATTAAAACCTTCCCAACATTACATCAAAAGAGCCTAAGATTAGATCTGAGAAGAGCTTAATTTGTTGAAATATAGTTTTAATATTTTTAATTTCGTGTTGTTCAATGACCTATTTTCTTACAGGGAAACAGATTATCAATAACTGAAAGCACATTTGTAGTTCTGTTCTGCTCATCTATGTCAGCTCTATGGTCACTACATCCTGGACTATGACCTCTTCAGTGTAAGAGGTTTCAGTTTTACATCACGCTTAGATTGACATGAACTAAGTTGCCTTGAGAATCCAAGTGTCATTCTCCTCATTTAGTCAATAGGCACCATGTACCCCCCAAAGTGTATTCTCCATACATTCTAGTCGACAAAGTTCCCACTGCACAAACACAACAAAAAACCACCCAAAACAATAACAAAGCCAAAAAACACCACCAAGACATATCTTCCCCTCCATGTCTAAGATCAAATATTCTTAAAACTATATAGAGAAAAGTTAATTGGAGATAATATACAATTTCATTCTATATCCTCACTCAGGCTGTGTGAATAATTGATTTCTCGGTTCAGCAGATCGAGTTGAATTTGAAATAGCTCCTTCTTTTGCTCAAACTCTCCCAAAATTTCATTTTGACATGACATGTTCCACTTCAGTCTTGTAATAAAAGTTGCAAAATGAAATCCAGACTCACAAAATGGAGAGGATACAGAGGAGTTCTCTTTTAT
The DNA here is from genome assembly GCA_013401255.1 of Urocolius indicus. Lineage (NCBI taxonomy): Eukaryota > Metazoa > Chordata > Aves > Coliiformes > Coliidae > Urocolius > Urocolius indicus. Next base: position 263,062 of record WBNH01005841.1, read on the forward strand.
AGAAAAGCCACTCTGACCTCCCTTCCTGCTCTCTCACAGTGAGACACCAACAGCAGTGAGGGAAGTTGGGAGAGACATTTTGGCAGCACGACCTATTAGGTTAGCTTATATCTATCGACTGATAGATGTAACCATCCCTCCATGATCAAGTGCTGCATTCAAAGTGAATCTTCTCCAATTAGTGACCAAAAGATACTTACCCAAGAAGCAAGCAGTTAAGACATCTTTCTTATCTCAAGCCTCCTACCACTCAAATCTAGACTAAAGTTAATACAAACAGAAGATTTGAAGCAAGCTGGGATATTTTCATTATCTTGGAATAACAGCAACATAAGAAATGGAGTGCACCTAGGCCAGAAAAGCCTGCAGTAAGCATTTGCCCATGATGAAGAGGTATGACTTACAGTCTCAGTGCTGAATCAGGTTTCTCACATCCTGGGCAGCACTCTGTTCAGTACTCTTTTGGATAAAAGGCAAAGGATGTCTCATTTTCTCTGGTTTGTAAATCTAAAGTCAGTATTTTTCTTAGCTGAAACTATTCAACTTCTTTTTGCAAACAGTTTGAGAACCTATGCAATTTCATTTTTTAAGCAATCTTCCTACTTGCCAAAATCATTCCCTGAACTGTGTAGTAGTAACATCCTGCATACTAAGCATTATTATTCCCACCTAGTATTTCATTTGTGGATGAAATGTCCTTGTCAACAGAAATGAAAGAGCTACAAACTTGTAATTTCAGGAAATGCTGCACTTTCCAGTAAGAAATGACAAAGCAGGACAAATCAATTCTCATATGGAGAGGGAAGGAGGAACTAGGATAGAAGTGGAACATCAGAACAGTAATTGAACGCTTCCTGCTTTTTCCCAGATGCTGAGCCAAGTGATCAGCAGTCAGAGCTGCCAGGGTAGCTCATAAACACCAATGTGTTAAGGGGTTTTTTTTTAAAGCTTCTTCATGTGACTTTTGAATAGCCCCACAACATCTCAAATCTATTTTTGTCATTAAATGTATAAAAGTATTAAAAGGAAAAAAGAGAAAGGACATTTCATGAAAGGATTACCAAATACAGTATGAGTAGAATATCCACTGGGCTCTGTAAAAATATCTAAATCCTCATCTACCTCAAACTCCTAAACTGACTTGTTAAATTACTTTTAAAAAATTGTGCTTCTAACTTTCTGATGTAATAACTTTATTACTCAAATAGTATCTCTGTTCCTTATAAGACCAAGTGATTCATCTAAGGTCACAAACAGTCTATGTATCTTGACATCACATAATACTTTAATTGTGATGGTTCACCCATCTAAATTTAAAGGTGTACCATGTCAGTAAAAACTCATAACTAGGAGCTGCAGTGGGAGACAACATACAGTCTGTGTAGCTCACTTATGGTCTCTGTCTCTAGGAGTCAGAAGCATTTTGCACATCCTTCTCTTCAGATATCATTGCATCCCACATCACAACCCTTTCACATTTCATTCAAGACCCAACTGTCTGTCATGAAATGTAGCCTCTGTAGTACGTGATACGTCCATTAAACATGTCAATTAGGTTATGAAGAATTTTTAATTAATACATATCCTTTTTTTTTCCAGTACAACATATGGAAACAAACAAACTATTCACAATGAATTAAAACTAAAAGCTGTTCCACAATTGTTTCAGGTTTTATTCATGGTTCAAGTTGATTATTAACACTCTAACAGCAGTGTTCGGGACAACAAAGAATACAGTTTTCCTTTATAAACTGCTACTTCTGCTTAATTTTTAAAGAAATTCCTTCAACAGACTATATAGCTTTCAAACTGTTAAGGCAAATGCTATCAGATTTTGCCAAATTAGATATTGAATTTATTAATAATTTACTGTAACTTTTAGTACTATGGTTAAAAATAGCTCTCCCGTGAGCTTTTAGTCCATATCAGATACTGTGATAATTATCCTCAGAATCTAAATCATTACAATAAACCAGACTGAGCAGCAGCAGAGCCAAATTTTAATCCTTGTAACATTTCTCAGTTGCATGCAAATCCCTGCATGTATATTGAAGGCCATTGAAACAGTGGTAGTTAATTAGAGATGCTAGTAAAATTAAGAAAAGTATCCATGCAAAAAGTGAGGAAAAAGACATCTTTAAGCCTTTCTTTCCATGTGAAGAATTTTTAATCACCTCCTTTGCTTTCTTTATAATCCCTCCTTGGGTTTTTTTTGTTTGGTTTTTTCTTCTCTCTACACTGACCCCCACCTACATACAATCACTATAGAAAATAAGCTCATTATTGTGCAGCATGGGTAAGCAACTGCAATAAGAAATTAATCAATTGATCCAAAGCTTCATATTAGTGGCTACCATTTCCATCATGAGGAATGCATGATGGCATTCCCTATAGACAGTAATCTATACTGAGATAAGAACCCCATTTGTCTTAATGAGTTTATGCTACCCGAATAAATGTTGGTATTCCCTTGTCTTCCAAGTCATCTTGCCAGCATTGCCTGCTACAACATACTAATCTCAGTTATTATGGTTAATATTACACTAGATTGTACTTTTTTTCCCCTGCATTTAAGCTAGTTACACAATAAGTGTGGTTAAGGACTTAGCAATCCTAAGAGTTAAACTCATCAACTCCTGATCTATACCTACCTGTCTTCACTCCAGGAAGTGTTAGCACAGTTATCCCCTATTTTAAGTTATTTTATCTATGTACATATAACTGACAAGAAATCTCTTTCCATTTCTTCACATTTAATTCTGCCACAGAATCTGGACATGACTCAGCAGAAGTCAATACAAGGACACAATTAATATGATTTTGTCTCAAGTTTGTCACCAGAGATTTATGTTGCCATTACAGATTTATGCAGTAATAAAATTATACTATTATTAAACTTTCTACAGCATATCAGTAAAAGGGATTATACAAATCATGGGGGAAAAACAAAAACTGCTACATAAATATTTCTAGATGGGAAGTATTTTAATATAATTTGTAGCTCTTTTAAATAAAACATGACCGTTTCATTTCTTGTGTTTCCATGTAGCATTCTCTGTATATTGAGACAATTCTGGACCTTCACTTAAGATATAATAAATTCATTCAATTTATTATGTTACAAGTATCTGGAAAAAGGGAAGAAGTATTTACATATGAGTGACACTGAAAATTAACATACAGATTTTCTATTAAAACTATTTTGTTGTAACCACTGAAATGGTCTAACAAATTTTCTGTATTTATGCTTATATTACAAAGAATTCCAAAGAGGTTCACAAATTATGTGTCCAGTACATCTTTGCATATCTCCTCCCAGTTAAAATACATGCTAATTCACATCTTGGAAAAGTTAAATAGTAGAAATATAAGGAGAGGTATCAGACTACTTAAAAAAAAAAAAACCAAACTCTTTAAGGAAAGCTTAATAGGCATCTTTCATGCTCTTAAAAAAAAAAAAACACCCTTCATATAAACTCACCTCTAAATCCAGTCATGTCATTCAGTGGACTTGGGTCCAGCAAAATCCATTCCAAAGCACACGTTTGACTAAAATTTGCATGAGATATGTTTTATTGCCAACAACACGATTATACAGAAAGCTTGTTTGTCTTCTTCACTTATGCTGCTGTTACGGCAGAAAACCTGCAGTCTCACCACATAACTAATCTTAACTTATGAGACTATACAAACAGAAGAGACACTCATACTTTATTACGAAAACAGATCATGGTATCTTTCATAAATCTATTGCAGAGATACAGGAAAAAATAATCAAATGGTTGCTTTGAGTGTCCTCTGATTCCAAGTTTAGACAGCAATTTTTGTGACAAGATTGACCATTCTGATCAAAGCATGCTTTGCAATCTAGCATACTTACTATCTAGAGTTAGCAAAAACCAGCCTGTAAACCGGAAAGCGACAAATGTTAGAGGAAAGAGAGATCATATTTAAAATTCTTTCCATTCCTCTGGAATGGTTACCCGACCTTTAGAAATTGTTGAGCCTATGGAATAAAGTTTAAACAACATTCCCAAAGGGATTAAGAGAAATGCAGTGGGAGCCAGCAAACTGAATACAAGTTTTACAAACACTCTCTTCAATAATTCACAAGGCATGAAATTGCCTCACATATATTTGGCTTTGGTCCAAACCAAGTCTAATTTGCCAATTCCAGAGAAAAGCAAAACAATGTATACAAAAGCAACACATGTAATCCATATATTTCATAGACTTGGGGATTAAAATATGTAATTTCTGTCTTAGGAAAACACATTAAACACCATGTTCACAAGCCTTTTATTTTCAGGCTGCTATGTAATTTGCTTCCTTCCCTGAGCCCTATGAAAGACATCATGTAATATCATTCCTGCTTCAGGTTTCAAGTCACATGCACAATCCTTCACATTCTCTAATTTCCACAAAAATTCCATATACAGAGAGAACAAACTAAGAGACTCTAAGGGAATAAAGCATCTTCATTATATCATTTTGGCCAATCATGGTACAGCCCTACTACTACAACACATCAATACAGTGAATGTATAAACCAACACCAGTATTTGAACTAAACTTCTCTATGGACCCTTAGATTCTTGATAGGAATACTCTACTTTTAGTGATTGATGCAATAATCAACAATCAAGGAGGAAATAACATTAGGGAAAGCACTGAAGAAAAAACATACACAGCTTAGTGAGCCAACTGTGATACATGTAATCAAGCAATGTCATCTTTGTAGCATTTACAAAAGATATTGCTATTAACTATGCAGAGACTTATTCTATGTTAAAATGGTTTTCTACTCTGAAAAGTGCCTAAAAATTTCATTTGATTTTGTATTTATTGCTTCAAATAACCAAAGCAAAATTTGCATAATTTGCAAACCAAAAGATTGGTTATTACAGCCAACTTAACAAATTTCATCTAGAGTTCTGGCAAAGCCATTTCCAAATCATATATTATTATAATAAGATTTTCATACATATATATAATCTTCATCCATAAAATAGCCATATAAATGTCTTGTGAATATGTACTTCTCTAAAAGAAACATAATTGACAGTTCAGAAGACCAATATCAAATTATTACTTGGTAAAAAACCTGACAGATCCTCTCTTTCAAATATATTAATTTTATAACAAAATAAATAGTTCCTTAACTCAAAAAGTTAAGTTCTTGACTCATTCAGGAAACCATCCTCAAGCTGCCCTTGCATTTTGCTAAGTGAGCAGGCTAGTACATCAGTCAGCATGCAAAGCAACTGCAGAGAACAGGAGTGTCTAAGTGGTCTACTAGCAGCATGCAGTCTCCTGAACATTGGCTGTGGATCTACAGCTCTCCCACTTACCTAAGGGCTCAACAGATGTATACTGTAAGCTTCGGTTGCAGTAGGCCATTCCCTGAAAAGTATCATGGCTGCTGTAAAAGATGTTAATAGAATGAATCAGCAACACTGGTGGCCAGAGGCAGGACAAAAACTGGCCAACAAATAGTTACTGTTGTCTGCAACACACAAATTAGATGAAAAGCAATACTGCAGGGACAGACACATATATATATAATTTATAAAGAATCACAGCCAAGTATTTTCTGCTTTTAATTTCTTTAATTAATATTGCTTGACTTTTTTCAAAAAAACCAAACTACAGCATTATAAAGTTATAATATCTCGAGTATAATATATAAAGTATAATATCTTGACATAGGGGCTTGCAAAAGTAAATCTCTTGTGATTTCTGCATGAAAAAGAAGTGCTGCTGTTTCCTCAGATATAAAAATCCTTTACACCACTTATTTAACAAAATACCCCACAAGATACCAGGGGAAAACTAAAGGCTATTTCTATTGTAAAACTAATCATGATACATTTTCTCGTTTGCTACCAAGTAAGAAAATTCTTCTCTTTTAATGATTATCTGGAGTGCTTCTTTAATGTCTTGTTCTTTTTTTTGTGTTGTTTTATTTTCAGCAGGAAACCTTATAGATGCAAGACACTGAGAACACATAAAAGGTAGAAAAATATGCATTTTGCAGTGCAACCACGTATCTTTAAAGAATTTGCCAATTTTCAATTAAATACATGAAGATCTTACAATAAATTGATGAAAGGAATATAAAACAAGTGGAAATCAGATTTCATTTATTGGTCCAAAAGAGTTCTACTCTAGCTTTGTTTTGATTTGTTTTACTCTGGTATTTGATGATATAAAAGGCACCTGCATGTTAAACATATCCTGTCACAATATTACAAAGAATAATTCCAACCCAGGGACCTTACCTTGAATCGTCTGTTTGGAACTGAGTTGCATTAACTACATCTGCTTAGGAATATCTGCATGACCAATAGGCAGTTCAAGTCTCTAACAATCTTAGTGATAAACAACTGAACTTCATGAACTTCTAGCTAGGTCCCAGATTAAGATTATGACTTTGAATTGCTTGACCTTATACTCTCTACAGTATAACTGGAGGGGCAAAGTCAAAACAAAAGAGGAAAAAAAAAATCCACCTCTTCTTACCTGTTGCTTAAAATATAAGGGAATAAATTACTGAGATTGAGAAGGATTAGGGCTTTGACATTGGAAACAGCTGGCAATAGAGTCCAGCTGGAGTCCCAGATGGAGCTGGGAGAAAGACTAAAATACTCATGAAAATGATGAAAATGTAGCAAAGTAAAAATAAAAAGCTACTACCTGGAGCTGTAACTGCCAAAAAGAAGTGTGACAATGAGGTTTGATAATTCTCAGATTACTGGATTCCTTATCTTTTGGGCTCTGTATCTTTCTCCTTTAACTGCAAGCTCTTCCCAGCAGTTCTTCTTGACCTCACAATTCATGAATAAAACACAGTTTTAGTCTTGCACCCTGTCATCCATTCATCCCTCTGCTAAGTTCTTTTGCTGGCTCTGTTTCCCAATTTATGCATTGTAAAATTCTGTACACGTTTAACAGAGCAGCAATTTATAAATAGCTTTTATTATACAAAGCAAGCTTCATGCTCAAACAGGAGGTCAGAGACACTGGCTCTTAATTCTTTAACTTTTCCATTCTGCTGTTCCTCAGAATTTCTCACAGCTAGCTGTCCTCAAAGAAGAATGTTAATGTTGATTTGTCATTATCTTTTTTTGTTTGATGGGCTCACTTCATTCATAGTGGGCAGTATCTCCGTTTCATATGTGAAATCTTAGAAAAATTAAGAGACCAGGCAGTTATCCCCATATAGAGTCATAAATCTGCTACAATTCTACTGTCCAAGGCACAGATTTTCATGGCAACATAGGTATGTATAATTTTGCTCAGATATATACTTTGTAGATAGGAGAACCAACTGTAAATAGCAAAGTAAATAAAGTTCAATGGTAGACTGAACTGAAGCAGAGTTGTTGAAATAGCAGCTGAAGCAAAGGATCAGAGTATGGATTTCACATCTAGAAACCAGTACTATGTACTAATAGATAACAGCCCTCTTGAATTCGTCTATCACAGCTTCTTGCCAAAATTAATTTAAGCCTACCACCCTGTTCACACCTGAGAGAAATAAAGAAAACTCTTAAAAAGCTATAGGTCTGTCATTGAGGAGAGTGGCAAATACTGCAGTTTGCTGAAACTGGTGGGTCCAAAAGAGGTGAAGTTATTCCCTGTTTGAATGAGAGGAGAGGCTGCACAGTCTCAAAAAGCTACTGGGTACACAAGCTAGCAATCCCCTTTCCCTTGGTTAGTATTATGCATTCATGGAATACCCTAAAATAGTGGTGGAAACAAAATGTCCACAGGAGGAAGGAATGTGGAATGGTAACATGTCTCTTGGTGGAGATCTTTTTAACAGTCCTTATTTAACAACTACTTCTTCCTCTCCTGGCATGGTTCATTTCTCTGGCTTATCAGTTCTTTGTGGAGGTGTTGCTGTACTAGATGTAAGTTTTCCCCGCAGCACAACAACCTGTCACCATGCTTTATAAAATTAATCAAAAACTGAGGTTCTATAGCGAAATTATCATATAAGTAAATTGTAGGGAAAACTGATGAACAAATTCAAGAACATAACACACTTGCTACTCAGCTACCACTTTCAATGCTAGTTAAAAATATTAAAGAAAATTATTACTGCTGAGCAATCTGAAACTGGCTTATTAAGACACCCACTGATGTGAATACTTGACCCCGCACTTAAGTATTTAAATTTTTTAAGGTTCATAGACCACTTGCCACCCCTTGAGGTACAATTTGACACATAGCCAAGAGGTAGGCTGTTTAGAGATCTAATAGCACAGAAACCAATTTGCAATTGCTCTTTTCATTTGTACTCTACAAATCAGTCAAGGACCCAAGCTCTTGAGGAAATACTGTTAAATTGGACTCTGGTATCACTACAATTGCTCAGTAGCAAGGCTGCAGATGGAAATAATTCCCAAGGACTAAGAAACTTCAGAGAACCCCAGTAAAAAGACTGACAAAGAGGAGAAAAATGTGAAGAGAGTCTCAAAGTGGTTTATGCTCAGCATGTCTCCTTCTTGGATTAGCAAATGGAGAAAGCTAGTAACACTCAACAAATTACTCAGGCTCCATTCTCTGTTGCACCACTTTTGATTCACACATTCTTCTCTTCAGTGCAGGCAGCAAGAATGTTAAACAGAGGGCACTAGAGATGGCTCACCAGAAGTGTTCTCAACACTGCAGGTCATATGGTCAAATAGCAAGAGAGAAGGCTATTGAAGAGCAACTTCTACCAAAACTCAATTTCTCTTCTTCAAGAGAGACAAGGAAAAGAGCAAGCTGGATGACACAATGCCAAGCACCAACAGGTTCCATTAAAAGTTCTCACTAAAGTTCTTATTTCAGTCACTAGTCTATTGCTTTTAAAATGGAACTATTTATGATATTATTGTTGGTGGAAATCAGTATGATTCTACCCATCAGAGGAACAACATCCTGAAAGTATCTCCAAATCAAATAAAGGAAGGATAAACCACAAATACTATTTTTTAGGAAGAATCATGATACTTCAAAAAATGTAAAGGATCATAGTTATGACAGAAAAGAACTAGGTTTAGCAACTCCTTTCTAATCAATTCCAAATTGATATCTACTTCAAAGTGCAGATGTCCAACTCTTCCTCATCAAGAGGTCACACATTCAAAAAAGGTACACAGAGTATTGTTATTATTACTACAGAACCCTATGTTACTTCAAAGCTTTGTTACAAGTTCAGTGTGATGGGCAGCACACAGTGAACATGCCAATGTATCTGTAGTTTACTGTGCTTAGACTTTTGAGAATGCTTCATAAAGTCTTCATCCACCAGGACAAAGTGTCTAAATGTTACAACTTCTTCTTTGCAAGTTTTAATGCTTTCAGGACACATTGAAGATGCATGCATTTCATATTGGTCTGTTTGACTCACTGATATTGCATTGAGTAGATTAAATCTTTGTAACTACCCAGCAACATCTTCTCAAACAGAGCATCTCAAATGCTTGACAACTATCAATTTAGTCCTATCATGTAAATATAGTATTTTTCTCATTTTGCAGGTCACACACAATCACTGAATGATTAGGGTTGGAAGGGACCTTTATAGATCACACAGTCCAACCTCCCTTCAAGTTAACCTAGATCAGGAGACACATGAATGCATTCAAGTGATCAAGATGTCTAATTTCTTAGAAGTGGAATAATTTAGTAGAATTTTTCTACAATAAGAATAACACAAAGCTGTTGCAGTTTCTGCATCCAGAAATCTCTGTGCATCTGATAAGGGTAAGCCTCAACCACCTACATGGTATTTGTTTATTTCCATTTCAGAGTAATACTCTACACATATGTGACAGCCTCATTAGAAACATCACACTGTAACTGTTAAAGAACAAAGGAGATGGAGTCCAAAATGCAGATTCCTGTAGACAAAAAAAGCAATAGCTGAGATTAATTCCTTACTTCTTGAACAGAATGCAAAGTGCAGCAATTACACTCAAATATGATGAATGCCATAATTATGACTTCAGAGATAAGTAGAAATATTTTGAGATGCAGTAGTTCAACTAAAGCCATATTTAAAATAGGGAGCGCTCGACTTTACTCACTATAAAACAGTTGTAAGGAATTAACAATACTTGTATTCTTATTTGATTATGTCTAATGTATGCTGTTTCGGAATTAAAGACATTTAACATCCCAACATATTACAGTAATAACTGCCACTACAAAGACACAAAACTCTTCTCTCTGAATCAAGGAAGGACTGGTGCCCAAGTGTTTATGGGACACCACGTTTTTCTCCAAAGGTCTGCAAAGCTGAGGTAGGTCTTCAACACTTTGAGTGAATATTAATGATTAATACTGACTAAAAATAACAGAGAACAAGCCATGAATCCTTTCCAGGAAATATAGTTTTCCTCTGGAGTTATTAGAAAAAGGATTTCAAACATTTACTCTGCAAATTTAGAAATAATCAGAAAAAACCCCGTAGCTATTACAGATAAAGTTTGTTGGAAAGACTGGTCACCTGTAAATAAAAGACCTTCCTTATAAAATTCTGGTGTTTTTAAGTCACAGAAAATGATGGAAGGAGAATGATACTTTTTCTTCACCAGTTATGGAGACATGAAGTCACAAGAGGCCTACAGTGAGATCTACAATGGATATTTCTGATTGAATTTGCTTTGTTTTAAAATCACTTCATGCTAATATAGAACTTCATGACCACCATAATTAGAAGGCTGTTCGTAAGCACTAGCAGAAAAATTCAAAATCAATATAATCTGTCATTTTGAGTAGGGACTATAGTATTTTGCCATAATCTTTACCAAATATTTCTACAAGGGGGGAAAAAAAGGAAAAAAAAAAAAAAAAAGGAAAAAAAAGTCAAAACTTTATTCCAAAAACTTTAAGATCTAGTAGCCAATTTGCAATTCTGTGTGTTTGGAACTGGCAGATATGGTAATTCTTCTGTTTAAGCCAAAGGAAAGACGTGTCTCATACATCTCACCAAGAGTATGCAGATTTTTACTTCAAATGATGTCCTATAAGGAGTACACTGAAATTTGTGACAAGGAACAAAGCTCATAAAGATGAGGAAGAAGATAGAACAAATGTGAAGAGAGAAAAGTGATACACAGCTTTGTAGTACAGCTTCCTGAAGGACAGAATAAACACAAGTTTGAGAAACACTGAAGAAAGGAGAGTCAGCAGTTGGACAAGAAAATCATGTAATATTATGTTGGATAGACCAAGCAAAGCAATGTCAAGGACTTTACAAGAGATCAAGGAGAGAAAGGTATGAAGTATAGGCACAACAAATTATGCTTTTGCAATTGAGAGGATAGTTTGTATTACAAAAATTAAAAGGAAGCACTATCAGAAACCAAAGAAAGCCTGGGTGTTAGAAGAAAAGACAAAAGCACAATGTTATGCAACAACAAAAAACCTAAATGTGTAAGCCCACACAAAACACCAAGGATCCTAATTAGAGAGAACTAGTCTGACCCATAGTTCTGTTTTCTTTCATATATTCAGTCAACAAACAGCAGAGAATTCCAGCAGCTAGAATTGACAGTGACATTTTAAGTCAATGAGAATCCATTTTACTCTTCCTCCCACAACACAAATGAATAATGAAATTCCATTCTTATTATAAATCAACGAATACAATTCTGCATTTATCCCTTCCAGCAAAATTTGCCTTTTATCAAACTCAAACTATTCTGAGATACCCTGTGGTCTCATGATGACAAAACAAAATGCCACTCATTCTTGAACCTTCTTCCAATGAACTTGACTTTAGTGGACGAAAATAATTCTTTTCCTGTTGTATTTTACACCTCCAGTTTTGGATGAAACGTTAAAATTTACCCTTTTAGTCATTGACTTTAATAGAGTGTGGTTATTTCACATTTGATCTAATATTTCTGACTAAAGATGGACTTCTAACTCATTACAAAGAAAACAGCTTGCTTTAAAAAAAAAAACGCATACACACTCGTTTCCAGTGCTGTCTTCTTCAAAATGCCAAGAAATTACATTATATGCAGAAATAAAAAGAATTGATTGGTTTTTGGACCAAGCTGCAAAATGTAACCTGTGCACATTATCATTCAGGAAAATGAGACAAAATATTCTTACTTCTTTCTTGTTAAATGAACTTCCTCAGAAAGGCTAGATAACCTTTTTCTATTTAGTTGTGGCATACAAAGAAAGAAGCCCTTTGTATCTCTCAATCACAAGTGTACAGAGAAATGCTTTTGTGCTCCTTTCAGGCAAAAAAAAAAAAAGAAATAGGTATAACATTTATCAGGCAGAACAGAGGGAAAAAAAAAAGAGAGAGAGAGAATAATATTGTGCTGTGAGCCATCTTCACAAGTTAAGCAGGGTGTGATCAGCTCTCAGAGTAACACACCATATGCACTGGGTGATTCAGTAGTAACTGCATTGACATTAGTGGGAAAACAATGAGGAATACAGGTAGCTACGAGTCTCACTTTTGCAAAGTAAGATCCTGTCCTAATCTGCTCTCAAATACAGTTCAAATTTGCTAGCATAAGACAGACGAAGAATCATCCTTCCAAGATCATTTGCTACTTTGGTTCTAGCTGCACATTTTCCCTGTTCCATTTTTTGCCTTTGATTCAGTTTAGGACCATCACTCATGGCAAGCCCTTTTGACAGGACAACGTTAGCCTCTAATACTTAAAAAATAATTATCTCTTTTCAAAGGTATTAGAGGCTCTGTCAAAAAAAAAAAAAGCCTCCATTGTCTATAAACAGAGAAGGTGAATTAATCTGTTCTTCATTTTATGAACAAGCAGCGTATTTCCAAGTACAGACACCACACTCTCAACCTCACTTAAGGATTTTTCCACACTATGCACTCAAGGTTTTAATCTGACTTTAGCACTTCAGATTCATAATCAAACATCAGTGGATTTTATCAAGTATATTCCCTGCAAGTTCAGTGTTCAAAGTCCAAAAAGCACAGCAAGCTAACTATGTCATGAAACAGGAAAAAACAAGTCACCTCTACTCCAAGACTGTTCAAGAGGCATGAACAGACTAGTTTACTAGTTAGCAAACACTAACATTCTATCCTCCTTTCACAAAGCCTTGGTTGAAATGTTGAAGTCTCCCCCTTCTGACCTCAACAACATGTGACAAGGCTGTTTTCTAATGTATTTCCAAACTCAGCTCTGTAAAAAAAAAAAAAAAAAAAACCCAGCTTATTGAAAGATATACTATTGCATTAACACATGATGGAAAACATCTAGTATTTGGGCTGCCCTCTGTATCTACAAATACAGAGAAAGTGACATGCAACTACAAAACCAAATCCAAACTTCCTCTGAGAATGTCGAAAACTTACTTTTTTTGTAACCAAACAAAGTATTACATCTTTGTGCCAAAATAACATCCTATACATCTAAACAATAAAAGTTAAAAAAAAACCCAACCAACAAACAAAAAAATCTTACAGCAGATATTTTCACAGAAGCCTAGTGCCAAGAGGATAAATTCTCAAAACAAGAAGTGCTGCAATCCATTAGAGCATTATGAATGCAATCTCCTGTCAAACAGCTTATTGAGGTAACAATTCTGACTCTGTACAGCTATCTTAAGGAGAAGAAACACTTCAGGAAAGCCAAAAGAATTACTATAAAATGGGCTACAATTTAATTAGAAGAATGAATACGCTGAAGATAATGTCAAATGGAAGAATATGCTAATGATGATTTTAATGAGACAAGTATGCCCTCATACTCCTAGTTAAAAATGCCTGAGATGCATTTTGGCAATGATAGGTAGCAGTGCAAGAAACAAAGTCTCTCTTTCTACTGATGTGGGCAATGCTAAAGCTGCAACAAGTACTGGAATTCCAGTCAGGAAGGAGGAACAAGTGATGCTTTAAGCTTCTGAGATGTATCAGAGCATATTTCCATCTAGTTGTGAACACACTGTTTCAGGGAAACAATCCCTGGTAGAACTCTCATGGGACAATGCATCTCTGCAGTTGTTCAAGCACAAACCTCCAGATGGAGGGAAAATTCTACTTTAAATTGAAAAGACAAAGGTGATTGTTTTATCAGAATTTAATGCTCTTGAAATTATTTCAAAACTTGACAAAGTCATCAAGTTTTTAACAGGGAGCCCCTTTATTAAACATGCACGAGGCAAAAAGCTCCAGCAAAATTTTTATTGACAGTTTTTGAGAAGTTTTTACTACAAAGTTGGCAAGTGGGTTTTGAAAGGCTTGTTCCATGAACATTTGTGTTGTAGCCAACAGCACCAATTTGTGCACCACATATAGATTTAATGGGGGGGAAAACAAGTGCGATATTTAACCAAGGCATACCATGAAGTCTTTTCTAAAGCATTATTTGAAAGCGTACAATGAAAAAACTAATAGGAATTACATGAAATAAGAAAGAAGCAAAAGCCAATTAATATTGCCTCTTCTTTTTATAAAATACACTTTTTAACACCTGAAGAAACAGCTGAATGGTTGCATTTCAATTGCATCTGTATCTGTTCTGCAATGTAAAGTTGATCAAAGAGGCAGCGTGCAGGGAGCCATACTAAGGAGCAGGTATTGTAAGGTATTTCTAAGAAAATGCCTTGTATTTCCTGTTCCATTCTTTTCACCATCTTATGGGGTTTTTAATTTGTTTGGAAGGGGTTCAATAGATCTAAATAAAAGCAGAGAATCTGTCTAACATTTATTGATGTCTTTTGATTCTATCAGATGTTGCTGTATGAAATGTAAATCAAGAGACTGTATCTTAAAGTTTTATTCACTATAGTTTTAATAGATCATGCCAATACTGCTCCAATATTGCCAGAGATGTCTCCATGAACACTGAATGAATACTTAAGAAGTGCTGCCATGACTCTTGCGTGGAAGTACAGATTAAATCCTAAACTTCTCCTCTCTCACTTGGATCTGCAAAGGGAAATTCAGCATGGCTTCAGAGAGTATTCCAGCAAAGATATCACAGAGAAGGTACATTGTATGTTTAATCAGAATGGAAATATACACAATTAGATCTCAAACATCTGAAGTTACATGTTGGTTTTCATCCCTAATGTGTGCAAAGATGCAGGACTCTTTTTAACAGGTGTATATTAGCATGTTTCCACATATACATACTGTCTACAGTTTACAAGTCTTTCGTGTCCAGAAAAACATACAAATTTTGAATACTAACATACCTTATATGAAGCAAGTTTTCTCTGGACCATGAAGTAGAAGAAGGCACATAATGAAGTATCACACAGACTTCAGCTATGTGGAAGTCCACTTTTAAGGCCAACCTTATCCAGGCAATTCAGTTAAATTCTACTTCAGACAGATAAGTACTTTTTCAATGCATTTTGCTAATAAGCAGGTTATATATGTCACATCAAGAAATCAATTAACTACATCCTACTAAAAAAAGTCTGCTTGTTTTGATAATCAGTATTCTAGTAGTTCTGATGCTCTTTAAAGTGAAATGTAAATTATCAAACCCTACCTAATCAAACCATTAAATGTTATTTATCGTAATACAATCTGTCTTCTGTTAGTGCATAGGTAGCTACACAAACAGTGAAACAGAAGAATGAAAATTGTCAGAGCCTGCTGTCTGTTGCACCATTGCTGCAATGTACCAGACTTGCTCAGAGACTTAAATATGAAGGACAGCAACTCCCACCATCACAGTGGCTTGCAAGCCAGGGCTCATACAGGTTAACGGAAGTTCAACTCTTCAGCTGCCTGGCCCAAATGATAATTGTGCTAGGTCATAAGCAGCACCAAGACAAATTCCTCATGCTTTCAAACAAGTAACCATTTTTAATTAGGAATTATAAAATTATTCCAAATGGAACTATGGGAAATTTGTGAGATTTAATGCATGCATATTGCACATAATAATCCAATTCCTTTAAAAATTCATTCAACACCACCAAAGGCACTAAAATTGTGTGAATAATAAAGAAAGCAAAATTAGGACTCATGAGCAATTCTGGAAGGCTCCTACCACCATTACCTAACCACGTAGAGGTAAATTCTCAGGCATACAATATGGATTAAGTCATTAGAGTTTTTATAAACCATGTTATGCAGAAACAATAGTAAAAGTTCCATTTCAAAATATATAAACGTGGTGTCAGCTAAACCAGATTAAAATAATTTCCAAGAGCTACACATGAAAAATCACTAATTAATGTCTACATATAATACATACTGCACAGAAGGGAAATTCCTTTCTAAAATTACTTAGCTCAGACTTGTTTATGCTGCAAATGTTTATAAACCTAAATGTTATCTACAGGTCATTTGAGTATTTGGGTCATATTTTGCACTTCCTGACTGCGACAAACATTTGACATGCCCAAGACCTTATTTCATAACAAACTTAACTACAAACCTTTTTTAAATTTTTTTAAATAGCCTAGTTGCAAGAAATATCAGGAATATTAAGTGGGAGTTTGATTCACCTAGAGCAATCCATCAATTAAACAAGGTTCTTGACTGTTCCAGAAAAGATGGTAGAAACCCAAATTAAGCAGACATTCATCTGTGAGCCATGAAATGGGGTGGGGGTAGGTGGGTGTGTGGAAATTAATTACAAGGAAAAAAATGCTTTTAACAGATTTTTTAAAAATGACCTGGATGGCTCAGGTCTTAAATCTGGCAGCCTAGAAGATATTTCAAATCAAATCAATTCCATTTTGCATATTACAGTCACAACTGACCATTTAAATCCCACAGCCACAGTTCTGGGAATATCTACTTAATATCATTTCTGAAAAGGCAGTTATTTTTAATATTTCACAAATAAATGGGCAACCACTGTCTAGCAGCTTTTATGCCAAATGTATTTGTGATGGCCTCTTCCAAGGGAGGAGAAGGAGAGGGGAGAAATTCTTACTGAAAATTAATGCATGGTGAATACTGTATCTCAATTTTTTAAATATTCACCTCTGAATAAAATAGTTCAATCTTTTTCTTAAAAGATATACACAAAAATGCCACTAGTAGCATTATATTAAGCTTTTATTAAGAGTCGAGAACTAATACATGGTTTTGAAAACTTTACAACACTCTTAAAATTGCATGTTTTCTCTCCAATCTACATTCCCTGCTTAAGTGACCAGTAGTATCTGTGATTGTGGAATTTAGGCCATGTCTATCATTACTCCAATAAATACACATCCTGAAGTTCTCCTTCTTGCCCCAGAAGAAGTCACTTTGTTTAGACCTGTTCCTGCAGCCAATATAGTAAAACATACTGGATAATTCAAGCAAAATAACTACAGATTACCAAACCTGTGGGTATTAAAAAAAAAAAAACGAAAACAAAAAAAACAAACCACCCCAATATGCTGGTATAACAGAAATGGTTAAAACTGATTTCTCCTATTTACAAAAATATCTCTTTTTTTTATAATCAAATAGTACAATAGATACTTAGTTTTCATGTAACTTTAGCTGTAGGAGAATATTATAAGCATTTTTTGAAGGCAGAGGAAAGTCTTCACATTCAGACAGCGTAACGTTACTCCTACTGAAAGCCACAGAAATTCTACTGTTGACCTCAGTGGGAGTAAGAGCAGTTCCCAATGGCTCCATCAGATTCTCAGATTTTCCACAAAGATGTCTATTGCAAAAAAAAAAAAAAAACCAAAACCAACTAAATTCTATTTAATCATTAAAAGCCACAAACCAATAACTAATCAAAATAAAACTAGTTGTTTTGTAAATGAGCAATCTCAGCCAATGAGTTGCACTTGGAACTAACCAGCATTATTCAGAGCTGACAAGCAATAAATTGAAGGCACCATCATTCTGAAAATGTATGGCACTCCAGATTAAGGGTGATATACTCTTTAAAATGAGTATAGAGCATACCTCACTTCTAACTCAAGCAAATCAGTCGTAGTCATGAACTCTGTAAAAAATACCTTGGTAATGATAGCACAATTATTACTGCTTCTTCTGCATAGAAAGAGCAGAAATATCTTCTATGTTGTACATTCCTTCACAAATAAATACACTGCAGAATAATAATAGGTTGTTCCCGTATGCACAAAGAGCATCTTATTTGATTGCCTGCTATTTTTTTCTTAATTTTGAACAAGTAGTGAAGCTGTTTTGTAAGAGAGAACTGCTTTGAGTTTCTGTCACCCCTACAATTCTTTTCCTTGGCTCTGAATTATACAAATTTCACCCCAGAATGACTGCTACAGTGAAAAACCTACGAACTCTCCCACCTCTTCTATATTGTTTAGGATATTAAGGGGCAATAATTTTCAGGTTTGCTTGTACTGTGTAAAGGACAACTCTATATACCACATCACAGCCCAAATACTTGCCAAAACCGCACTGCTATCCGTAGTTCAAATTAGCTAAGTCAAGACTTTCATCAGGCTCTACCCCTTCTGGTTCCTGAAATCACAGTTCATGGTAGAAATTTCTTATCTGGCTTGAATGCTCTATTATATGGACAAGTTTCTACTGAAATCTCTGGATGCCAAAATCAAAAACTCGTTTGTTTTAAGTGTATGGTAGCAAGATGCAACAAAAAAAAAAAAATCCCAAGATGTTTATAAGTTATAAGGCAACATTATGTCTTCCTTAATACAGTACTTCACAATGCAACGACTTCAGGATGACACTTGATGAAAATTTATCTAATTAGTAAACAGGATGCCTTATTTACCTTCAACTCTGATAAGTAAATGCTTTTAAGTACTGCAGAACAAAGGAGAATCCTCATCACAATCATGAAACGTACAAGTCAGTAGAGCACATACATGGAAATTCAGTTTGTCACACAAGAAAATTTCATTAAACGGGTCATGTTATTCCAGAAGCAGCACTGAGAGAGATGGTAGAATCATAAGCAATACATTGCATCAGTACAAATCCAACCTTAGGTAGAATTTTCTTCAAAAGTTTCATTTTTATTAGCAATGCAGACTTTGCAGAGATGAGAAGAAAACTTGCCATTATTTGTCATGTTACATTTTCTTTCCAAAAAATAAACAAATTATTTCCCCTGACCAAAAAGAAATTCAAATAGTGATAACAATCGGAAATCATATTAAACAGACATTAGTGGGATAATATTAGATATTTTTAAATGTCACTAATAGTTTGATTAAGTTTTAAAACATTGCAACAAATCATAAACCGACCCTTGGATGTTTATTTTTAAATAAGTGCTGCAGCCATTTTTAAGTTTCTACTCTTTAAAAAAAAAAAGTGGAAAATTATAGCTTATTAAAAAAACCCCTCACCATTAAGAATCTCACTGATTAAGAAAAGCTGAATAGCAAGCTGTTTTTATTTATGTTCTCAATACAAATCAAGACGTCACTTTGGTTATAAACCTGAGTACTTGTCTTTAACACCTAGGAAGTTTTCAAGAAGAAATTATAATTATCTATATCTATGTATTTTATAACTTCTATTTTTTGAGCAACATAGCTCAAAAGATATGATCCACATTCTGGTAATTTTCCCTTAATTGAAAACTAATCACTATTCAGCATCCTACTCATGGGAAGAGAAATTCAATCATACGATACTTGCCCTGTGAAAAGATCAGACTAGAGTAATTTTTATGAGAACAATCACATGTTTTTAAACATATCCCTAACTTTTTGCAATAACTTACTCTTAAAATTGCAAGAAGTGTAGATGTAAAGTAATTTTGGATATTCTTGTACAGTATGCCGGAACAAAACGCTAGGTTAGTCAAGCAGCAAAGCAACAGATAATAAGATTTTCAGTCTCCACTTATAATCTTATTTTAAAAGTTAAGTCTGTCAAACTCCATGTCCCAGTAGGTCTGAACTTGTCACACTGCAAGCCAACCTTGCAACTACAATAACAGCACAAGCAAAGTTGCATTTTGAACTTCCAGACCCTACCGTTCTATGATTCTAAGGCTGAACTTGCAAAATAAGTATCATAACTTAGCACACAACATAAAAGAGAGAAGAAATTATGGGAAAAACTACTTAATCTTGTACTATATCGTGAGCTTTAAGGAACTTCTTCCTGCCAAAGCTGTTACCGAGAACTAATGAGTTCTGAATAACTGTAGTAAGGTCTGTCTTTATAAGTCTCTTATAAATATTCAGAAGACCCATCATATTAGCAGTTTCAAACACAGTAAAGGGTGAAGGTCTCTTAAAGTACAGCTCTAAGCATAATGCAGCCAATTCTGACTGGAACCTTATGTTGAACCAATGCTGCTGACAAGGGCATAACCTTCTATTGATGCTGAAAATGACGACTTGGTTCAAAAATTGGTTTGTTTTGCTGCCATAGATTTAACAGCTCATGCTTTGTCTTCACAAGATGAGTAAAACATGTTCACTAGGTAACCTGGTCCCACAGAGATGGGATTTTAAACAAAGGCTAAGCACCATTATTTTAATATTACAAATGTATCCTCAAGGTATTTGAATGCAGACTAGTTGCAGAGTTGAAAACCAAGTACAGACCTTTAGTGTCATGTCTGTGCCAGGGTAGAACATTCTCAACAAGAGGACTGCACTGAGAACATTACAAATAACATTAAATAAACCAACAAAAAGCAGTGAGCACTCAGTAGAAATACAGCTGAATACACCATCATAGCAATTCTGAGGGTCTTCAAAAGTGTGCATAAAGAAGAGGAAATCCTTTTCACTTTGTCTTGTCTGTTAGACTGGATAAACAATTATGAATTATTTTAGCAACTTCTTTCAGTTTGTCCAAAATGTTTACTGCCTATTGTTTTCATCTTCCTATTTACAGACATGCCAATGTCAGACAATAACTGTTACAACCAACCTGTATTTACTGTTCCTACCATCTGTCTTAAGTCTAACCAATAAAGTAATACTGAACTTGAAAAGAGGATGAGAGGAAGATAAGCAGGCAGTTATTTCTTACTTCAAATGCAATAACAAGAACTCTAGAGGCCAAGATGTTCCAGCTGAGCTAACTATAGCTTCCTGCTGCTGTTGTTAACATGGTATTGTAGAAAAGTAATTGCAAATATTACTCACAAAGTACAAAATACCAAGTAGAAACAAACAACATAATGAAAGAAACATGTATCTCCTGGCAAAGCCAAAACTCATTAAAAGATTATATTCAATATACTTTGAAGCAGCTGTATAAAGTGACAGTGGAAGCCTTTAAATTTAAATAAACCTTTAAAAATTCTTTATTTCACTAAAGGCATTTAATTTAACTGGATACAACTAAGTCAGTTTAAAAAAACTCAAATAAACTGGAGTTTCATAAATGTATCTGCTAGCAATACCCTCCGAACTGCAGTACATCCCAGCCTGTCCCACAGCTCTGTCCACCCAGCTCTCCATTCACATCCCTTGCCCCTGTTGGAGATTCATTGTTGGATTACACTCCCTGGTGACAAATGCAGAGAGGTTGTCCTGCATCCCTGTAACTCCTTTCTGGACTTCCTGCCCTTTGCACCATCAGAAACCTTGCAATTTTGCTTCTTGTGGAAGACAGAATAATTTGAACAGTATTCAATTATTAACCATCTGATTTTCACAGATTCATAGGACTGTTGAGGTTGCAAAGGACTGCTAGAAATCACCTGGTACAACTCCCCTGGTCAAAGCAGGGTCATTTATGAGCAAGTTGCTCAGGATCTTTTCCAGATAGGTTTTAAAAATCTCCTAGAACATAATCCCCCACAATGTCACTGAGCAACTTGCTCCATTGTTCAGTTCACCCTCAGAGTAAATTTTCTCAGTTTTTGATCAAAATAAGACTTCTCCACTTTGCACCTATCAGCACATTGGGCTGTGCTGTCTGTTGTAGTATTGCTGATCAGTGGGAGCTGTTTAAATCAATGAGCTCTGAAAATGACAATGAGATGTATAACCATGAAATTTATTGAGCATGTCTGCATGCATTAGTAATGACACAGTATGGCCTCTGGGTCCAATAATGCAGAGAGCTGGATTCCTTCGTCTTCCAATGACTGCTCTAAATCCCCTAGTCACACAAGGACATCCAAAACAAGCATACATTTATTTATTCCTGGATATTACACCTACTTTGTACCAGCTGGATTTTGTCTTGTTATTGGACACTCACGATAGGCTTCTTTCAATTTCTTAGTGACAAAGATATTTAAAATAATTAGTTTCTCACAAAGAATCTAACATTGCTTGCCTCCAAGAAACACATGCCAGCAGTTATTCTGAGGTGATACTGGGAGAAAACTGTATAAACTCAATGCTCTTGAGATTTCTATCAGAAATTAGCCACTTGATGTCATGTGAAATGACAAGAATGCACAAGCATACTTTTTTTGTTCTTTATTACAAAGGTCCCAGGTGACATTTGCTGTAGGAAAGACAACGTTAACTGGCATCAAATTGTAAAAGGTTTCCCAAGGAGAAGTCAATTCTGTTCATGATTCTCTTCCTTCTCACGCAGTCAAACTACATCTGTATGAAGAGAAATTAATACCAAGCAGTTGATCAAGAACACTAAAACTGTGTAATTCTTATATCTGTGTGTAATTCCTTTCTCGTTTTATACTCTCTAGGAGAAAATATCTCAAGATATTTCTTTTCCCCATTAGAATTCTCCAACTTGCTGTAAATATTTTATATCTGTGCAGCTACTCAAGTCACTAAACTATCAATCTTGTACTCTAAAATAAGTCAGCCTATTTCAAGGTCGTCTCCTCCCCCTTTCTTCATTATGGCTATTTTTGTTCTGGACTCTCCACACACTGTGTGCACTAGTATTCAGTAACTGCATTGTATTAGTAGGATCCTCCTAATTAGATTTCATTTCCTCAAGTGAGAAAAAGTGACATGGTAAGCCTGCCAGTTCTTTGAAGAATGTCCTAGAAGGTCAAATGCTGTGTGTATAAGGGCTTTGTGATCTGTTTGACACAAGTAAGATAAGGTTGGTCAACATTTCAGATGCCTTCAGTAATGAAAAGCAAAGTAAATGGTATTGATTCCATTCACATCAATCTCAAGACAGACAACAAAATATTTATATTCTCTGTATAGCAGTTTCATGGGTACGTGCAGATGTACTTAATAGATCTACAGATAGTAGAAAGCTCATTTAAATCAGACACTACGTGAAAATTCTAGTTATCTTAATTGAGGTACTATGCAGTGAGTAAAGCTTCTGAGATCTCTACATCTCTTATCCTTTTTAATTTAACAAAAAGAAACTCTATGAAGATTTTTCTTATAGATTACAGCTCCAAAGATTGACTACTTCTGAAACAAGAGCTCTGTTCTTTAACAGAGATACTTACATTACACTTTTTTAAGCTTTTACAATACCAAAGTATTTTGGTTTACTGCTTTAAAACATCTTTTTAAATATTAAATACATTTCAACACTTTTCAAATAGCAACCTTGCCCTCTTAGCTTTTCTGTTCTTTTGTAGTATCGTGACAGCCTAGATTATTTTTTTTAGGCATCACAAGGGCTAAAGGGCTTCTCTCACAGGCCTTCCTTTCTGCATCATTGGTCGAATGACACAGTACAACCACCTATGCACTAAATCTCCTGCCCATCAGCCTCCTTTTCCCAATTGTAATACTGCAACAGACACATCTGCATTTGGCACCTGTAAGTTCTTTCATAGCTGTGATCACTAACCAATTTGTGTAATGAAGTACAACACAGCACATTCAAAATGTAGCAGTATTTATTCATTATGACACAGGTAGTAAGCCTGTGGTGTAAAAGATAAAATCAATACAAAGCCAATACACAGACTTATTTATGCATAAAACATCTATCACCAATTATTGCAGTTCTCTCAGTTCAACTAATGCCCATCTTCTAACGGAGAAATGACCTCAAGCTCTCTGTTCTCTGGCTAGTACACCAGCATTCTCTAACACTCCCTGTATGGTCTATTAGTTCACATAAATCTCTCCCTTTTCTAAACACAGAATCAAGAAATGGTTAGTTTCTAAAATTCTCTCTCAAACTGACCACACTAAAAGAGGAATATCACAGTACTGAGAAAAGGAATAGTACACTGCCCCTTAGATAAAGCTTAGTTGTTTTATTTGAGTGTTAGTTGGATTATTCCCTATTCATCTAAGTTATTGTTTAAGCTCCTAGTGCCTCGTTCTTCATACAAGCCCCTTCCCTACATCTGATGGAAAAAGCAACAAAGCACATTATATTAGATTATGTTTGAAAACAAACAAACAAACAAAAAAGGGTTTTTGTGAGATGCACACATTTCCAGTAAGCTTAGAAGCTGTAGACCTAGCCTGGACTTCTGAAAGAGGAAAAAAGTAGTAGCCAACTACTTTAGAACTGGGAGAGCTGTTGGTGACAATGTAATACTAAGATGTAACAGTGAACTAGTTTCAACAAGAGTTGAGAAGTGCTAGTACCAGTGAATGTGTCAACAGAAGAACTGCATCTAGAATTCGATATTCTAGAGATCCACATTTGAGAAAGACAGACTCAGCATAAATATGAATTACTGAAACTAGCCAGGAATTGACTGCCTGTTTTACAAATAGAGAATAAAAGTTTGTTTTATTTAGGCTGAAAGGAGGTACAACTGTCCTCACTGAATATACAAAACATGCCATCAGCAGAGAGAGAAGCCGCTGAAGTACAAAACTAAATCAACATAAACTGCTAAAATAAAAATATTTTTCAAAAACCAAAAAAACCCAAACAACCAAACAAAGTATGGAGACACTTTTAACCATCAGAATGACCAGTTCTTGGGAACTTGACATTATGCAGAATATGCTTAAAAGGCAGCAGAGCTATCCAAACAAAAGACGAGACTGCTTAACATGAGTGGAAGTTCCAATGTGAAGTCGTTTGCTTACTCTACAGCTCAGGTTTCTGTGATGACAAAGGAATGATATAATATGTTAGCTGTTTGTGTAATGAACAGAATATCCTTTTAGATGTAACTACTGTATACTACTTTATTCCCCTAAAGACAGGCATGTGGCTGGAGGAATGTAAATAGTACTTATGGCAATTATACAACTTCATATTTGAAAGAAAAGAGTAAAGCAAGAGAAGGAAGTGCTAAAGTTGGACTTCTGCCCCTGACCTATGACATTCAAAGATGTAGCTGATGCGGGGAACATGACAACCTGAGGTCCCAGAAGCAGTATGTCTGCCTGTAAACACTTAAATCTTGAGAAACAGGGTACTCGGAAGTAAAAAAACAGATAAGAGGGAAGTGAAATATCTTATTTTAAGATAAATGAGAACGGGAATGAAATTTGAGGTCTCCTTGAATGTGTTACAGTTTGAAGCAATGATTTTGTATGCTATATGGAGAAACCTTGCTAAAGATGGACCAGATAATTTGACAGGTCTTTGTGGTTTAACTTGCTCTGACTTGTTTTCGGTCCCTCTACTTCCCAAGCTTTTCCACTCAAGCTCCATTTCTTTAGGATTTATTGCAACAATAAGTTTTTGCATCTTATTTTGACAATGCTACATAATGTGGCGAGTTCAACAACTAAAGATTATTCTCTACAAATTAATGTTAAACTTAATTCCTAGTGAAAACACAGAAGGAAATAAATTCATTTATTGAAACTTGGTATCTGGCTTCAGGTGGATGGGAGTTTGGAATACTCTTCTCTCTCAATTAAAAAAAGAAAGAGGAGGTGGGGTGGGGGGGGATACAATTCACACCAGTTACTTTCCAAATCTAACAGCTACAAAGTTTCCCCACTGAAACACAACACCTCCATGTAGCAAGTATAAGATTAAACAGTTATTCCTGTTTTCTTAAATTGAAGTTAGTCATTTACTCAGGAAAATTACGCAGATTATACTGTGAATTAGACTGCATCTTTCAAGACTGTCAGCTCCAGTATCAACTTAAATACATATATGGATAACACAGAAGTTTACAAAAGGAAAAGCAAATATCAACTAAGAGAACTATACAAACCGTTAATTTAGTATTTTCTAAAGGTAATACAACACAATAAAATTTACTGCATTTCAACAAGAGGCACTGTTGTCCTTCAAATATTGAAAATGAGGTTAAAAATGAAAGGATCTATAGCTTCGGTTTCCATAAAAAGGAGATCTTGCTGTAGTGCCTCCCTGCCTTCGTTATATCTATCATAAATTTCAAAACAACTTGTGGAACTTTCAGGTTCTTGCTATTCCTTTATGGCATGAAGAACTGGCTTCTACTTATTTCTATATTCAGATGAGAAATTTAGTTCATGTTCTCCATTTAGGACATAAAAATACTTAATCCAAAAGAAAGGGAGAGAATACAAGGTCAAAATAATATGGGAATGTAAAACATCTTGCAGGACAAGGCTTAAGACACAATTCTATTGGCCAATGTTAAGGTTAGTAACATCACTGCCCTCCTACAGAGAGGGAAATGAGAAGAATTTGCTAAATATAGCCAGACTGTTTGGAAGGATATCTATACTTATTTGTGCGTTCATCTGTTTAATTGTGGGCAATATAGTCCACTAGACAGCCCAAGGCAATTATGGATGTACAATATTCTCTGCATTACGCCATCTCAAGTGGACACAGGACTGACTTATATGCTATACAACAGTATAAACAAAACCTTCATATTTTGAAACTCTTCATAATTTTAAGTACCCGTGAATTTTTTTTACTCAGGTTTGGCAATATACTAAACGCCTTCAAAACCATGTGCAGTTTTCAACAAGCATGGCAAAAAAAGGCTAACGAATTCCTGTTTGCTGTATGACCTCAAATCTTCCAAATCCAAATGTATACAAATAAACATCCATGTTTCAACATCAAAAATTAAGTTACGTGCTTAAAAATTCGTCTTACTTTGGTAGCCTGAGGAAACTGACATTTTTTGTCAAATTGATTTCCAAGCGCATTTTTAAAATAACTGCAATACTTTTTTTAAACACATCTCAATACATCTTACCAAATTAATCCAACTTTATTTGAAAACAAACCTGAAATGACCACACAAACCTAAAAGAAGCAAGTCAAGCTAAGTTTATACCTGCGATGCAAACCTTCAGAAGGATTCTTAAACCTAGAAAACTGAGAATTTTGTCTGGTTATATACAGCTCAATAACAAGTTAGATTAGACCTTCCTGGAAAGCTAAATGAATACAACAAGCTTCAGTTCTGCTTAATATTATCTGTTCCAACCCTTAAAAACTAAAGATCCTGAAATTCAGAATTATCATACTGCTTCTCTGTTTCAAAACAGTGAGAAGTGTTTTCTGGTGTCATAACTCAAATGATGTGATTATTTCCTTGGATAGATAGATAGCATGGGTTGGGATTCAGAAACACCCCCATCAACACAGTTAGTAGTTTGTAAAAGCTGAAGAATGTTCACCACCTACAGGAATATACCATCATGAAACATTGGTAAAAAAGATAATGTAGCAAATATCCTAATTTTGTATAAGGCAAAATATCATCACTAAATATGTTTTCAAGAACTAGGACACTATTAATGAGTTAACACACTAAGAAAATTGTCTGGAGAACATAATTTTGTCTGGGTACTTATTTACCATCCTTTGATGGTATACTGGTATTTCCAAATTCTTGGGTCATAACCTGTATCTTCTACACAATTTCACTGACTTTAGGCTTGGAAAAGAAAATCAGCATCAATCTTTCAGAATGTTTTTCTCTAATAGACACAGAAAGGTTACATAATCATAGAACATCTCAAGTTGGAAGGGACCCATAAGGAGATGTATCGGTATTGAGAGAAAATGACATTCCAGTTTAAGGACAGAAGTGAAATAAGAGTTACTGTTACTGACAAACAAATTTTACCAAGGTTTCAAATTCATGGATTACACAATTCAATAAGCTTCCATTGCCATTTCACATTAAAAACAGCATCTTACCCTTCACCTCTAAAATACTGCCTCAAGAGAGGGAACATGGTTTTTAACTTCCATTATCTTTCAGCCTGAAGTAAGGAAGTGCCGTGGTCCTGAATCAAAGCCCACAGGAATTTAGCAAGCGCTATTTCTGCCTGTAGTAAAATCTTCAATATGTAATTTACATCTTGATATGTCATAATTTCTTGGTATTTAACTTAGTAACAGCTTCTCTAAAACAGAGATTTTACTATGCAAGTTATGGAAGTAGCAGACTGGGTGTAGTAGAGACAGCATAAATTTCTGAATCAATACAAAATATGTTCCCAGAAGTAGTTGTTATTCTGTGCAGGTGTGTTATTGATTATAGTCATAATGGTCTCACTTTAGCTGCCGTCAATAACTCACTACTTGTATTGTCACACTGAATTAAAGAAGAACCAGTCTAAAAACATGTGGAGAAGTTATACCAGCATATAATGACCCAGTCTGTGATGCAAAGAAGCAGAACACTGCCAGTTTAAGTTAGGATTCACATGTGAGACACAGTTTTATCAAAGCAACATCAAATTAAGTCAAATGTGGTATTTATTCAGGCAGAAGAGATTGTGCATTAAACATCCTGGAAAATTCTTAAATTTATAGCTACTGCATACAATAAAACTATGCTTTTGATATCTTGGGACCATTATTAGGATACACTGTTATGCAAAACTGAACCAAGGTTTTATGGATAGTTATTGTCATTTTACTGATCAACCTGACTGAAGCTTCCTTGTATTAGATTGAGAATTGTAAAAGGAATATTAGGTAAGAGTTCATCTCTAAATCAAAACTTGACAGCAATATACATGCTAATCATAAGCCAAAGAATTGTGAGGTATTGAAAAGTATAGATAATGTTATTACCACAACAACTTATTGTTAGCAGATGTAAGAATTTTTCTTTTAAATACTTCAGAGTAGACACATAGCAAAAGAACACTCATGGCCACTGGCCTATCAAAATGGAGAAAAAGATCCAGACATGAGAGACAAAAGACTTCCAGCAATCTGATCTTCTCGCCATTTTAATCCACTGTAGAAGATTAGTAAAATGTTAGGATTATACATCAAAGAACTGAGCAGAATATTATTTAAAATACCTACATAAATAGTTTCCTGCACACATTCTAGAGGAGCATTACTTAAAACAAAAACAACAAAAAAACCCCAAAAAAACAAAAAAAACCAAAACAGACCACTAAAACCACACACACTTCATTTTAAAGGAATACTGTTTTTGTGAGACATGTTAATTGCATTTGCTATGTATCTCCTGTTGATACTAGAGGAATTATCTTTGACAAGGCCCAATATAACACCCTAAGTGGTGCTCATGACCACCTTTCTCTCTATGAACTTGTTTTCCCAACAACTGCAGAACAGAAACTCTTTCCATATCAGGTTTATCAGTTCTACTAGACTGCAATGAGTGGTTATATCATCACACATCACAAGAAACTCAACCAAGCAACAAAAGAATTCTTTCAAAGTTCTAGCAACTGCACAAAATGACCAAATTTATTTTTTTTCCCCTCAACCTCATACAATTAACCTGACAGGTGACATCCATGAACAGTTGTCTAAAAAATTTTGACAATTTAGGCAACTAACCCACCATATGAAAAGTCTTTGAAGATTTGACGTATACATAGTAAGAACAATATTCATGCTCTCACCCTCACCACCTGATATACATGCTTAATTCAGGAAGCTAGTCTGTATGTGCTATCCATATTTGGTACTCAGCAGAGAAAGGCTTCTTCAAAGTGCCAGTTAAAACACTTGATTCAAACTCATAGACTGAATGAACCACCAGAGAAGTCTATCTTTATAGTGTTTTTATTTGCAGCCAGAAGTGGCTGCCCTTTCTAACTCAGGCTGATATGCCTGAAGTTACTGTAGCTACCCCAACTCAAGTGTCACATCTCAAGTTCTCCTCCTCCAAGATAGTCTGTGCTTTGTGAACCATATTTGAAGCCATTCTGCAAATCGTTTTCCCCTGGGAAATCTCTGCAACCTTTGCTACTCTGCAAACTGTCAATTACTGTCAAATACTGTTTTCATGAATTCAAAAATAAGTCTACTCAGTGTAACTATATACAGTCAGTTCTCATCAAACTGTGAACCCAGTAGACGTAAACACTTTTAATTACTTATATAGTGCAATACAGTTTCTTAGTCCCAGGAATAATCTAGTAAAAGTCTGTGATCACTTCTGTTACTGTTCTGAATAGCAGTTACTTAAAATTGTATCACTATGTAACCCACAATAAAAAGAGGATGTTTACTGTAATGAGAAAGTCCCATGGAAGAATTGTGCTGATACCATTCCAAGTCATGGGTAGAAATTACACCACCAGAACAGATGAAGAACAGGCAATTAAATTACTGGAAACAGTAACTCCACATTCACTAATTTTATATTGCAAGCAAATTAAGAAAATACCTTCAGCAACAAGTTAAGGTATCATTTTTTCTGTACAAAAATGCCATGGTAATTCGTTTTATGATAGTAGAAATAATAGGGGAAGAAAAATAACCTCAGAAAAGAAAAAAATTAAAAAAAAGTGTAATACAAAGCCCAGATCCTATGAAAACTGTTTTTTCTGGACAGTACTCCTAATTAAGCTACTCCGCAACACCTCCAAGTCAGTCAACACCACTGCACTGTAAGAATTCTTACAGGAATTACTTCATTAGATAATTCAAAATAAATCCAACTAAGACTGCAAGTTTTGGCATCAATGTCCTGGAAAGTCCGCTCTCAAGGATGACTGTGCATAGGAAGCACTGATCCCTAGTTCTGTACTCAAATTATTAAATTCTAAAAGAAAGAAGAAAAAGAAGAATTATTTTGAGTTTACCACAACTACACAGTTTCAGGACTGCCCCCAAACTGATTTACTCGCTTCATCCCTCTTGCTTACAACATTGAAGCTGTAATTCTTCAGTAATGTATTTCAGAAGACAGTAAATGCTTCACAACTCTTAAATAAACCATGAGCAGCTCACACTAACTGTTCAGGAGGACAAAGGCCTCTTGGCAACCAGACTTCAAGATTCCAGTGACAGCAGTAAGGCAGCAAACAAAATAAATAATAAGAAATAAATTGTGAAAAATACCTTGACAATGTCCTTTTAATCTTCAGCCAACTTAAGATGTCATGTAAGCACTGAAGCAGCAAAGAGATGATACTGCTTAGATAGCAAAATCTCAATTTCTCTCTGACCTACAAATCATAAGCCAACAGATTAGTGGTGTGTTGGCATATATCCGCACAGCAGTGCACAAAAACCCTGTTGCAGCTTCTGAAACAAAATGCATGTGCTCCAAGATGCTGGAAAACCACAATTATAAACAACATCAACTGAAGCATACACAGAAGATTTTGACACTGCAGACAAAGACCTTATGGAACAAAGATCCTAAGTTATCTAAGAAAGCAGCCATATCTATAGATAGAGAACGTACTGTGTATAGTTCAGAAATAGAAAGGTCTTCCCAGTGCAATATAAAGTGAAGGGTGAAGCAGACAAATACAATCCTGCCCACATGTTCTAAAGGGCTCTCAGGCCCTTGCCACCAGCAGTATCACCATCAGACAAGCGTTGGGTGAAAATTACTCTCTTGGGCTACTTAGTGTGGAGTCTGTGACCTAAATACTACAATTTTTCTCTTTCTAAATAGTCTCTATATCAAAAATCACTCAATTTGTCTCATGGTTATTAATATAATTTGATTACAGAGGATTAAGACTTGCAAAATCAGACCAAGAGTTCCTTCACAAAGAGGTGTTTGAAGAGATGTGCAGAACTGCACATATTCAGGCTCACAGGTTTCTTCCTCAGCATACTATTGCTAGCAAACATGTTCTACCTTGTGCAAAAATGTCTACACTTTGGAAAACACAGATTTAGATATCTACAGTACTCATTGAATCTAGTTTTTAAAGTTAACTCCTCAGAGAGCCTGATTTTGAAAGATATGCTTAAGCAGATCCCTTGACTTCACTGTGGTCAGCCTTAGAACCACCTTTATATGGCTCTTACAATCATTGACATTTCCATCAATTTTATCCAGATAGGACAGGAGAAATATAACTACATAGCAAAACGTAACAGTGTAAACATAGTATCAGCTTTTACAGAAATTGATAATCAGTTTTAAAAAAATCAATAAACCCAGTCATTTCAGGGGCATAATGATGCCTTAATTAGTTAAGATTCATTATTTTCAGAAAGGGGCCACTTGTTTCAATGATGGTGTGCTCCTAGTAATGACAACTATTGTAAGAAAATAGATTCAGTCATGTTCTTTGTAGGAGTGATTAGTGACTAGATATAAGCTTCATCAACTAAACTGAAGTGTCCTCTACAAAAGGCTGCCCATATATACATTTCTAATGGATCTCTTGTACGTTTTTTATCTCCAAGATTAACTGATGTTCCAAGAAAGGGATGGATTTTGGTGGGTAAAAATATCAAACTATACTGCAACACAGTGGCAGTCATTGAGTCTTATCAGGACTCCGAAATAATATTTTGTTTGAATTAGTGTGTATAAATTAATGATGAATAATAGACACTGTCCACTTACTATTAAATGATTAGTCATTTACACACCACACACCAAAAACGCTACTTCTTGAAGAGAGGCTTGACTGTCAGTCTTTCAAAAGATTGGATATTACTCCATGGAGCTGCCTGTCCTTATAATGTTGCAGAAAAGGAGACATAAAAAGAATTAGATTCACTAGGATGAGTTATTTGTCTTACGTAGTATTTAAAATTAATGAGACCCAAGCTAATGTAGAAGATCTAGTCCGCTAAAACCTCAGCATATAGAACCAGAAGTAGCTTTAAAGCTTGGTTTGGAAACACAGGGTAGGAGTGAAATGAACAAACTGGGAACAAAAAACTTCCTCCACAGTTTTGGGAGTTCATCTTTGTTTTACAAAAGTTAGCTGAGGGAAATAAAACCCACTTCATTATGCAAAACAGTTGCTACTTTTTTTTCTGATGTTGAGATAGGTGGCTAATATTCTTGTTTCAGCAGACATGTAGAACACATGCTACCTGGAATTTAAGAGAATACATAAAGACCTCCTTGTTCTTATTGTGTAAACCAGTGATATTGCTAATGTTCTTTTCTGAAGAGAACATGTTTGCCAACTTTCATGTATACCCTAAATGTTTTGCATTATGGAAGGAATATGTTTTCTAAAAATATGTGGATTTTAATCTCAACAGAAATATCAATGCTAATTTCCAGGTGACTCATATGAAGTCTGAAAAAGGTATTCACATGTAGTACATCTGATAAATTCTTTCCCTAGGTGTAACCCTAGAGTTGGCTTTTTTCTTCCTTCTTCTGTAGAGATAGATAATAAAGTAAAAAATTTGACCTAACCTTTCTACTCTGAAGATTAGTATCATGACTATTAGGAATAGAACCCACACTAGACAAGATACTGTGATACTCTAGTTAAACCATAAAGACATAAGCCAAATGTCACACTTAGCTGCTACAGCATTTGTTTACAATGTTTTTGTCAATGATTTATATTCACACCATAAAATATTAAGAACAACAAATTATAAACCCGGTAGCACAAGAATTCTAAAAAGGTTTGCCTCACATTGTATCAATTCTAACAGTAACCAAGATCTAACACAAGCACTGCAGAAATAGTATGTTGCATTACATAAAATCAAATAGAGAAGCTTAGTTTTATATAACAGTAATATGCATGCAGATGGTCTTCAAGATAAGGCATCTTCTCTAAAATGCAGCTGGTACAAAACTTAAAGTATAAGCAAAAAGCAGGAAATTTTCCATTTCAAGTGCAGTGTCCTAACTCAGTATAATGGGAATCTCTCTCTATTTGTAACTCTTTAACAGTCCTTCCAACACTAAAGGATTGCTGAGACCAAAATCCATTGCAGAGATTTTGAATTAACAGATGAAAAGCAAAGACCTATTTTTCATCCATTCTAGCTAAATAGTAAATGAAATCTATGGGTATACTAATTCAAGTTTGGTTATTTATGTTGATAGCAACTATGGCATAAAAATAAAATCAGCAAAGTCAACTTTATCATCAAGATCACCAATGTCAAACAAGGTATATCTATGCATCTCTGAACAGTGCATGAGGATAAACTATGCAGTGAAACTATGCAGTCAAACTGTATTGTTCTTCTAAACCTTGCCCTCCTAATACATTCCTTCAGCCAAGCAATGGGAAGATAAACCCATTTGCCTAATGGAGCATATAATTTAAATATTTCAGACAAGCATTTATAGACATGTTGCTTAAAATAAATTTAACAGCCAGCCATCCAAATATGAAGACCACAACTATTCACAACTATTTTTCTGTAGAACCTCCAAACTACCAAGCCCTTCCAGTTACTTTAGTCACTATGTATATCCTGTATTATTTTATTGTAATATTTTTGTTCCACAGCAGATTTAAAATGAAACTGCATTTTTTCTCTTTTGCAGTGCCTTGCAACATTTCTAAAGCCAGAAAAATTTCAGATTTTACTACTGCACCATGCAGTCCTGCACAATTTTGTAAACAAAATATGTTCCAATTTATGGAAGCTTAAAGAGCTAATGTACTTAATACAGACTGCAGCACTTCATCCACAGGAAGACACCATCAACCAATGTCAATATTCTGTCATTTTGGAATGATGATTTTTAGCAAAAACCATTAACATAAAACATAAAACAACATTAACATAAAACAGCAAGGTGGTTTTTCCCCCCACAAGCTCATATCTAATGTTTTAAGATATTATAGATATAAAAACATGACTTCACCTGATATAGAAAAAAAATCTGCTTAGTTTTGGGGCTTTTTTTTAACATGCTAAGAATCACATTTTATATTGTGACATATCCAAGGCACAACAGTACACTGTAAGAAGCAAAGTACATTATAAGGATTCCTCTTTCCACATACACAAACAAGTGTCTACACTAAAAGAACAAAAACAAAAACAAACTAAAAAACAATCGAACCGGAAAAAGACAGTCTTTGCTATTTACATGCTAGAAGCAAACATTTTGAAGAGTTTATGAAGTTTTGTAACCAATAGATTTCAATCACGTACAGCAAAACTGCAGGGGAAAAGAAAAGGAAAAAAAAAAAAAACCCAACCAACTTGGTCTTTCAAGTCTGTAATGGATTTCACATTTGTGAAGAAACAGGTTAGTTTTGTTTGGTTTTTGCTATAAAGAGACTAATCCCTTATACATGCCACAAATAGCTTGAGCAATGACTTCCTTCCATGACAAGAACTGCTCATCATATTGCCGGATTAATACAATGTTGGTTTGTTTAGGGGTTGCTTGTGTGTGTGGCTTGCGTATGTAATTTAGCTATTCGTATACATCAACTCCTCGTTGCGCATCTCACAATAAACTGATGAACGCTGTTAAACCTTAAACAGCAATCTTCAGCGAACAAAGAAGGCTAGTCTGCAACCGTGATACAAAATTATCCCAAACCTACTACATCCTGCAAGAACCTCTCACAGAAAATAGCCCAGCAACCTCATTCATTCCCCCCAGCCCAGTGATCTGCTCACCATCTCCTCCGTCTTCTCTTATTTCTCTCTCCTCAGCTTATTCTCCTGGCTTCTGCTGGCTTCAAGGAGGCGGGTGTACCATTAAAAAAAAAAAAAAAGGAAAAAAAAAAGAAGATAAGAAAAGAAAAAAAAATCGAACTCTTCAACAGAATACTCGGCAACCGCTGGGCAGAACATCAACGCAAGCCACTCGCTCGTTTCCCGTTCCGCGGAGCAGGAGCCCCCTCCGCCGTGCTGCCCGCCCGCCGCTCCCCACCCCGGCGCGGCCCCGCGGGTGCTGGGCTCCCGCGGAAGGCGCGTACTTCCCCCCGCGCCTTCTCCCTGGAGAGCACGCGGGCTGTACCAGCCTCTCGCTCCCCTTCTTACCCACCGACACGACATAGTAGACGGAGCCGGGCTGATTTTCCCCTCCCACCTCCACATTCCTATTTACAAAGGGTATCCAAGACCATCTTTATCCAAGCAGGGGGGGAAGAGGGGGAGGTGGAAGCAAATCATTAACCCTTTTCTTGCATCTCCCTTCTCTACGATGATTTTCCCCTGCGCATTTAAAGCACACGGGGGATTTCTTCTCCCCACAAAGCACATCAACTCGCTGCCATCAGACCTCCGTGTCCTCGCTCCCGGGTGCCCGCTCCCGCCCCCTCCTTCGCCTTCTCGCCGCTGCTGGAAGAGCACCCTCCTCCGACGGCCCCTAAGGCTGCTCTAAAAATAAAGGTCCAAGGGCGACGCTGGGAAACGCGTGCCCTTCTGAAACTACGTTTCAGAAAATAACCGCCCGCCGAGCCGCCCCGGCCGAGCGGCCCCGGGAGCGGCCCCGGGAGCGGCGAACGCGCTGCCCACTCCGTCGCCTTAGTGCCGGCTTTGTCACTCTTTCTTTTATTATTTTTCTTTTTCAGCGGAGCGTTATCATTCATCGACATTCACAGCTTGAGAAGTACGAGCAGAAGGGAAGAAGAACCCTGGTCTGCTCCCGCCTCGGCGGGCTGGCGAGGGCAGCGATGCCGAGCCCCGCACCCGCGGCCGAGCCCTGCCTGGCGCTGCCCGCCTGCGGCCGCCACACACACCGGCGCGGGAATTTCCCTATTGGGCAGCTCCTTTGCCATCGCGCCCAGCAACCAAAGCTTCGTTGGTGCATTCCCGCCTCGCTCCGCCCGGCATTGGCCGGCGGGACTGTCCATCGGCGCGGGGCGGTGCGGGCTCTCGGGGCAGCAGTGCGCCAGGCGGGAACCCGCGCTGACGAGGTGCTATGGGCAGCAGCAGCAGCAGCAGCAGCGGGGACCGTTATGCTACCTCACTGGATGGGTACGCGGAACCGCCCTTATGGGTCCACGGAACCGAGCCCACCGGCCTGCAGTGCGGCTCGAGGTTTTCTGTGCTTGGGGAACTGAATGGTACTTTGCGCATCTGAATTGCGGGGTGCAAGCGCTGTCAGAGATGCATGCTGTGACAGGGTTCCTGAGGTGCACTGCCGCCAGATAATGCTGGCACATCATCCCTATGGATTTGTCTAACTTGACCTTTTCATCATTTGCAGTGGTCTGCATCGAGTAACCTCTCAGCCTTCTCTTTCATAGCTTGAGCTTCCTACACCTCTGTTTTATATTCTTGTTGTCTAAGCCCTATGTTATTTGTGTGTTCCTTCTTTTGAATTATTTCTACTCTTTTTCCCCTCCTCCCAAACTGTGGATGACCGAAATGGTGCAGTGTGGACAAAGGCAGTTTGCTCCCTCACCTCCCCTATACTTGGTACATTAAAGGATACATTAGTCCAGTTTACCACAGTATGACCCCAAGAGGTCATGTTGAAACATTTATTCTTTTTTGAAGTAATTTAGATAGCCCCCTGCATTCTTTGTTTCCAGGTGTGCACTCACATTTTCAGACATTAAAAATGTGATTTATTGGACTGGGATTATTTAGTTGGGTTTAGTTGATCTTACACCATCTAGACAATTGGTAGAGATACTAAATGGGATAAGGGCAAGAACTCATCTCTAGAAAACTCTGGATCACCAATGTCTTCTCTTTAGCAACTACTTTTTGAGGGCTTTCAGGGAAAACACTTTTAATCCTTTTGAGATGTGCTTTATGCATTCCAAACAACATGCATTCCAGCACTTAAAAGGTACAACAAACATCAGGACTATTTCTCTTTTAGCTTTCGAGACTTAGCTCGAGACAATTCTACAAGATTGTCACAAAACTGCTCCTTGTATTTTAGCTTTCTCCAATAGAAGTTCTGCCCTGTTAGCCAGCACCACTCTCTTCATTAAAAATACTTGAAGTGGATAGAGAATAACTGTCTGCTTGGGATCGAACGATTCAAGTTTGACAAACAATGGCAGCTATACACAGATACCCTAGGATAGGATCTAAAAGGAACAATAACCAAGCTGGTTTAGGCAGAACAAAAAGAGAAAAGAAACAGCTGGAAGAGTCTGAATGGCTACCAAATCTAGTGTTCACAAATCCTTTCAATGGGCTGTTTTTGTGAGGCCTCCTAAAACAACGTTTTTAAATGACACTGAAGTTTTTAATAACTTTTCATATATATTACAGATAATGAATGAAAAAATCAGTGAAAGCTAACACCATTAAGTTTTAAGCCTGTAGCCAGTTTTCCTCTTCTCACTGACATAACTCCTCCTGGAGGTATGCAGACCTATCATCTGAAGGTTTTTAATGGGTATGAAGCATAGAAGCTAAACAATCTTTGGTCACAGTAATGTGTTCTATACTTTTAGAAACGGATGGCAGCAAAGAACAACAAATTACATTTAATGTGCATGCATTTTACCAATTTTAATGTAACGGAGCCTAAGAGACTTGCATAATTTGTCTACTTATTCATCAGATAACTCTTTTAAATAACTCTGTACCTGAAAACATAATTATATTTTAGGTTTATAGGGATCAAGGTTGATATATGTAAGTAATAACTACAATCTATTATTGTGTTTCAAAAGCAATAGTACAAATAGTGATGATAATATACTCACCCAGCAATTTCCATCAGTAGATCTCAAAAGACCTTGCGAAGGTCAGTGCTATCATCCCATTATTGATGATGGAGAAAGAAAGTATTGAGATGAACTTGCTTAAAGTCATATGCCAGACCAGGGGTAAAAATAACAATTGGCTTGAGGTTTTCAGTATCCAGGACAGAAGGTTTTGCCTCTCAAGGCACTCATATACTCCTGGGTGTTCTTTGCATTAGCGTTACATATCTTGTATGTCCTTTGTTAGAATCTAGAAGAGCAGTGAAGGCTTTTCTGGTCTTCTCTTACAGACTTCACTGTAAAATACGGTTTTGATTTACAGGCTGCACTGAAACCTTCTATTACTACCTGTGGAAAAAGGAAAAAAACCAAAAGTGAGAAAAGTTTAAAATCTTCTTGGAAAAAACCTACAAATATGTTAACATTTCAGTATGAAAGAACAAAAAGGTGGCACAGATCCCATCCCAATCTAAATCTGCAGATTTGAGGAAAATTACCAAATGTTTGATTATCAGTTCTGATCATGCTGTGCTTAATAACTGAAAGCAAGTATGATTTTTGTCACTCGTGTTTTGATCAATCCTCAGGAAAGCTGTCCTGGCCGGAATTCATACCATTGCAAACTCAGAGATCAACGACTTTAGGGCCTTTCTGGAAGTGGAGTCTCTCCTGAAGGCTGCCACGTTAACGTGCATCCCACACAGTCGCCTTAGTCTAGAAATGGGTTAAGTGGCAACATCCAAACTCACAAAGATTGTCAGCAACCCAGTCCTGGGTGTATCGGTCAGGAGCCCTCCTGAAGCTGAAATGGGGGCTTTAGATGTCATTATTTCATACCTTGAAACGCAACATATTGGAAACAGGCTGAGGCAGCCGAGAAGCAACCCATGCACCATACAACCGCAGAGATCAGTTTTTTAACCCAGCATGGCTGACACGGGCAGTGTTAAAGGTGCCGTGCCTCCAGCGGCGCCTACTCCCCAAACACGCCGGGGTCGGGGGCTGCTGATGCGGGGCGGGAGCCCACAGCCCCTCCCGGAGCCCTGCCACGCCCCCGGCCTGTGGGTTAAAAAAGGCAGGGGGCGGTACCCACAGAGCACCTGTGTGCAAACCGACCAATGACAGCCCGAGGAGGAGAGGCGGGGAATCCATCCCCCAATAGCGCGCGGGGGGGCGCGCGGCCGGAGCCAATGGGGGCGGGCATTGTTTTGAACCGGCTGCGCTCCCGGAAGCGGCGCGCTGGGGATGTGCTGGTGAGTGAGTGCGGAGGGGTCGCGGCGCTCTGCGGAGTTCGGTTGGGCTGGGCCGGGCCGGCGCCTCTCCTGGCTCCCCCGTGACTGGAAGGAGTGGGGGACGTCGAGTCTTTTTACTTGTCCGGAGTGAGTGACCCCAGGCCGCGGGGCAGCCCGGCCGGGAGCTAACGAGCCCCCGGTCTGTGGCGAGGGCTGCGCGTGCCTGAGCGGGCGCTGGGCCTTGCCGGGCCCGTCCCGTCACGCAGCCCCGGCGGTACCTGCCGCCCGTCTCAGCGCGGGGTGCGAAGGGAGACGCAGCTCCTGGGGGCCTTTCGCTCAAGGAACTTCTCGTCCGGATTTTATCCAGCTGCTGGAATACTCTAAAGTGACCGCTCGCAATTGTTTTCTTCAGCGACGTGGTGGTGTTTTCGTTGTTATGCCGGTGATGGCTGGTTGGTACTTGTGTCACATACAGGAGTTTGAGTAAGGGATCGTTTTAACATACGGTGACCTTTTGATGGTAGTTTGTCAAGAAATAGTCACTGAAAACTACTCATGTTTCAGTTGGTACATGTTGAAAACACCGCGTGTTTCTTTGAGAGATTTGTGATTACAGGAGGCCAACAGGGCAGAGGCTGCTCTGAGACACACTTGATTGCTTGTTGCTTCTCTGCTGTGCATCATGTTCTTTTTAAAAGCCAAGTATGTAACAGAAGCTTGACTTTATTTTCAATTAAAATAATTTTCAGTTAAACTCAATAACTTTTTTTTTTTTTTAGTTTAGTTGTTTTCAGCCTTCTCATAGTTCTTATCAGCAGTTTAACCAAATTGATCCTGGTTATAGAGACTGAAGTGTCTTGGCTCTGACAGAAGCCAACTTGCTATCTATTGTCATTATTAATACTCAGTTAAAATGTTACACTAACTGGCTAAAGGGGAAGATGCCCTAGTATTTTCCCCTGTAATTGTTCTGGTATATTTGGCAATGCTTCTATACAGTTATGCACTCCTCTTGTTAACTACTTACACTTATTCCAGACTCAGGAATACAATGTCTAGCATCATAGTAACTATATTCTTGAAAGTTAAAGTAACCAGACCTATAACATACCTTTACTAAACTGAGTAGGCCTAGAAACTAATGTAACTCTTGAGGTCAATTCCCAGTGGACCTGCCAAATGCTGATAGTGATCAGCCAAATTACTTTGATGGGCACACTTTTTTAAAGAGCATATTAATTTTATGGTTAAATAAATAACTTTAACACCAGAACTAACAATATTCTGTTTTCTGTGCCTTACGTCCCCTAGAAGGACCATTTGAACTCAAAGCAATAAGCTTTGAAGTTCTTATACTTCAGTGTTCATTTTGTATTGGTTACCTTGAAAGAAATGAACACATTTTTTGTTAATTAAGGAATTCTTTCATCTTAATGCAGGGTTTATGTTTTCTCTTGGATCTATCCTCCCCTCAAACTTGTAGGATGTCTGTCATCCCACAGCCCCTTTGAGTTTTGTTCAACGTAGATAGTAAGCTCAGTTACTGTATATGAGGTGGGAAGAAAGTGCTAATAAACCCACACCAATACAAGTGATGACTGCAGCCTTTTTGTCACAGGAAGTTAAGCTTAAGAATACAAGAGCAGCCATACTGGATGAGGATTAAAGTCTGTATAGACTAGTGTTCTTTCTCTGGGGAGGTCTAGTGGAGCATCTCTAGGGAAGAACATAAGAACAGAGCAAGTGTATATGATTCTTCCACCAAATGTTTCCTTCAACTGCTTGTAACTTTCTATGAGTAAGTAATGGAAAACAAATTGTCTTGTCTATAAAAAGGATTTCTAGCTGGTTCTTCACTGAAGAAAACTGGTTGTCTTGGCCTCGGTCAGCAGCAGGTCTATGTCAGAGCTGACTGGTGCTGCCCTGTCAGATACAGGGGAAGCTTCTGGCAATGCTTTTTTAAAGAAGCCACCTCTGTAGCCCCCAGCTACCGAAAACTGGCCACACAAACCCACTACCGAGCCTTTGCTTAAAACAAGGAACAAGTCTAGGAGAAGAATCTGGTCCTGCAGATCTGTGTCAGAGGAGAAGCTAGTGCTCTTGAGAAACCAAGGGAAAAGCAATCTTACTCCAGCCCTCGCACATGTTTTTAGAACATGGTGTAGTGAAAGGTGATGTTTACTGCTCTTTGTTTCTCTTGAAGTCTGTGCAGTGGAATTAATCTAAGAAGATGCTGGGGAGCTGAAAATGAAACTAGTTCATTGAACTTGGGACTGGCACGTATCTTGAGTGTTTTATTCTGTTTTCTTAAGTGTTCTACTTGGCATTGCTGTCTCTTGCAGAGAAGACTGACTCTTCATCTTGGCAGGGTTAGAAACCCTAGGTAAGTTACAAATTGTCTTTATATGGAACAACCTGAAAGACATCAGGTCATGAATCCATCTATTTCACCTCATCTTTGTATTTAATGGTTAGTATTACTACACAGTAATCATGCATGTGCTACACAAGGGAAGTGCAAAGCCAAATCAGTTAAAAGCCTTAAAAAATGTAACACGTGAGAGACTTTTCTGTGCCCCCCAAAAAATAGATTGCTTTTAAAAAACTAGTCAATCATCTCTTACTGACAATGATTTTTCTATTACTGAAAGAAAATGTGTTCAATTTCAGACTTTTATGGGTGTTTGAGGTGTGTAGAGCTCAGTTTCCTTTGGACAAATGCAAAAGAAGCAATAACATAATTTTAGACTCTGCTGACCACGAGTTATCATTGTAGTACATAAAGCTATCAGAACCCAGTGACTAATGGTCTTTAGCTGTCTCTTAGACTGCACCTAAACAACAGTTTTGGATCAGTTGAGAAGCAATTGAGATCGCTGTGGTAACTGACAGACGTTATTTATGATGCTTCATTTGTGAAAACAAAATACGTAACGAATGGCTTCATTTTTCAAAGGCTGCTACTGAGAGTTCTTAAGGGTAACATGGTTTTATGCCAAATTGTGAACTGATTGCTTCTAATCAACCAAATGATGGTAGAACCCTATGAAAAGAGTATACACAATCTATCATGTTTTGGTCTCTTGATAGTCCCTTTAAATACTACCTTATGCTGGCGTGTATCCACTCAGGCTTTTAACAGACCGTTAAAACAGCAAAACAATGCTCTACTGTCTAGCAGAATACACTAGCACAGAATAAGAATGTTAGATACTTTAATGTAATTTCCAAATCAACAGTGTCATTTGGAGGAGAATACTTAATTACAGGATGTTTGTAATTCTTGTCAAGCTGGTTTGGGTGCATTAGGCCTAAGTTACACAGCAAACTAGAAACATATTACACAAATAGGAGGTTGTTGCTATCAAATCTTCCTTGGTTATTTCTAGTCAGTAAGATAACAATTATCAAACTAGGTTTTTTAAAAGCTCATTATCCAGAGAGCAATGTCTTCACTGTTTGCACCTTAGAGTTGAGGGATTTTTTCCTTCTTTCTTCAGACCTGGTCATGTTGCACAGTGTGCATATTCTGGCTTACATTGTCTTGATAGGAGCAGATCAGAAGGCACGTGTTG
This sequence comes from Urocolius indicus, assembly GCA_013401255.1. Classification (NCBI taxonomy): domain Eukaryota; kingdom Metazoa; phylum Chordata; class Aves; order Coliiformes; family Coliidae; genus Urocolius; species Urocolius indicus. The sequence goes on from WBNH01005841.1 coordinate 306,377, forward strand.
TGCCACAACTCTAGCCTTTTTAGATTTTTTTTCTTTAACAAATCTGCCTCCTGTATCTCTAGAGATAGTTCTGAACACACATTTTCTGCTGAAATGGAGATAGGAAGTTAATTTTTTCCTTTGAATATAGCTGTATGATCAAGTTGCAAGTGTGGAATCTAGTGCTGACAATCTTTTTCACCTTTTCCTCCTCTTGATCTGTGGGAGACTAGCTGAAGGACGAGAAGGCTGAGCTGAGCACATCTGTTTGGTAGTTGCACTTATCCCCATAGTTGCAGCACATTTACATAAATATGAGCTTGAAAGAATAACACCTCTATAAAGATGTTTTCAACTCAATGTTTGTGTGAATGACAACCTCTCTTCAGGTTTTCCCTCTTAATATTTGTTAGTTGTCTCAAATTTCAGAATATCCAGATTTGAGTTTCACTTATGATGTGTTTTTATTTAAGAATTTTAAGGCTGACCTCCATCCGACCCTGTCTATAGAAACACAACGGGTATTACAAATGCAGTGTCAGCTTTGATTAAAGAAAGTACCAAAATATATTGGTTGCCTCCTTGGCCGTTTAAGTATTGCTGCTACTTTAATCTGGTTTATATGCTAATATCTGAATGGAAAACTTAGACTGTTTGTATATGATGCATAAACACTTATGCTTGTTTCAAGGCCGGCAGGTGGAGCCCAAGATAAATAGTACTGGTTTGATATTTGAAGTTACTAAAAGCACAAATGTAATTTAAAGAACTGGAATAGCATCAAGCAGGGTTGATGGGGTGACAAAAGGATACTTTCTGGCAAAGCAGCAGTACCCCGTAATAAGGAATATGGATTCTAGAAACATATCCAAGTGTTGAAAATATTTATCCCTCTATATAACTGTAGTGAGTGTTACAAACTTATTCTGCTGCTGTTTTCTGACTGTGTATGTTGACCAGTAACTTTGCACAAACAGCTGGAGTGAATTGATTATTTGAAGGGAACTCAATAAATCACCTAATGGTGTCTGCAACTTGTTTATTAAAATAACAATCTTATGAGTGATTGTCAACATGATTTTTTTTATTGAGTAATCCATTTAATTATCAGGCAGTACACCTAATAAATACTGGGAACATATCTCCATAGTCAGCAAGAGTGGTCGGTGACAGCTGCCCATTAAAACTGTATTTTATGTCCCTGCTTTCACCAAGTCTGCTTCTTTGCACTTTGTCAAAAATATATTAAAGATTACTTGCCATATTCATGCTGATGCTGTAAATGGGTACCTCTCAACCGTAGATTTGAAAGGGAGTCTCTTCTGAGCTATGAGTGGTATTTCTGAAATAGTCTGATATGGCTCAATAATTATGAATGTGAATCTTGATGAAGAATGAAGAAAAGGTGAAAAGAAGAAAGCTATCATATTTCTGCTTTTGTAAAGCAGGGATCAGTGAACAACAGTATACAGTATTATTCTAGTGTATTGCTTGCCCCATGAACCACTCTATTAATAGTATTTTATTTAATGTATTTTATGGACTTAAGTTCATTTCTGAGAAGCAGACAGTAATATATCCTTGATAGAAGCAGTAACTCTTAACTTTCCCAAGAATTTGCAAAGTTGTAATTATAATGGAACTGTTTATTAACCTGAATTGTAAGTTACTATCTTATTTTTATAACAGGTTATTCAACAAACAGAGTAGAAAGCACTCATTCTAGACTTTCTATTTTTTATTTACATTGCATCTTGGTACATGTTTTACACAGAAATGCAACAGGAGATTCTCACTGCCTCCCCCTTCAAAAAGTGAATCTTTTTGCTGAAGTCTCTTTGCAGAATATTAGATAGCAAGAATGAACTTGTTGTGCTATGATAGCAACAGGAGGCCAGTTGTGGTGCTGAACTGTGACTTCACAGGAGTCAGCAGCTGCTGGCAAGCTGTTAACAAAAAAATCTGTGCAAATGTTGTACTTGTAACTCTACTTCTGGTAGATGATGTTGACTATGTTTCATATTATTTTCTCATCTCTCTTAAAGTAAGTGATGTCTCTCGTGCTCTTCAGTTATCGTAATTTTTATGTATCTGGAAGTATGGTTTAAAGTCATACTTTTTACATAAAAAGTTGCTTCAGTTACTGGGCTACTCCAATGATCTTAGAGTTGTGGTGTTGAATTCTGTCTGTCCCCTACTTTAAACTCTTGTGTGGAAAAAGTTCTCAGTAGCAGTAAAAGATGGTTGTTTGTGGTTGGTTGGTAGCATTTTGACAGTCATTTTAGCAGCCACAAAAAGGAAGATCAGGCTGCAGTTCTATTACCATAAAAATATTTGTCAGGGCAGCAGAAGTTATTTGAAAGCTGTTAGGAGGTTTTCAAATAGGAAGCACATTTGTCATGCCATCTGAGCATGACCAGAATTTTGAACATATCATAGGTGCTGGAAATAAGTTGTCAAAATGTTCACTGTGGTCCAGTATGTTTTTGGTTGTACCTGATGTTTTTCCTGATAGCAAACAATCATATTTTCTCCCAGATTTTAATAATTGCTTGGCCTAAAGCATATTCACAGGTTTGGGAGTGTCTTTGATCAGACTTTTCCCAGCTTCTACAACAGTTTGAGCCTTATTTTGGTTTTTATTCGAACAAAAGCGTTTTGCTTTACTTAGGGGAAAAAGAAGTGGTGTACTTCATTGTTAATAAGCAGAAAATTCCATAATAGCTTGTCTTTCTTGTGTTGCTAGCACTCTCGTCTTTGTCAGTGTTTTTCTGATAGTTGTTTCTTTACTCAAAATGAGTTATCCAAGCATAGCTTTGAAAAAACTACCACAGGAATTTTGGTAGCAAACCATTAATTGAAGCAAATCTATTTTTGAAGTCCGGGTTTGTTTGTTTATTTTGATTGTGAGCTATTAGTAAGAACATCACAATTGTTAACCTTCAGCAGAGAAACTAAGTTACCTTTTTGTAATTCACAGAGTAATAGAGAGTCTTTATTTACATTGTAGGCTATTACAGAACAACTTTGCACTGAACCTTTGTGGTGGAAGCAAGATTTAAACATCAGTTCTTCAATGTGTATCCTACTGTTCAAATTTGACCCCCGACCAGCTTCAAAAAATGCTTACAGGTAAAGATGGTTCTAGTTAAGACAGGCTTGCTTCTGTAGTTTTTATATGCAATTTCTTTTTGTAGCCAATGTTTGAATTACAAACTCAAGTCAGTATTACGTGTTCAATATGCTCTCGTAATGTGTAACTTTGTGACTTTCCCTGTTGGAGGACTTTTTGAGAACTCTCTTGTTTTTAGATTGTCAGAAGACTTGATTTTTATGATCATGGACTTTTTGCTGGTGATCTATCATGTGATGTAGGATAAATCCTTTACATATTGTAATCCAGAGTTTGAAAGTTCTGACTTCTACATTATCATTTAAACTAAGGAGAATCATGTTTGAGTCATCACAGCTGTAGCTGTCCACTTCTTTCAGTAGGGTAGATATGTTTAGAGCTTGCTTTGAAACGAACAGTTTTGATTTAGCCTGGAAAGTAATGGTCAGAGAGTAGACCAGAAGTTAACCATTCTGCATGTGGACTTCTCCTCTATTAATATGTGCTAGTGCTTTCTTGTAAGGCAAGAGAGCAGTATGCTATAAATTCAAAAGGTACTAATAGTGAAATTTAGCTGCTTATGTAGCTTCTGGTTAACTTTGAATAAACACCTTGTTCTGTTTCTTCCCAAGGACAGTTCCTTGTTGCATCATGGATGCCACTGTTTGCCAGTCCACTGTGTTTCTGACAGAGCTGGCTAGCTTTTGAATAGATGGGAGTTACCTTGACCTCATCCATCCATACCATAAAAAGTATCTTCACAGTTATTTATGCCTATCAGTTTGTTTCTGGGACAAGGTGTACTTAAAGATCTTCAGTTGCTGTTTGTTCTGAAGTTAAGTACTTATAGTTTCTGAAAATGCTGGAAATCAAATCTGACTACTTTAAAATTGATTGTACTTCTGTATCAATGTAAACCAAGTAATGCTGTGAATTGGAAAATAAGGAACTTAAGTATCCTAGCCCCACCCACCCCCACGCCACCCCAGTGTTCCCTGTGCCCGCAGGGTGATGGTGGCAAACTCAGGGTATAGCAAAACAGAACTTTATGTTTACAGAATAATATGATGATTGGAACTGGAAATGTATCTCATATACAGTTTCAATCAGGATAAGAATATGGGTTTTCTGTTTTGGTAGGCAATGGGTTAGAGGAACACTTACTACACGATATTAGTTCTGTAGCTACTACGTATTAGTTAACAGTTTAAAGCTAGTTTATTTGATAGAGAGTGATGTTATTCACCCATATAAAAAATAGCAGGCAATTCTCTTTCTCTCAGCTCCAGAAGGTAACGCTGAGGAGTGTCCTTGCTCAAGAGGGAAGATTTTCAGACTCTCCCAAGGAGAATATGCAGAAATCCCTTCACACACCACAGAAATAGGATTGGGCTTTTATGGAGTAAAGAGATTGACTGTCAGTCATCTTGTTGAGTTTTCATTTTTGAAGAGCTAGCAAGAACATCTAGTTTCTAGTAACGTTATCTCTGAGATGTCTGTTTTGCTGCTCAGGAATTTTCTCATCCTCACAAATTACTCTTGGAGGTAGTCAAGTCAGGCTGGTCTGTAACAGCCTTCGCTGCTAGAAAACAGTATGACCTTCAGCTTGTATCTTTTCACTAGGGAGAGTGCCCTGCTGCACTCGTCCCCCACCAAATCTGTTTGCAACTAAAATTTGGGGTAATAAATAAATAACATGAAATCTTTATCCAAAACTTTAGGAGAAAATCAGCATCTGTGCTTCTAGGTAAGTTTTGCTGGATAAGTTCATGCCACACAGTGAGTTTCCCAAACATTAAAACTTCATGTAATAATTTTGTCTCATTACAGCCCCAAATTTTAAAAGTTCTTACCCAACATCAATATCTTTCTATCACATACTGAATATGCACTCAAAGATAGCACTCTAGGCCAGTAAGCAGACTGTAGGATTCTAATGTCTTCTACATTTATACATACTATATAGATTCCTTATTACTTGGTGGGGCAGAGGTATTGGTGTTCATCCAGAAACTGTCAGAGTTGGTTGGTATGCTTAGTAAATCATTGTGCTTTTCGTTTACTTTTCTGCTCTTTTGTATTGAGAAGCAGATGCCATTCTATCGGAAGAAAAGAGAACCAAAACCTATTGTCCAGAGAGTACATTCCTTTCTGCATCTGGAATCTGCCTAAAAAGGGGTTTTGTCTGCAGTGTGACTGCTGCTGAATTAATATATCCATTTATTTGGTCTAACTTTCTTTGTGTTGTGAGTTAGCAAAAGACAGATTAATCAATTTGGCTCTTGGGAAAATCCTTTGGGTGTAAGCTGTAGTTGCTTGCCAAGTGAACTGTCTGCCATGCTCAATATTTAAAAGTAAAATTTGCAGAAGTTTGTCTGCTAGTAAAAAATGCATCAGGATTGAAATTACTGATTTATAGCAGAAAACAACGTGCTATTGGTGTCAAAAAAAAAAAAAAAACCACTTCTGAGATGCTTCAGCCCAAATTCAGGAATATGTAGTGGTATTTTACTTCCTGAGTACCTTTTGTTAAGCCTTGTTTTGCTGTGTAGCTCTTAGATAACTTGCTGAGCCATCTGCTTCAGTGGTAAGTGCCAGGCTATAGCGTTCTTGGTGTCCTTAACACACCATAACGAAGTCTTCTGGCTTTTCTTTCTTCAGAAGAAAATTCAAATCCTTCTTTCTCAATTCATTTCTAAGGAGTTTTTCACCTTTGTCTCAGCTTTCTGAAGGACATGGATATCACTTGGGAATGGTACTCAGCCTTCTTAATTCTCAGAGCACTACCATAGCCGTTATACCCAGTTAGATGTCTCTAGACTGGTCTCTTGCTAAGTGTAGTTTTTTCCTGCCAACTTGTTTGTGTTACACTGTGCTAAAATATTTTCTCCACAGCACTTGGGAGAATTTTACATCTGGGCAGACTTTGGTTTCTAGAGCAGTACACTAGCTAACTTTCATAAGCACCTAATTAAGCAAAAAGCTTACCACCATTGTGAACTACTAATGAATCTACACTACTTCCTATAGCCTTGCAAATTGCTGTTTTATCTTTTTTCTCTGTATCTACAGGCCTGTTTGTAGTGAAGTTCAGTGCAGTGTAACACATACTTTACTGTAGTCCATTAGTATTGTCAAAGGTAACATGTTGCCTTTTACATCTTTCTGATCTGTACCATTTGCATCTGAGAAATAAATACATGTTTCAAGCTTCAAAGCTATAATCACAAAGTGTTTTTTATGAAACTGAATTACATTGTAGTAAATTGCTTTAATGGAAAGATTTCTCTTGTTTTTATCTCCCTACCTCAACATTAAAATAAATCAACATATAAAGCATAATACAGTTGAATTATTTCAGATATAGAAATAGCTGAATAGGCTTTTTGCAGTTTATTAAAAGATGAAGGTCACTTAATAGTGTTCATTCTCCATATGATTATGTTTCATAAAAGACAAAATGAAGATGCTTTGATTATAGTGATTCTATATACCAGCCCTGTACTGAATTTAGGACTCTGCATATTAAACTTTAAATGGGGAATATTCAGTTACACGGGACAGACTTGGCTTATTTTTAGTTTAGATGCTATAGACAAACTGGGGTTCTGTGTCAAGAATTATTGAAGGTAAAATATAATTGGAGCTTCAGGAAATGAGAAATACATTTCAGCCAAACTCTTTTTTAACAGTAGGGATTTTTATTTAAATATAGTATGTAAATGGAGGATATTCAAGTGAGATGACAGAAATTTGGTAAACCAACTGAAAAAAGATAGGTCAAAGGCTAGAATCACCTAGAAGAGAAATAAGGCAACTCTGAAAGGAAAGATATTGTAATTACTTGGCATTGGAGAGATAAAACTTTACATGCGCTGTGCTTTCCAGCAGGTGCTACCTTTGTTGAGCACAATACTAAGCATCTTCGTTAGAGGAAAAGGTGCCATTGTAGTTTTAGGCTTTTTTATTTTCTCTATAGCAGACTGTAATTATTTATCTGTAGTATTTCTAGTGTGCAACTGGTGCTTTATGGTCATGTTTTAAAACATTCTGTTAATGAAAGGATGAATTTGCAGGAAAGTCCAGAAAATGTTATTACCTCTGAATGCTGAGTAAAGTAATGGGACTTCATTGGAATGGATTTGTGTGTGTGTGTGTGTGTTGTGGTTTGAAAATGAGAATGAAAATTGGATGGCCTAATTTCAGTTTACAATAGCTAACTTGGCTTCTGCTGTGTAAATGTAACTGACATGTGGCTGGTAGGAGGAATTGACAGGGAAGATGATACTGAGATTATAGGAAACTGATTAAGAAAATCTGCAGGTTGCTGAAAGATGGCATTTCATTCAAATGAAATATTAAGCAATGTAGCTGGAGAGAATGGGTAACCCTCATAATCTCAGAATTGAAATAAAGACATGTCATGTTATGAGTAATAAGGGCTTTGGAAGCTCTAGCTGTTGGATCGTGGCCTTGTGGTAGAGTTGTGCTGGAGTGTACATGCAGTCACCTGTTGCTTTGAGTCTCCAGTGTATGGCTTGTCTCAGGTTACGCTTGTCTTTTACCCTTGACTTGTATCAGCCAAATCCATTACCAGCTCTTCAGGTGAGGATGTAATACCAGTGAGAAGCACTGGTTCTGTTTTTAAGAAGACTGATGGAAGAGCAGCATCAAATGAAAGCTCATTTACAGGTTGGAAAATGGCACTGTCTGACACCTGGTAGCATTTTTAACTTGAGCTTTATTTACAAATGCCCTGGGTCTATTTGATGTTGCAATAGATCAATGAATTTAATTCTGATCGTGTCTTCTATTGCTTTTGAGTAACAGAAAATGTTACCTTTCTCCCTTCCAAGAGATGGATGCGCACAGACAGATTAGCCTACGCTTTTTTTTTTTTCCCCCACAAGCATTCCAGTACTAACACTGCTGCATACATTCAAGTATTTGTATGATCTATAATGGATTATCTGGGACAAGTTATGTTGTTTTAATAACTCTACTGGATAAAATGGACCGAGATTTTACTGTTCAAAACCCAAGAACTGAGTCCATTACAAATTCCTCTGAAGCCATCTCTCTGTGCTGACTTCTTAAATCTCACCTGCTTTACATTCAGCCAGACTGGCTTGAACCAGTGTTATCATTGAATTTGACTGATCTGCATTGCTTTCATGCCTGGAACTTTTGAGGAATACCTGACCCATCTTATATATCTGCTGTTTCTTAAATGTCATGTTGAACTTGATCTTTCAAGTCTGCAGGTACCGTTTATTATAATAGCAAAAGTACAGAGTAGAAGGAATCAGGCACAGCTAGCAGAATTTTGTCACTGTCCTGCTGTTTTCCTAATAATGTCTGGCACTCTGTTAATATGTTTGTTTTTCTAAAATTTAAACATTTTTAGATGGCACATGAAGAGCTGCAGCATGCTTTTTGTCAGGGACAGCTTTTGGTCTTGAGTGATGTGTTTATTTATAAATACAAATAATGGATTTCATCCAGCAGCATTTTCAATTTCATATTATTTTTCATGACTTCTTCCTGCCTGCTGGCTGTGTAGCCTGCAGGGCTCTTGTAGTTTCTCTGTTGCAAGGGTTGACTCTCATTAATGATTCAACTGTTTTGTCCTACTAATCTGGTAATGCTCAGATTACACAAACAATTACACATGCTAAAAAAAAAAACCACGCCACAAAACAACAAAAAATACAGTAAAAAAGCCCCACCGAAATACTCCTTGATTATTACAAACTCCCACACCTTCTCCTTTTACTTCTCTGCCTCTTCTTCAGCTTGCTGTTGTTTCTTCAAATGATTTTCGGTGATGCTGGACCTTTGAGACTACTACAGATTTATCTCTGTTCTGGGTACCTACAGACAAAAGCATCCAATTTGTGGCTTTGAACAACATAAATAGACCTTTAGGTGTCAAAGTTAAGTTAAAAATTACCACTACATGACTGTAAGTAGTGATCCAGTAAAAGCATAGCCTCATGCTTCAGATGTTTTAGATGTCACCTATAAATCTATGGTTGCCTTAAATTTCTTTAAGCTGTAAATTCCTATGCTGAATGATAATCTTAATAATTGTCATATTGTGTTCTTAATTCATTCTCCTGTGTCTTAAGTATTATACCTTGAAAATAGTAGCTGCCTCGTTCACACAACAAGATAGACTTGCTGAATCGTCTAAAGACAATGGGAGAAGGCTGCTATCAGATTTTGCTTTACCTTTATACTGAGTGGTAAAGGAGAGATGGGAGGATAAAGGATGGTTTAATACCTAAAATGAGCTAAATGCTGTGGCAAGAATTGGATTCTGTTCCTGCCTGCGCTGTGAAGTTCCTATTTGTAAGTAATAGTATCTCTTTTTCTCTTGGGTTCTACAGGCTTATCCTAGCAGCTAATAGAGATGAATTTTACCACAGACCTTCCAAACCGGCAGACTTCTGGGACAGCAGCAATGAGATCCTTAGTGGTATGTGTGGTTTGTTTTTTTGAGTGGCTTTCATACAGTTTATAAGGAAATTATGGCCTGAGTGTTTTATTATTGGGTGATAGTGTTGCATTTATAGTAAGAAATATGCTTCTTCCCTGTACTTCTGGGGAAAACTTGTCATAAGTTTGAAAGATTAGCTGTGCTATTATGATCTTATTTGTGTTTTAATGTCTTTTGGTTTTTTCCCCTTTATTTCAGTCTGAGTGGTGCAGTGGAAAAATCAGATTTTGTCCATCACAAATGATTAACTTACCTTTGTTGGATATACTGAAAAACTTCTTAAGATAGGTAGAATGAGTTATTCCACAGTCTCTCATTGTCTATAATAGTGTCTTGAAATCATTTAACCAAGCCTGAAAGGGAAAATTTTCTCATTTCTTATTCAAATACAGAATAATTTTAGTTATTGATCCACCAGTTGATTAGCTTTGGTGTCTACATTTTGCTAAACTGATAGTAGAGTCACTCAGCTGTCTTGTTCCCCTTTGTAGGGAATCTATTTATAGTCGCTTTTTAATATAATCAATACTTTCGCCTTTTCTCAGAAACTGAAATGAGGTTCTGGAAGCCAAAGCATTGTTAAAATGCAAGATTTTGACTTTGCAAGTCTTTGTTGTTGATGCTGTGTGTTATTGTCATTGGCAAGGAGGCCTGTGAGGATAAATTACTCATGCTGTGCTACAGCTCCTTTGTTTCTGAAGTTTGGATGACTTTTCTGTTTCATGCCAGATATTCTGGATGCTATTTCCCCAGGTATTTAACTGCTATTGCAGTTCAAAACAAACCAACAAAAAGCTATCTTGAAAACTGAGGGGCCCTGAATTTTTGTCTTTTATACCTGTATCAGCTCTGTCCGTATTTGGTATAAGAAACTGGTATATTCTCCATCCAGGGAACCTGTGGAGATCCCAGAAATATATACTTTAGAGTTAATACCATATCTCAAATGAAAGCAGCAATTTGAACCAAAATAAATCTTGTTCTGTGTGACTTGAAAATAAAAACACATTTGGCACTTAGGGCAACTATGTTTTAGTCAGTGGGCATTGGTCAACAACGCTAGATATTCTTTTGTGTGCCTTTCAGTTAAGGTAGAGAAAAGCAGTAAAAGCATTGTGTGAAGATGTGATATGGTGAAACTAGACCTTGCAGTTTTGAATACTGAAGAAAACAAGTGGTTTGAATAAGGATCCAAAACTTGTTCGCTTGATCTTCTAATGAATGTTAATTTATTACATGATGATTGAGAATTAAAAGGTTGCTAACAGTATACATGTTGAAATAATTCTTCCTTTTTCTATCAAAAGCTGGCTGGTTAATGTGAGCTCATTACAAATAGGTAGCGGGTGTCTTTTTGAACTTGGACTTTCTTTCAGGGATTTGGTTGTGTGCTTCACTTTTGTGAGTCTGCCTCAATGTAAATCACTTTTACCAGAGTCCAAGATTTTTATCAGATACTGTATGTACTCTTTTTTTTTTTTTTTTTTCCCTGGTTATTTGTGAGTTGAAATTTGCAAATAAAAATCTTAAAAGATTACTTTTTCTAGTATGATTTTAGCATGTAGGCCACTCTTATAATTTTTCTTTTGTACTTCCTTGTCTCCTTATCTATTATTGAAGTAGCTTGGAAAATACTTGATTACTGCAGAATTGGAGCACAGATAATTGGAGTGGGCTTTCCTCACTTGTCCAGAACAACAGTCGTGTACTTACTGCATTTCATTCACCCTGATCAAAAGTCAGGATTTGCATTAAGAAATTTTGACTTTCAAAAAAAAAAAAAAGCCTAACTCTTATTTATTTCATTAGGTTTGGATATGGAAGAAGGAAAAGAAGGTGGGACATGGCTGGGAATCAATAAGAAAGGCAAGATGGCAGCCCTGACAAACTATTTGCAGCCAAAGACTGATAAAAATGCAAGAGGAAGAGGTATGACTGAGTAGAAATTGAAAAAGGAGGAAGTGCACAAATAAGCCCTGGTGGCTCAGTGAAGTAGGGATAATTACAGTATTAATTTTTTTAACAACACTTTATGGACAAATGAATGCTCATGTGCTGTAAACAGAATTTATTAATTGATGAGATTGCATACTTGTGTGGGGAACTTGACTTGAATTATAACAATTCTAATCAAGCAGGCAAAAGTAAAACAAACGTAGTGCCTTGAGCTTGAAGTTACATTTAGCCAAGAAATGCAACACCAACTGTCTTGTCCTGGAAGTAATTGTAATTAACGCTCAGAACAGCTAGACAAGCATTGAGCTAGATTTTAATTACAGAAGACTTGTTCAAATGCCTAAGTCATGGAAACATTGCAACTTGGATTGCACTGCAGGTCAGCCTAAAAGATTATGTAGTCCCTCCTCCTCTACACATGGAGAAATCAGGGGTGCAGAACTATTGGGGGGAAAAAACCTGTTGTGAAAGAGTGCATCTCTAGGCCTTTTAAAGTAAAAATAGATATTTTAGTAACTGTTGAATGGTACTGCACTGGCAAAACGAGTTATACAGGGAAAACAAATCAGCCATGTCATTTCTATTTCATTTTTAGAGTCATATATCAGGGAAATGAAGCAAGACAAAAAATAATTTGGCAAGGTGGAAAGAGAGGAAAGGCACATCCAGTATAGATTAGTTAGTAAATATGGATTCTGTAGTTTTCATCACTAGTTTTTTAGCTGAGTTCTTCAGAGTAGAAACCAGGCTCTTAATATAAACATAATACAGTGCTTTAAGACTTTTAAAGGCTGGTTGTTTGCTTTTTGGGGGTGGGTGTGTTTGTTAGATTTTTTTACCCATGTTGATAACAGTAATCTTGTATCTTGCGGTTTGTTTTGTCAAGCCTGTCAGAATAGTGAGTTCATGCATGCAAGTTGCTGTATGTACTTCTCTCTCTTAGGTGCTCTGGTAACAAACTTCTTGACGGCAGATTTGGACAGCTACTCTTACTTGAAGAAAGTTTCAGAAGAAGGACATCTCTACAATGGATTTAATTTATTAGCAGCTGACTTCAGGTAAGTCTATAAAACATCACAGTTCAAATGTCAAAGGGAGAAAGATAATAGCAGTGATGTACATATACTTCTTAGCATAGAGATATAACAACACAGAAGCCTGTCACAAACTAAACCTAGACCTCTTCTTTTTTTTTTAACTGACATGTAAGTTGCTAATGTTACTCTAGTCATAATTTCCTTTCCATTTTTTCATCTTTCACTGGAGGGCTATCTTGTATTCTAATCACTGCCTTCTGCAAATCTTCTTGTGACTCTTTCCCTACTAGGCCACAGTCAGTCTTTGCCCTGAAGGCTATGTAGCTTGTATTTGGACAAAACAAAACCTTGGTTTCATAATTTCTCAGTTTTTTTTTTTTTTTCTCTGAGAGGTGACATGCTGTGGCAGGATTACAACAGCTGAAAGCTTTCAAGCTATTATTCCTGTCAGAGTGGCTGTGTCATTAATCTTTGCTGAAATGTGAGGAAAAATCAGCATGTAACGAACAGATTAACTTTTTCAAGTTTCTCTAGCTAAAGAAAGGGCCTTGGGTATTTGATTATAGTCAATGAGGTTGGCACACTCCTTTCCACTGCACATGTATGTGTGTGCACACAAATATATATACTGATGTTTCTTGGCATTATGCCTGCTTTAGAAGACTGGAAATGCTGGACATTAGTTAGATCCATACTTCATGACCATAAGCAGGTATAAATTGCCAAGAGCATGCAACTGCTTTGGCACACTTTCTGCAGAAGCATTAATCATGTTAGACAACCTGATGGTGCAGGATCTTCACCTACTCAACTTTTCCAAATGCTTCTGGAAAACCACTTGCTTCAAGCAGAAGGTCATAGTATTTACTGTTTTCAGTGAGAATAATTGCTAGCACCCTATCACTACCTGGCCTTGTGTTTGTATTTCTCAGTTGCCACATTAGACTAACTTCACCTGATGGTTCAGATTTATCAGTCATTCCCTAATCTCTCACTTTTCTGCAAGTGTTTTATCTTTTTTTTTTTTTTTTAAGCAAGGCCTTTATTTCAAATTCTGCTGGCTGTTAGTTTTCATTTTTTAAGCTTATCATGTGATGAGAAAGTGAATTGACACGCTGATGTGAGTTTTTAAAAGGAGAAATACAGAAAGGCCACCTATGAAGATACCAGGAGTTTATTTCTGCTTGGTGTGCCTGCTTAGAAATAAGCATGTAGATTGATTCCACATGTTTAATGTAGAAGCTGGTTTGGCAATGACAGAGTTGGCTGATTTTTTTTCTGTTATTTTTTACTCTCTACCGAGTTGGTTATTCCACTGGCAGCTTCCCAGAATATTTCAGTTGCTTAATTGATTAAAGGAGTTTTAGTGGTCTTACCTGCATATTGCTGTCTGTCTAGCTTTCAGAAATTAGAAGGCTATCTGTAACTGAAAAGATAACAGAAGAAGTAGCCTTGCTATGTTTTGAAGCAGATGTGACATTCAAGGTGTGACCTAGCAAGCAGTGTCTTGAGTTTCTTTGTTCTAATTTAGGCAGATAGACTAGTCATCATGGCTGTGACTATAATGCTATTAAAGTAGATTCTATTGACGTTATTTGTTAAGGGAATCATTCATGTGTTGTTTTTGTTTGTTTATTCCTCCATGCTAGGCTGATAGGGAATTGTATGCTCAATTGAATAGCCTTTTTGTGGTGATGCTGGTCATAATTCCTTGCTGAGTATCTCTCAAAGCTGCATGTGTTGATTAACTTCTCCATTTCGACATGTCCTTAGCCTCAGATGCTCAGATGAAATGAAATCTTGGCAACCTAGCAGTGTGGAACAATGTCTATAAAATATGTAAATTTGTCATTTTAGGAAATTAGAAGTACTGCTGAAAGAAATGGGATGTATAAATGGAAGCTACTTTTCTATGTAAATAGAAAATATGATTGTAGTTGGTGCTATTTTGTTGGGCCATGTTACTGTTCAAAGTAGTGTTTGGATGCTATTCTTAACATATTCTTCTGTTGTGTACCAAATAGTGACTGGCTCTGTTTAGAGTGGTGTGAAGCAGAGAGGAAACTTGAAAGTGTAAATGAAGTACTGTTGGGGAGGGATATATCAGAACATGATATTGCTGACCAGAAGCAGCACATTAAGAGAGATTTACAATGTTTGAGTTTCTAAGTATGCATTTCAGGAAAAGAATTTTTTATATTCTCTGTTATTATGATGCCAGTATGCCAGATGATACAGGTGCATTGATGTGAGAAGGGAGAGCTGGAAACCACCATGCAAGTCGTAAAGTCTCATCATTGTTTATTTCCACAGCTTTTTATGACTCTTCTTTTAAACATGCCTGGGTTTTGATAGTTTTAGTACAATCTGTTTGCTCTGTGGCATCTCATGATGTCGATTTAAACACTGTTCTTTTTTTTTTTTTTTAAATAAATGTATTGTATTGGAAAAATACTTTGTGCTTTTAGTTTTAAAATCTTTTCAGTTTACCATCTTGCTGTAACTACTGAGTGCAAGAGTCATGAATACTTGTCCCATTATGCTAAATGAACTTTTGTGTTGAATATATTGTGCACAGCAATCGGTGTCTTCTGTGGCTGCAAAATTACCTTCTAAGAAGGGAGTGTGCCACTCCTGCAGTTTTGACTATCAGTAGGTGTGATTAGAGACAAACTTGTTGTTCACTGGACTGGTCTCTAAGAAAATGCTTAAAATTCATAGCAGTCTTCCTTCTTTCTGCCTTTGTGATAGTATCTGAAGTAACAGCCAGGTTGACGATGAGGACAGCATTTCTGTCTTGGGGAGAACTGTTTACATCTAACAAATGTAGTTGTTACAGTTGCTCAGATTTTCATGGGTGTCTCAAACTTGTATTGGGGCTGTCGTGGCAGCATCTCACTTGCATTCCATACTGTCAAATGTTTAACTGCCCTGAAGGATAAACCAATGTCACAGCTTCCTGTTGCTCTCCCAGCAAGTGTAGTCTCTGACAGGTTGTCAGTTAGAACCCACATTGTTTATGTGCAACAAGATTCCTGTGTGATAGGAGTGAATCGCCTTCTCCATGAGGAATAGATTAATTGTCCCTTACAAAACAAGTCAGCTGGAGGAAGCTGCAGAAAAAGGTCTTTCATGTAAGCTTGTCTGCTCTGTGACAGGCAGTTTTAATTCTCTTCGGGGAAAATACAGTAAACTGCACCATCATAGTCACTGACTAATTTGGTAATGTATTGAAAATAGAGATTATGTACTAGAATGTATTCTTCATGTTCTAATCTGTAGAGTGAAGTTTGGTTGGTTAATAATAAGTTTTTATCCTGTGATGATGGATAGGAGACCGAGTTCCAGCTGGAACTGCAAATCCCCAAAACAGTAGAGTTTGGAATGTATGTGCAGGGAGGGGAATAGATATACAAATATGTATTGTAAAGTACATAATAAAAAGTGATTGTATATATAAACTATATCTATAAAAATATAGATAAAGTACATACCTTGTTAATATGGAAACCTGCGTTTGACTAGTTAAGTAGCAACATCACTGAGGTTAAAAAAAGCAAACTGAAGAAAAAGTGTTTGAGAGAAGAGTGAACTGAACTGTTGATAGTGCAGGGCCTCGTAAGATTAAAATAGCAGAAAAATGTGATCAGGTTTTAGAAACATTGGCTGTCTCACTTAATATGGTTGTTAAGACAAGGCTAGGTAAGAGAGATTTGATTGCTCACCAGAAATTAGATTTAGGAGCCTTTCCAGTGAAGAGTGAGGTAGGGTTAGACTGCGAGTGTGGAAAGTCGACGTGATTGCTCTCTAAGCTCACTTGCATTTTTTTCTTGTGCATTGTCTGTCCTAATACCACCTTTTGCAGAGTACATCTGTCTTGCCTGTCATGCCTTCCTCATGAAAATAAGGTGTCCAGTTACTTCTCTAACATGTCTGTACTACCAACTTTGGAATATTTCTGTGTAGATTCGCAGTTATTTTCAAGTCTAATGAGATGGACAGTCCAATGTCAAGTGAAGGAAAAAAACCTTTTTTATTTTCTCTCTGGTGTCAGCATCTGCCTGGCTCAGAAAATTAAGACAACACCAAAGAAACGTTTAGACATTGACAACAAAATCAGAGTAGCACTTGAAAGCAGACCTTTTGTGCTCTGAGTATCTGGTGGTATTCTATTCTCCACTTGGTGGTAGGCGGTAGAGGTACATAGAACATACGTACAGAACAGAGCTTTCTGATTTAACTCATGAACATTGAAGGAAAGAAAATTAATCTGTGAACCATACTGCTCAGTTGAAACTGCTGTTCAACACTTCAAGCTGCCAATGTAATCTTGTCTCCTTGTACAAAAAAAATCCATGCACAGTTATTCATAAAACAATCCAATGTCCTTGTTTGTAAAATATTCCCCCTGTTAGATAAGAGCTTAGTGCCCAGGGGAGTGATCACATGGTGATAACCACACCTTATGGAGCTTTATTGCCTCATTACTTTCTCTTTCCTTTTCTATCTATATTGAACATGACGTGGAGCCACCTTGAAGTTGAAGCAGGGCAGGGATGCATAAGGACATTGCTTCTATTTGGTCAGCATTAAGTAATTGTTGCAAACTCTGCATGGCTTTCATGATGTTGTGAAGCATTTATTACTACTGAGATTTATGTTGCCTAGACTATTTCCTAGAACATTTATTATTGCTTACATTTTTTGACAAAATGATCTATCTAAGAGCGTGTTTTTTATGTAGCTTTAGTTTCTTCTCTTTCTGCTGACAGCTATGGCTGGGATTTAAAACTAAATATGTCTACTGGGCCCTATTGTCATCACTTTAATTATGCCTTTATTACTTTTACAGTGAAATTGATATCTATACTTGTAAGGCTCTGAGGGAAGAGAATCTCAGTCCAGGCCAGGATTATAAGGCTATTTCTGTGATCAACATTACAGGGATGATGAGGATTCTTTTTGTCATCTTGGCTTCAGCCTTGATATTCTGTATTGAGTATCTGTAAGCAGTAGGAAGAGATTAGGCAGAGCCAGATGATGAAGAATAGCTGACTGGCACAGTGAACTAAACTTTGGAAGTCTCTTGGAAGGCTTCACTCTTTTGACAGAAGACAGCAGCAGTGTTGCAGTAGAGGTAAGTGTAATATAAAACATACATCTGGGGTAATGTGGAATGTAGAAACAATAAGATACAGATGTCTTGAATTAGTGACCCTGCAGTTTGTATGTATTCCCCGTCTTTTTGTTAAACTCCATGGGATCTTGTTACTGAATTTGTCAGTGAAGAGAATATCAGAAGAGATGCAAGATGATAATATTCTTTCGCATAAAAAGCCATTGCTGAAGGAAGTCAATAGTGTCTACTTATTTGGCGTATGGTCTTGTTTATGACAGGACTTGTCTAACAGCTGTATTCAAGGGCTTGCTTGGGCTATTTGTCTACGTTTTCATATAAAACTGTCTTTTGACACCTCGAGTGATAATAATTGCCTCTGATCTTATTCTCTTCGTAGACCTTCAACAGCTAATAAAGATTTGACAATAAGAAAAGAGTGTATTTGTTACACTCTTAAAATAGTTTATATAATTGCTGGTGTCTTAACCGAAAACAACTCTGAATGCAGTGATGATTGAGAAGAATTTACAGGAAAACCTTCCTCACTGTGATGGACTATCATTTTTGTTTTCATGTTTCCCTTTCCCCCAAGTAACTAAATCTCCAGTTATTCAAAACTATACATATTTTTGTCATTAAACCTGACTGATTTCCATGCAGCAGTTCTGGGGTTTTACTGAATTTTATTACAGTTATGTTTAAAACTGATAATGGTACTATTTGACAGTGGTACAGCTAATACGGTATTTTGAGAGGAAGGGACTGATATAACTCGTCAAATTCATCTCTGGGCTTTGGTATCAGTAGTAACAGTGGGAGAAACATCTTGCTATGTTTGAAGATTACATGGAATTAGAGTGTAATCAAATATAGAAGCTGATGGTTTTTCAAGGAGAAATTCTTATTTATATTTTTCAGTACCACCAAAGGAGATGTAATTTGCTACTATGGAAACAGAGGAGAACCAGAACCTGTTTTTCTAAATCCTGGTAGGTTTTCTGTTAAAGATTTTAGTATTACTTGTTGTTACTTAAAGAAGTCAGGATGTGGCTGTACTGCTCTAGTAATTTAGCCATTTAAAGCTTTGTCTTCACTTTTTTCTTTGTGTTCTTAAAAAAAGTTGTCTTTAAACTCTTCAAAGAATCAACATTTCATTAAAAGCTTCTTTCCCTGTCAGTGTATCCATGTGCACTGCAATTAGTGGGATTCTCCTTAGGTAACTAGGAGTGAAGGACAGGAGCCTGTCTTGAGGAATAGATTTTTCAAAGGTTTGTGAACTTGAGCCTAACTCTCCTCAATGTGTTAAGGGCAGGGTGTGACTGTGCTCTCATGGGCACAGAGTTAGCTTTAAAAGAAAAATAAATTTAAAACCCCTGACTTATCAGATGGGTTAATTTAAAACGTTTAAAATGTAGTCCTTTGGAAGCCAGCTGCAGAGAACAATACTCCAGAAATAATCACCAAAAAGCCAATTGAAATGGACAAGGACACATAGGAAGCTCTGAGCTGTGTAGCTGGTTGATAACAGTTAATGACAGTGGCCTGTTTTGCCTGTTTAGCTTAATGGTCATAATGTTGCTATCAGTAGGCAAATAGTTACTGTAGCAATTACAGCATAAATTCTTAGAAACAGATGTTAGGTTACATACATTTACAAGCACAAAACAGATTGTAACACAAACATTTTTTAAAAAAAAAATTAAAATCTGAATGCTTGTTGTAATGAGGAACTGAAGCAGAAATTTTAAGTATTTGCAGACTGCAGCAAAAGTAATTCTGTTCCCCAGGCTTCAACAACAAATTCTTTTTCTGTGTACTTGACTGCTTCTAGTGAGAGAGGAAGTTTGGTAATCTTTGTGCTTATTTGTTTGAATTGCTCTAAAGAGATGGGTTGTTGTCACTGGATGTTGCTTCTCGGTGTTTTTCCAAGAGGCAAAATCAGAGGCAAAAATAATTCATGCTTGATGTAGCTAAACTGGAAGTTAAGCTGGAAAAGACTAGACTGCAAAAATGATGTGGATGTTTCCTACTTTTTTCAAAGTGTAGCAAACCAGAAGTTAAAAGTAACTGGTATGGATTTGAGTGACACTCTGAAACAAAGTGCTGAATATTAGCGCAGAGGAGTGCTTAAGCACAGCCTGGTATAAGACGCATGCCTGCTAGAATCTTCTGATTAGGAATAGGGCATTTTACAGCTTACTTGCAGGCAAAGATTAGTGGAGAATTGCATGAATTTGTATTAATGTGTGACATCTGTAATGACAACTGCAAATCAGCAGCATAACTCTTTCCAATTACATTGATTCTTTTTATTCCCCCTCCTGAATATTATTTAAGTACGTAGATACTGTGCAGCTGGAAGTGCTCCACAGGGATTGGTCTGTAAATAGTTGATCATTATTGCTTTTAAATCCGAAACTTACCATGTAACCACCTTATTACAGATTTCATTAGTTTCATGATATGTACAGCTTGAAGGGTTAAAGTTGCTTTACAGAAATAAACATGTCATGATTACAAGTTACTTTGTGCTTAGCTTGTGTAACACCTGAATATTTCTATTAGTGTTGTGTTCTAGAGGAAAAAAAGGCTTTGATATTTCATCTCATTCATACCATAGTGTACATTGTGTTAATAACAGTGCTGAAAATCTCAAATTCAGCTAGCATTAGTAAATGTCACACAACAATGCTCTGAAGTAGATGTTTTGGGAGTGGTGTTTTTGCAGCTGTATATTAGTCTTGTGGGTTTTTTTCTCCCCTGATAGAACAGTCAGAAGTGGTCTATAAGAACTGTTGAGAAATGATTACGTTATTTTGAGTCTCTCACCTAGAAGACTCATTACCTGCAGGGGTGTGATATTTATTTTGTCAGATGATTCACATCTTTAGTACATAGCTCAATGACCTCACTTACTTTTGAAGCAAAATGAAAGCTGGCAGTAAGGTGAATAAACAAATAAGAGATGCACAATGAACTTGCTGATAGCATTTGTTTTTGTGTGGGACTGACTGTGTGGATAAGACAATTATGCAGGGTTTTTTTTTTTTGCATAGTATGTAAGTTAACTTTCTTTGCTCCAGAGCTTAAGTCATTTTGGGTTTTTTCTATATATAGGAATATATGGATTGAGTAATTCTCTGTTGGATACACCATGGAAGAAAGTTGAATACGGGAAAGAGCTTTTCACAGAAGTGGTCAAGAGAAGTGAAGAGCTTGCCAAAGAAGAGTTGGTGCAGGAGCTTCTTACAGTGATGAAAAATCAAGAGCCGTAAGAACAAGATAGCCAGAGTTTACTCAAAATGTGATGTGACCAGTTTGCATATAGACAATTAGAAAATTGCATACAGAAACTATTTTGACAGAAAATACAATTTAGCCTTGTATTAATTGACTAAAGATAAGGGCCAAAGTAGTGCTTTTTTCTCCCACAGAGACTGACTTTCAACAATATTGATTTTTAAGCAGCAGAGATGGAAGTGTTATTACTGCAGTCTTAGTGCTCAGGCTCTACACTGATTTCTCTGTGCCCTTTTCTTTTAAAGATTGCACTTCTCTTAGTACAGGTAATGAGTGCAAGGCAAAGGATGTGTTAAGTTGCTTGCTGTAGGTTTTGTGGAGGCTCACTGTAGGGTAAGGTTCAGTTTCTTACTGCGTGCAGTCTAAGCATTGTTTACATCAGGTTTGAGTTAATAGCTGCAAGCTATTCTGTTATTGCTACCCAGAGTGGAGATGCAAGCTATTTTCAACATGGAACTATCTGCCTTCCTCAAACATGCAAGTGTTTTAAGTTAAATGAGGGAAGGAGAAAATGAAGTACAGTTCAGCTCTAGACCTCTGGTCAAGGAAATTCCCAAGAGATGAGTTTGAGTATTTAAGCAAAGTTACTACACTCACTGCTGGCTACAGTGAACCTGAGCCAATAAGGTAGATATCTAAAGGGAATTGATACTATTTCAATGTTATAGGTACAACTGGGTCTGTGTTAGGAGGCAGAAATGGGATTATTTATTGAAGGTGGAAGAGGCTTAAAAATTAAACACCAAAACCTGTTGTAGTAATAGTTAAATTGGACTTTGAAAAATAATATTGGAATCTTTAATTACTGAAATAGGAAGCTGTGCTTATGGCCAACATATCAGAATATGTTCTAGTGACCTGAATGGAAAGCTAGGGATGTAGAGTTGCTTCAGTAACCCTTCTGACCTTAGCATCGCTTCTGTGAGATGCTGATACTTGTTTAATTATAGTAAATGAAGCTTGATATGCTTTATATTTAAATTATATTTCTAAATATCTTTCAAACTTTTATAAGAATATGTGTTAAGAAATGGGACTCAAGCTTCCCTTGTCCTCTGCTGCATCTTTACAAATTTTGTTTTAAGACTTGTCCTAGGTATTTTCCAGGAATTCCAAATAAAATCAAAGGAAACAGAGAGGTTGCTCTTAGACTCCAGAAGTTCTTTTTTTGTCAAACTGGAAAAATGTTGGTTTGTGTGATGAGCCCCAAATGTAATGCCTCATCATTAATGTTTCAATTGAAAGTAAAATACAGAAATACTCACAAAGGAAAGTAAAATAACTTGCTAAGATATGAAAAATATTTCTTAATGTGAGACCATTTCAAGAGCTTGGAAGAATGTTTGGGACGGAGCTTACCAGCTGTTCTACCTTTTGGTTTTCTTCATACTTCAGTTTTGAACGCTACTCACACCTTTCAAAAAGAGATTGTTGTTTACCAACCACTCGGTCAATCCAGCTTGGTTCAAGAGGGATGATAATATTCAAGAGAGGTGTTGTTATTAAAGAAATCTCTAATTTTTTTTTTTTAGTCAATTACCAGACCCTTTAATTGAAGATCAAGGGAAGGATTATATACGTCCTATAATGAACAAGTATTCAGCTATATGTATTCGTTGCCCAGGTTATGGAACAAGGTAAGAAGTACATAGTTAGAAATAGATGTGTATTGGATCAAAGCATATCTCAAAATTATGCCACTTTAAGTTTCTTCTGATGTTAATCAAGTATAATTCAGTAAAATACATCCTTGCTTAGTATCTGATGTATTAGAACTTGATGATTCTTCTTTGAAGAGTGTGGCATAGCTTTAGTTTGTCTAAGACAACATAATACAGTTCGCCTAGGTAGTAGCAGATCTCACCTCTGCTAATTTCAAATATTTCATGTTTTGATAAGGCCAAAATCGTGTTTGTAGCAAAAGAATACCCAATACAATTTTCTTCTATATATGTCCAACTGCAGAACGCATTTCTCTTCCAAGAGCAAGAGTACTATTATCTGCATACCTACTTTAGAGGTTCCTTTAGGTATGTCATTGTAATATGCAGCTGCCACTTTCATACATTATTACTTGTGTTCAAAAGAATATTTTTGCTTTTCCCCTAACTGCTGCTTCTGTTTTTACTGAGATATTCTCACTTTCTGCTCAGACTGTCCTACCAAAGCTGCAAGAAGAATAGAATTATCTAATTCATCTTGCATTTAGTCCTCAATGGAACTAAACAATAGGTGAACTCTGTTGCTGCTGGTAGGTAATAGTTTTGTCAGATTGATCTCTCTGACATAGTCTGATGTAGTATTTCTACTGTTCAGAAAATAGGTAAGCAGAGAGCACTCACTTCTGCAAGTGTTTTAAGTTGTATTCAGAGAAAGAAACCACTGAAAATAAATTAGTATCTCTACAAAATATATCCAGAAACCATTTAAAACATGGAGTTATGAAGATTTCAAATGGTAAAGAAGCATATTCCTAATCTTGTTTCACAGGTTGCAGTGTAGGTATTTTAAAGCTGGACATGGAGAAATGACAGCTTACATATGACAAAATGGCATAGGTGCATGAATGCAGTCTGCTTTTCATGAAAAAAAAATTCCTCTGTGGAAGGTTCCTAGAGAGATAATAAAAGGTTTTCTCTAGGATCGTGTGTCTTCTATCAATGTTATCACATGATACATGTATCACATGTATTGTGATAATTAATGATGATTAAATCTTAATGGACAAATTATTGTAAAGGAAAGAAAGAAAAAGTACTGTTGATATGGATAACCCATCAGGCTATTTGTAGGCTGTGAGGAAAAACTGGGTTTTATGCTAATTCTGAATGGAAAATGTGGCACTAAAAAAATAATTAGCCTTTATCACACTCTGTAAATGAGCAACTTTGTTTGTCAGCTGCTGCAACAGGGAATTGGAGCAGTGGAGTGATAGAAGAAGGAGTGGATGTTGCTAATTTCAACTTGCCAAGATTATTTCTGCCCTGCTGGTGTGGTGGTGATATGGTCAAGAGAAAAAAAAAAAAGGGGCTAAAACCTTTGAGGATGAGAGATGGAACCTTGCACATTTAGGTAATGGACACAGGGCTTCACCTTCTACCCTTATGTCTTTTCAGGACTAACACGGTCATTCTCATTGATTCAGAAGGACGAGTTACTTTCACAGAGAGCAACATGATCAATGCAGATGCCAACCAGTGGGAAACAAGCACCTATGAATTCAAACTGCACGATTAACAACTTTCCCTTTGAATGGTTTGTAATAATAGCAACGAGAGAACAAGCTGTTGAGTTCTAGTAAATGTTTTGTGCCAGCCTCCACAAGCTAAAAATAGCAAGGGAAGCAAAAGTTTATTTAAACTGCTGGCATACTCTCAGGCCCACAAATCCTTTGGATAAAAGCAAAAGAAACTGTTAACTAGCCTCTTACAGTCAGAAACAAATGTTGAAGAATCGCCCTGCCTCCAGGCAAGGCCATCTTTGCCCATGACTGTCATTACTTTTTTTGTGTGGGTGGTTGTTTTGGAATTTTTTAAAGATGTTTTAAGTAGACTACTAAACATGTTTTCAGTTCCAAGGAGTAAAAACAGTTGCTGCATTTATTGTTCTGTCTGAAGGTTTTACCAAACTTCATTTTCCCTTCAATATATGTGTTTAAGATGGTATAGCTGATGCCAATGTGCATTAAATGAATGTGTGTTCTCTTTGTAGCATTAAGTATTGCAGTAACTATTAAACTTTTCAGCATTGCCATGGTGCAATATTCTGCCTGGAGAGGGCAGAGCAGGGGGGATTCTTTATATTTGATAGTACAGAAATAGATCTTATTTTCAGACTTGCTTATCTTTCACTGGAATAAAATTATTTGTATTGTGATGATTTGTTTCCTGATAGTCTATTTAGCATTATTGGTTTTCTTCTTTTCTTCCCCAACAGGCAGGTAACAAATAGGTATCTGTTTTCCAACAGAACCTAGATAAAAAGTTTACATACATCAGCTGTTTTGCACGTGTAATTTTTACTTCATTTCTTTATTGGTATAAAATGTTTAAGCCTGGAGTGACTGCACATAGATTTTTAGTAAAAATAGCTGTTTGTTGTAAGGTGACATTATTGCAGTCTTACTGGTGAAAAAGTTGGATATTAAGATGCACTTTGTATATTCTAACATCTGTGAATTTAAAAAGCTATTTAAATGCATGGTGGATTTTTTTTTCTTCAGTTATTCAATGCCAGTGTAGGTGATAGAAGATCCTAGGTAATGTATTTTAAAGGTATTTTAAAACCTTAAGTTATTTTACTGCTGCTGGTGTTCTGTATTGACTTATTTTGAATGCTGAATACTTAGTAATGGATCACTGGTATTTTTTCTCTATATACACTGAATGTATTCTTTTTACAAGCCTCTGACTCCTCATAATTACAAAGCAGCAAGATTTCTGATACACTTTATAAAAAGATGGGTAACTATTCTTCTGTACTCAAGCTCTTGTGTTCAGGCCTTCTCAGTAGTGTGTATGTGTCTGTAATGGAGGCAGTAGTAAATTAGACTTGCCATTGAGGTGAAATGCTATGATAGGCCATTCCCAGCTTTCTAATTGCTGGGAGATGCTGAAGTAGCACTTAGGCAATTATTTCCTTTTGTATTAGCATAGCTTCTAGATACCAGGACTGCTTACATGATTAGGCACAGGTTTACGTGACTAGGCACAGGTTATTGATTCACTACTATATAAATGACTTTTTGACCACCTGGATTTGGAGATGATAAATACAACCTTGTTGAGTTGTACATGGATTCCAACTCAGAGCCTTCCAGACTGTCCTCCTGAGCTGTGGGAAATGGTTATCCATCTCTTATGACTGTTTAAACCATATATTTGTATGAAGAAATGTTATTGTTATCTTTAGATGCAAAGAAATTGCCATATTTGTCTTGCATTTGTGAAATTCAAGTCTATATTTAAAAACAAAATTTTGCTCTCTTGGTTTGCTCTTACTGAGAGTTTGCATAACAATTTTTTTAGTATCTTGAGGAGAAATGGCTAGTGCATATCTGAGCTGGACACTCTCTTTGAAGACATTATCTAAATGGCAAGCAAAATGCTTGCATGCAGTTTCATGCTAAAAGCATTTATGAATCTTACTTTTTATAGCAATTCTTTAATATTTTTTTTTTTTTACATGCAGGCAAAAGAAGAGCAAATCACAGTGTAGATGTAAAACCTGATTGTAATAATGTATGCAGCTTTGCTTGAATCAAGAGTCTGAATCTGGGGTTTGGTTTTCCTTAAAGACATAAACAGTAAAGAACCAAGACCTCTGATGATGTTTTTATTATGTCAGAACAGTTAATAAAATGAGCTTTTTAGACTTTGGTTTTTTGAAGCTTGTGAGTAAAATATTCTGGAACTAAGATGGCTTTATGGAACTTCAGACTTGCTCGTTTTGTGGCCTCTGAGAACAACAGGGTGTGCTTATGCAGTAAGGTGCTTTACAAGCTTGCCTCTGGTGACAGAGGCAGTGTTTTCAATGGATATCTCATCTGACATGCCAGCCCTTGGAGGCACAGAGGCAGCCTTGGTCAGTAACTTACCAGATTGTGTAAACACATTGATTGCTTTTGTTCAGCAGAGGAAACCACATCTCTTTTCAGACATTAATTAAGATAGATTAAATAATAAACTGGAGAATGTGGAGCCAATAGTGTCTCTTCTTGTGGTGCAACATCACAATACTATCCAATAATTAAAGGTTTTGCTTCGTGAAAAGAATGTGCTCTTTCAAGAAAAAGGTGAATGAGAAGGACAAGTTTTTCTCTCCCTGTGTTAGCTCTTTTGTCAATAGCTACTGAAAATAACCACAGAGGCAAGGTCTTAGTCTAATGCTTTTATCCATTTATCTCTTGTTTGTCATCTCTCACTTGAATAGCTAGCTGGCATTTAGAGAGGAATTAACCGTCCTTTCAGTTACAGACAGGTCTACATTAGAATCTTAGTTTGATTAGAAGTGCCCTTGCTTGATTTTTCTGATAGTCCCTATTTACCATGCTTTTGCTACCATTTTGGGGCAACCTCAGATCACAAGGACTAGACTGTTTTCCAGTGGAATGGAACTAGTAGATGTGGTTCAGGAATACACATGGTGTGCTCTGACAGGTAATAGGTTTAGTAGAAAGCAAAACTGTCTGAAAAACACATAGCATGGAGATTAAGTACTCAACACCTATTGTTTTGCTGTATAACTCCCCTGTTGGTCTGCTGTACTTAGAGATGTAGCATCTGATAGATGTCTCATATCAGTGTCCTTGCAATATGGCTGTTGCATTTTTTTCTGTTTTCTTTAGCAATATATTGTGCCAGTCAAGGCTGAGTACTCTCTTGGTATCATATACATGTGTTTAGACTAGCAAAGCAATCCCAGAATGGCAGTTACATAAAAAACAGCCATACCAGCACAATTGTGCTTTCAGAAGCATAACTTACTTTGGCTCTGTTGGGGAAAACAAAGGTACTGACATTTATGATTTTGCTCATATAAGTGCAACTACACTTGGATTTTTGGCAGCCAAAGATTATGCTCCTGATTCATGTCTGTGTGCCACTAGCAGTATATATAATAGACCAAGCTAAGGAATTGGAGCAACAGTTTCTTAGCTGTAGTTCACAGCAGCCCTGTGGAACTACGAAGTACTCTTCGCTATGACAGGTTTGGGCTTAAAACATTGTGATGTATAATGACTCACAAGAAAAACTGCCACTCAGCAGAAGTCACTGGCAGGAGTAGTTTGGGAGAAGTCAGGTGGTCTACAGTAGTACCTGTCAATGGAGTACTACTCTAGCTCTTGAAGTAGCCAAAATCGACTTGCAAGGTTAGTTTAACAGCTGAACAGTGGCATAAGGTAGAGACGTGTGATGTGAAAGCAGCCACAGGGCTGGCTCAGAAGATTTTGTGTTCTTTTATGCTAAAATTTATCTTTACAAATAGCAGATAAATAGCATCTATTCTAGTGAAGTGCTTTGGACTATTTGGAGGAAAGGACCTATCTATAAAAAGCAAAGTATGAAGGCTGCTGTTCTGCCCCACAGGGATGTTGTTCAATTTTTTCTCTAATATTTCCATAGATAATTGGGTGTATTTGAGAATACAGGGTTTTCAGACCTAGGAACAAGTTTGTTCTATGTATCAAGAATATGTAAGGGCAGCCTCCAACACTGTGCAGTAGCAACAACCCAGGTCCGGTTAGCAGTTGCAGAGAAGGTTACTTAGGAGTGACTTGTGCCATCTGGCTTCTAACGTGAAGGTCACCTAGTTACTTTGTCCAAAAAACTTCCTCATCCAAATTTTAAAAACACAAAACCAAAGCCAAGAGAAAAGGTTCATTGACACCAAACTGGTAGAAGTCAGATTATTGAATGTGAAGTTCTCTCCTCTTGACAGAATTGCATGTGATGGTGTGTGTATTCCAGGATAGGTGAGAGGGAGCCTTGCCAATGCACATGTCATGTATTTAAACTGCAGCTAAATCCACTTTGGAAATTTTCCACAAAAGTGATAGTGGATTTGATTGTTCAAGTGACATGGCAAGGTCATGCACCATGTATAGCAGGTAGGAATTCAGATCTCCATTGTTGTGTCCAGATGCATTTATCACAAGAACGTTCCATATGTAAAATATTTTAATATAATGAAAGAATAATTCGGGTAGGAAAAAAACTGCAAGAGAAAATGACTTGTGGGCTGAAACAGAGAGGAGTTGTTACTTTTTATTTGACCCCTTATTTCTACCCCCCTTTCACCAATGTTATGTTTAGAAAAATGCCTGCCTTCCTGGACAAAAGTCTAACAGCAATCTGAAACTTTCAGAGAAGTAACCAATTGGCTGAAGTTTCTCCAACTAACTGAAGAGTTAGATGTCCTTCTCCAGACAACACAGTTTAGTTTGCCTTAAATCTGCATGGATGCCAAATGCAAGATGAGTAATTCATGGTACCATCGAGACAAAGGATGTGTCTACTTCTATCATCTCCATAGCAATCAACCTCCTTTGTGGACATTAGAAGACCCATCTCAGCTTGCTTATGGAGTCCTTGACATCTTTCCATGGCTGTCAGGGGATGATTGACAGGTTAGGTTGAGGAGAGAGAATTTCAGCAAAAAGCAAGACAAAAATGTGTAGTGCAAGCAAATACAACTTTATCCGTACCAAAAGAAAGGTTAAAAGTTGCAAACCAACTTATTTTTCTGAAATAGAAGTAATGTAGGCTGAGCAAAATTTGTGTTCCAGGAGCTTTCACTGCTCAAACAGTGCAGTACGTGCAGCATTGTAACAAAGAATGTGAAAAAGACACTAGCTCCACCTAATTTTCATTGCAATGACTGCAGCCTAAGTTCATGGGGAAGCTCATAGTTGTTTTCCTTAATAGGCCTGTTTTCTGTATTTTGTGTTGGCAGCAATTGTTTTTGTCCAACCTCCTATATCTTGTATATGAAAATCTCCTTGTAACAAGAAACTGATTTGTTTTTGTTTTTTTTTAATGAAAATTATAATTTGTTACAATATTGTAAATCCTGATTGTGCTTTGCAGGTAGACCTGCACACTTCTAACTTGGAAGTCTGAGTGGAAGATAAGACTTTTGTGCATGTTTGAAGTCTAGATCATCCAAATTTTCAGGTGAACTTGCAACTTGTCAGACTCCAGAGCTTGCCTAGACCTTCTGGGTTAAAAATTTACCTGTGTTTTTTAACATTGTTTTGATGAAAACATTGTTTTGCTACTGGATTGATATTCTTTTGCTTGTAAAAAGTTAAACTACGTTTCCCTGTAGTGCCAGTGTCTCAAGGAATCAGCTGCTGCACTGTGATCATATTATGATTTCCTGAAAACAGATCTGTAATGGAAAACTAACATACTCATCAGAATACTGTGAGCATACTAATTGTTCCAACTCCATGAAAAATCTGTGTTTGTGTCACATCTGATCCGAACTGAAATGTTGCTTTTGATGTACACATAAAAAATTTAACCTGTTTCCTGAAGTAATACTCAGTGTAATATTTGAGTTATACAGTCACATAAATTGGATGCAAATGAGTTGTGATACCTGCATTTTCATATACCCTTTGAAAGGGACAATCTTCTCCCGTCACGTTGTTAGCAATTTATGATGCGATGTGGCACAGCCAGTTTACAGCAAATGGCAACATCAACTCAAAATTCTGTACATAATAATGAGGTGCTTTTCCTCAGCTTTGAAGGTTGAAGTGTGATGTAAATGGCTGTTTTGCAAACGATGGATTTGTATTAAATATGCATTCTGAAGTGGTTTAACATTAATAAAAGTGATCTAAAATAAGGGCTCAAGTGCAGATGCCTGTTACAAGGAATTAAAAATTGGAAGCTACTTAGTTTTTAAGGGCAGCTTGCAAAGATTCAAAACAAATTCCTTAACCATATCATTATGTGTCGGTACAGTACCATGACATTATGTCCATATAAATTACCACATAGGTTGGTCCCATCAGACAAACACAAAGATGAAAGGCATAAGAGGTCTTAAAAAAATATTATTTAAAAATTATTGAAGTATTACTGTTTACTTTCATAACGGTATTGGGGGACCTCAAAGACTGGAGATGTGTGAAATATTAGAAAAAAAAAGATTGTTGTTATGAAATTGCATATGGAAGCAAACAAAATCATTTATCATAGTTAAAAGCTAATAGTTGGGGGACTGGATTATACAATCCGTAGTTCCAATCCGTACTATTCTGTGAAGTGTCAGAGTGAGTTAAAACAATTGGTGTTCAGGAGTGATCTTACATAAATTGTGTAAGATGTTTTCTGTGGAGGAATTGTGTCTAAATGCTAGACAGATTTGGGGCTTACTCTGTGAACTGCTGGGAAGGGCATGAACGATGGTCCTGCTTCGATTTGCATTTTTTAAGTAAACTGGTTTTGAAGGGCTAATGCTGTAGTTACGCCTCTCAAACATAATAAGTGGTGTTTTTACAAAAAAGGGGCCCTTATTTTTTTTTTGCTACCTCGTGTATGGCAGAAAACCTTGAGCAGTCCTTCTGTTGGCTGTGATAAAAGGTAATTACCTTCTCCAACCCTTGCTTCTGTTATTTCTTTCTAACTTAAAGTAAGAGCTGCTGCAGTGAAAAGAGAAAACGGTTATCAAATCTCAGAGTCTCTCGGATACGGAGCATTCTCTATGTGCCCTGTGAGCGTAAGGAAGGGCCCTGGTGGCGCTGTGCCTCCCGCCCGCCCGTCGCAGCGGAGTTCGGTGCCGTAGCGCCGCTCCTAAGCGTGGCCGGGCCGAGCTTCAGGAGCCTCTTGCTCCAACAGACGGGCGCGCCGGCAGCTGCGGGGTGAGGGGCCTCGGTGTGAGACCGTTCAATGAAAGCCGAGGCCGTCCCGAAAGGCCGCGCAGGGCTGCGGCGGGGGAACGCCACCGGCCGTGCCCGCCCGTCTCCCCCCAGCGCCGCTCCTTGCCCGGAGCCAGCGCCGGGCTCGGGGCCGCCGGCCGCAACTTCCCCCTGCCCCAGACAAAGGAGCCCTCCCGCCCTACGCCGGGCGCCCGGCCCGATCCGGCCCGTCACAGCCGGCCGCGCCCTCCCGCCGCCTCGGTCCCGCCCCCGCCCCCTCTCATTGGCCCGGTACCGCGAGGGCGGAGGGCTCTCGCGTCCCTATTGGCAGAGCGGGTTAACGTGCGGGGGAGTTCACCAATGGCTGCCGAGCCTTCAAAGTAGCGACAGAAGAGACTGGGAAGGCGATTGGCTGGGCCAGCGCGGCGTCCCGCCCGCGGGGACGGGGGCGCTCGGCGCAGGCGTTTAAGGATGGCGGCGGCGGCGCGGGCCGCGGGGCGGTGTTGGTGAGACGGCCCGCTTCGCCGTCTCCCCCGGTTCGAGGAGGGGCGGCAGAGGCAGCAGGGATGGCTCAGGTGGGTCCCGGCCCCGCGGGGCGACGGGGAAGGCGCGTTCGAGGAGGTCTGTGCTGGCCACGGCCCCTCCGTCCCCATAGGCCGCGGCGCTGCGGGGCCGCCCGCTCCTCGCCGCCTGCGCTGCGCCTTCCCTCCACAGCCGCTGGCGCCGGGAGCCCTGGGCAGACTTTCCCCCGAGCAGCGGGGCTGAATGCACCGACGAGGCGAGGGGCTGCTCTCCCCGGCGGCTGCTGCCGTGCGGCACTTCCCCCTGCAGCGCCCCGTCCCGTAGAGGTGCTGTTCTGTTGTGTTTGGGAGCGGGAGGTGCCGTGGTTTTCTTTTTGTTTCCCGCTCTTCCCTCAGCCACCTCGCTCCCCACGTAAAATTGCATTCAAGGTACTGGAAAGAAAGGGAACGCCACGTCGTTTTACCCTTGTTAGTGGGGTGATGGGGAGCATCCACGCTGGCATGAGTCTCTACACCGAATCGTGTGTGTGGCTTAGAGTGAAGGGAGAGCAAGAGGGAGGATTTCCGCTCGACGTACCCTTTTATACATAAGAGTGTGTCTCGTCTCCCGTACAAAGTCAGGAGGAAAAGGTGATGTGTGTGTGTGTGTGAGTGGGTGCCCGTTCACTGGCTGGGGTTTTTTTGAGTTCTGGTATGCAGGGATAGTGAAGATAAGGTAGTGTGTCAGTCCTTAACTTCCAGGATGATTATTAGTCTATTCAGTCTATTAACAGGGAAGTGCAGTTATATTTTCCTCTAAAATATCTCATTTAGTTTTCAGAAGGTTTATTCTCCCAACTTTCTTCACTGTTTCTGGATAGAAAAATAGAGTTTTGTTTTGCACACCTTTTTTCCTTAGGCTTCAGGATTATCTATAAAGTCTGTTTGCCCTCTGAGAGAGTGGGGCCCTAAGCATTGAGGCGTAATTCCCTCATACAGGCTCATCTAAGTCATTCTTTTAGATTTCATCTCTTCTGTTTTTCTCTTCCCCTTAGATATCAGGTATTTGAAATTCTTACAGGTTTTGTTGTGTTGGTTGTTTTGGGTTTTTTTTTTTCCAGGTTCTGATATAAAGGGCATATTGTATCATCAGTTGGCAAGAAAGTACATGGGAATTGGACTTGTGTTACTCTGCTTCTTCCTGGCTTTTTGTAGACTATAGGAAGGTATTGTAGCCCACTGTAACTGTAGAGCTGCCAGGCTCTGTTATCTTACCCTAGGGATGTGGCAGGTTCATGGATAGAAATGCAAAAGCTAGTTTGAACTCATCTTTGGTCTAGTGCTTTTTAATACTAGTATGCATACTGAGTAGCAGACAAGCTGAGAGTGATTTGGTGTGCTGTTGATTATTTCAAGGCCAACAAGAAGGGGAAGACAGCAAGAATCTGTTCAAGCACTTCACATCTTTTCTCAAAAGAGCAGAGGTGTAGTATCAGCTAGCTACCAAAGCTAAGCAGGTAAAGATTAATGTCTTGTGTTTTGACATGAGTTTTGTTAAAACACTCTCTAGTGTAGGAGCAGGATGCGTGTCAGATATACGGGAACTGCATTAAGATTATGTGTTATAATTTGTCAAGCATGGTCTTTCTAGTTGGACTGGGTGACATCTTGGCCATGTGGCAACCTAGCACTCTTTCAAATTCCAGAATAGCAATTTCAGTATTTAATTTCTGTGTAAATTACTTCTGTTTGCACTTTTCAAGAGTCTCTAGAAGACTCTTAAGGTGGGAAAATAGGTTAATTAGGCATTTCGTTTCCTGGAGATAGCAATTTTTTTACTATGACTTTGATTGTTTTGTTCAGAACCAACAATGAAGGCGATAATGATTTATTGTGTTAAAATTCCTTGTTCACATTATTTTGTTTTATACTCTGAAGATGAGGAATAGGGAAGTTAATAGACAAATACATTTATAGGGATGTTCTGTGTAATACTATATGTTTAAGAAGCTGTTGAGAGAAGAAGGAATTGATTTTGTGATCATCTTGTAGGACGGAATAGATTTAAATATGTAGAACTGATTGTCTTATTGGTGAATAAACTGATTTTTGTTCTGAAAAATATATTTGTATCAGAGAAGACTTGGGATTATTTATCTTATCAGAAGATATATTTCTTATGTAAAAATGGAGTCTTTTTCTTTAGTAATTCTACAGTGCGTGTCAAGCTCGGCACTTGAATATGTTATTGTTTTGAGTGTATTTTTTTTAAAATCAAAACAAATATCACCATGAAATATGATTTGTTTTGCTGCCCCAGCAAAACTTTCTTTATTACTAGATCACTGAAGTAAGAGTTTACTCTGTTGTATGTTTTATTTTCTTCAAGCTTCCAGGTAGGTAGCTTCTATGTGCTGTTGAATGTTAAGTGATTCCATTTAACTCCTGATTCCCAGCTTCCTTCCTTGCCACAGTTGGTGTTTGGATGTTGCTATTGGCTTGTTTTGTGTGGGCTGTCGTAGAGAGTATTTGGCTTTTCTAAGTCCCTCATTCATAACCCAGCTATTCTGTCCCCATTGCCTTCAAATGTTACACAGTAACACTAAGGACTTGAAGCTTATTTTTTCTAGAATACTTTGGTAGACTTTCTGTGCTACATGGTAATATTTTAAGCAGAGCAGATTCAGCCAGCTGTCTGGCTTGGGCAGAGTAACACTACTTTATTTCTAGTGGGTTAGAAGATTTAAGCCAAATTTGGGGCTACATGGAGGGACTTAGAGAAACCAAAATAGCAGGTAAGAATTTGTTTCATTTCCCCGGGTGCTTGTAGTGCTGCACTGATGACAAAAGTATAATCGAAAAAGCCATCACAGATATGGTAGAAATAACCTACTTAAGGGGGGGAAAAAAAGCAAACAAAAACCCAACAACAAAAATAAACAAAACCAAAACATCTTCCCCACACCCTCAGTAAAATTTCCTGCAGCAATTTAATATTTTTGCCAGGTTAAAATTACCTAAACTATTGAGTTCTAAGTGCTCTCCAGGATTAAATTGACCTTTAATGCTGTGTATCTAGATGTGATTTC
The DNA here is from genome assembly GCA_013401255.1 of Urocolius indicus. Classification (NCBI taxonomy): domain Eukaryota; kingdom Metazoa; phylum Chordata; class Aves; order Coliiformes; family Coliidae; genus Urocolius; species Urocolius indicus. The sequence goes on from WBNH01005841.1 coordinate 341,343, forward strand.
CTGAGACAAAACAAATATGTAGTCTCATAATAGTATGAAACGTAATATCAGATGTCTAATATCTGGNTCTTCCCCACATCCTCAGTAAAATTTCCTGCAGCAATTTAATATTTTTGCCAGGTTAAAATTACCTAAACTATTGAGTTCTAAGTGCTCTCCAGGATTAAATTGACCTTTAATGCTGTGTATCTAGATGTGATTTCCTGAGACAAAACAAATATGTAGTCTCATAATAGTATGAAACGTAATATCAGATGTCTAATATCTGGTTATCCAGAGTAATTTTGTGTGAATCTGTAGTAAATGGTGAGATTCCCTGTTAAAAGTTGCAGTGAGGTTTTAAAAATATCTATTAACTTTAAACTGTCAAGAAGCCAAGTGTCTTGTAAGACCATAGCTGTTAAAGCTTGTTGGTTTTGCAGATTGTCTTTAAACTCTAAATTGATTGTCCTTTATGCTGTATGGGTAAGTATGGCTGTAGTACCAGGTTATTTCACATGATGCCACAATCTCCCCAAAATGCACAGGTTTCAGTTTCACCACTACAAATGCCATGTTTAATGCCTCATCTACTAACTGAGCAGAGGTAGTTAGCAAATTATACAAGCAACCACGTGCTACTGAATTCTTCGGCTGGTGTATAGATCAAGCAGTAAAGCCATTCTGATTTCAGCCACAATCAAAAGGATATCAAGATACCTTTTCTATTGTGAAAATGTCACTCTTTCTCCTACTTGAAATTTATGCCCGAAGGAGTGTCATTTTTTTTCCTTATTTGCCTGGGATACTATTTCCTTTTTTTTTTTTGTGACAAAGATCTTGTATCTTTTTTTCTTTTTGTAGGTTGACAGAAGAAAGGGAGACCTGCTTGTCCAATGAAGATGCAGTCTTAGTCTTCAGCTATTTAAGCTGAATGCATTGTGATTTCCAATAATTGAGACAGTGATTCTGAAAGCTGTCTACATTAATGAAAAGAACAATGTAGTCAGCTTAACTGAATCATCAGTGTTGAATATTGAATAGAACATGATAAACCAATCTTGATGGACTTATGCATGTTAGGAATATAGATATAAGCATTTATTAAAGCGTTGTTTTTTTAAAACAGTAGTTTTAAAAATGGAGGAATATGATGAAAATGCACCACCCCTCCCTAAAGAACCTGCAAGAGAAATGAATGTGGAGAACCATACTTGTCCCCCACCTCTGCCGCCTAATGAACAGCCTCCACCACCTCCCCTGCAAACGTCCAGTGACGCAGAGGTAATGGACGTTGGCTCTGGTGGTGATGGACAGTCAGATACCCCTGCTGGGGACACGCACAGTACCTGCAGAACACAGCTTCTCACAAAGGGATCTGCCTGCTACAAAAGTCGTCTTATAATAGACCCTAACAATAGTGACCAAAGCCCAAGAACTGCTCGTCATGCACCGTCAGTTCGAAAGTTCACCCCAGATCTTAAGTTACTTAAAGATGTAAAGATTAGTGTTAGCTTTACAGAAAGCTGCAAAAGCAAAGACAGGAAAGTTCTGTACACTGGAGTTGAGCAGGATTATAAGGCAGATACAGATTTTGGTATTAATAATGTCAATGGGGATTTGCATGTTTGTCCTTTTGGTGGTAGTAATGGTAAAGCAGTAGGAACAGGGGGTGAAAATGATGACAAGAAGGATGATGAAAATGATGTTGATCAGGAAAAGAGAGTGGAATATGCAGTTCTGGATGAGCTAGAAGATTTTACCGACAATTTGATGGAAATAGATGAAGAAGGAGGAGGGTTCACATCTAAAGCAATCGTTCAGAGAGATAAAGTGGATGAAGAAACCTTGAATTACTCATATGAGGTAAGTAAATCCACAGGATTCTAGTGGGCAAGAGGCTTCAAAGTGGCTAGTAAAAATAAGTGTGTGAAGATGTTCACTGTAACAGTCTCTTCTAGAAATGTGCAGTACTGAGTCAAAACCTCAGAATTTTCAGAGATGACACTTTGGCTGGAGACTTTTGTAAATTGGTCAAACTTCTGCGTCATGTAGCAGCTTCTATAGTCTTGTTAAAAAATAACAAAAGAATTCTGAAATAATTACAGATCTTTTTATCCTGAAAAAAGTCTTTTTGCTGAAATCATTGGAAAGTTCTAGTTTCCCTCTCTATGGGTTAACATAGAGAAGATACCTACTTTTTCTTTGCAAGGGGAAAGGGAAGTTAGTAGACCCAGCAGGATAGTGTCTGACAAAGTCTCTTTCAGGATGACTTTGATAATGATGTGGATGCTCTGCTGGAAGAGGGTCTTCGAGCACCCAAAACAAGGAGACTAGAAAACGAGAAATATGGTGGTGAAAGTGATCATCAGTCTGATGGAGAAACAAGTGTGCAGCCAATGATGACCAAAATAAAAACTGTACTTAAGAGTAAGTTAACGTTTGTTAAATGCCCGGGTTTTTGGGGTTTTTTTGTGTGACTTATGTCTTTAAAACAAAAGTCTATCAGTAAGCAAATTTTAGGATATCAATTCTTGTAAAATAGTTAATATGTTATGGATTTTTGTTTGAAGGCTTCTTGCTACAGGATATCGGGGATCTTTTGTTTTGGTTTTTCATGTTTGTGAACAGTCAAGTTGATTTTGGGGAGTACTTTTGATCTTCATCTGTTGTGTGTAATGAGAGTATATTCTTTTGTGTGGATTTGTGAAAAATGATGAAAAACGTTACTGTGGTGGGGGGACATGAGCAAGGATGATACTTTTTTTTTTTTTTTTTTTTGTCTCCATTACAGTGAAACAGATGAAAAAGTCCACAGTGACCACAGTCTTCCTACTTTATATAATTTCTGTTGTTAAAATTGCTCTGTATGAAGTCTTTATGCATGCACTATTAGATGAAAAAAATCAGTAGGAAACTCAGCGACCTACGTTTATCCATTTTCATCATGTAAATGTTACAAACTCCTAATAGGGAAGAGCTGTGAATGTGAACCAGTCCAGGAGAATGTAACTGAAAGACTGAGTCAGAATTAAAAGTTGAACCTGCTTTAGAGGAGTATTTTGAAGCTTCACTAATATTCTGGAATAGTAAACAGTTATTCTCTTAAATTGTATACTGACACAGGAAGTTCCCAGCTGAGTCTGGTCTCTGATTTCTAATGTAGAGAGGAATGAGACCTTTGTCTCCTTTCTAGAATAGGAAGGAGTGAGGCCTTGTAGTATTGTGAGCATAAGCGTTTTACTGCAATATTGTTTCTTATGCTGTGTGATTCCTCATACTGGCTTATTGTACACTAATTTCAGTCTTGTTTTCTGGAAAAAGTACTGTTCTTGATGACTAACATTTGAATATAAAAGCTCATAGACTCGATCTTGGTTTGTATTGTGCTTACTCTGAAAAATACAATCAGAAAGTCTTAAGTTACAGTCTAATTCATTGCTGGCTTTTTGCGTCTGTGATCTAGTGATACATCAATGCAGATTTATCTGCAAGCATCAAGTGAAAGCAATTTTAATGGAAAACTCAATTTCAAAAGCAAGTATGGCTTTTCCATTAGATATTGTGGTGCTTATGGTGATGATAATACAGAAAGAACACCGAAGAAAAAATTTGCTGGTGAAATGTGCAAATTGATCTGTATAAAAATTAGTACTACTGTTGCTTTCCACTTGAAAGCATAATGGAATCTTAAATTTTTTAGCATTTAATGTGGGTTAGAAGCATATTCCTTTTTGTTAAAGCAAACCAAAAATCATTTTACAAAACATTTTAGTTCTGTTTCAGTGTCATTTTATCCTTTGAGACAGAAAAAGCAATAAAAACTAAAAACTTTGATCCTTTCTCTGTTCTTCTAAGCAGTCTGTTCAAGTTTAAAGCTGTTCTTTGCTTTAAAGGTCGTGGCCGCCCTCCTACAGAACCTTTGCCAGATGGATGGATCATGACATTCCATAACTCAGGCATTCCTGTATATCTGCACAGAGAATCTAGAGTTGTTACCTGGTCTAGACCTTATTTCTTGGGAACAGGAAGCATAAGGGTGAGAGCTGTCGATGACTTAAATACTTAAGATACTCAATTCCTGCATTTACTTCTTTGCAGTGTTAGAATTGAGATACTTGAAAAAGAAACTCCTTTGATTGTGAAAATATGGCAGAATTTATCTTGCAGTGCTTTGGTTTTCCATTTTTAAAATGAGTTTGGGCAGTTGAAGTGAATGAGTTGGTATTGTTTGGTGCCTTCATTGTTCCAGCATATGGCTGCAAAATGTTTGGTTTGTTCCACCTTGAAAAATGTTTAGATTATTTGTTTGTATCTATAAACGTAAACTGTGGCTTCTGTTCAACATTTACAGAAGTAGGCACATGACACTGACAAACCCAAGGAATCTGCATACATTTCGTTTAATGTAATGGGCTTAAACACCAAGAGTGCTCAATGGACTTCAGTGTTTTATGGCATGTGTTACACAGTGCCAAAATACTGCAGGGGTAGATACACTCAGATCATGAGTAGAATAAGATTGCTGACCAAATTGAAGCTCGAGCTTAGACAAGATAAAAGTGACTTCCATCTTGATTATATCTTTTGGATTTAAGTTTTGTTTTTTGAGACCTTGAGGCACTGAAACTCTCTGTATTTTCTACTTGCAGAAACATGATCCTCCCCTTAGTAGCATTCCCTGCTTGCATTACAAAAAAATGAAGGAAAATGAGGAAAGGGAACAAAACAATGACATAACTCCAAATGGGGAAGTATCACCTGTAAAGCACCTAGACAAATCTTCAGAACTGGACTGCCAAACAGAAGAACCAGATTCTACTGCTGCTGATTCTGGGCCTTTAGATGACAAAGATCCCTCAGGGGGAGATGCAGCACAAGGAGCCTTAGGACAAGTTAAGGCCAAAGTTGAAGTATGTAAAGATGAATCTGTAGGTATGTATGGAATGTGGAGTCTTCTCTTGGCAGCAATTGTGGTAATGGCATTTGGCATACATATGCTTTATGCCACCAATGGGAACTGAGTAGTACCTTGTCTAAGTGCTTTGTCTTTTTTGCACGTTTTTTTTGTATGCAGAGATCTGGAGAAATAGATCTAGTATTAGAAATCAGTGTTAATTTTAGTAGCAAGAGAAACAGAGTGGGGATTTTTGCTGAAGGCTTGAGAGTGCATGTGCAAAAATCTTACACGAAAAGAAACGTGGAAGTTTTGGAATTTTAGTCCTGTAGACTTCATCTCTGTTTAAGAATCAACTAAGTTGATGTGTGCATTGCTATTGTCAGGTGTGTTTGTGTGACTTTTTAAATATACTTTTCTATGCAGTCTCTATATTGGCTGAATTATATCGATTTTCAGTGTGATCTCTTAAGATAAATGGTCTAGTTAAACTAAATTTTTTTGTTTGTACAAGCCTAGCAGAGGAAATAATGCAAAGGAGTCTGATGCTTCATTATTCTATTTATGCAAGTCTAACAGCCTTTACACAAAAAGCCACCTAAAGAAGTCATGCCAAACTTACTGCTAAACTAACAGAGGAACTTGGAGAGGAAGCTTGTGTGCCACAAATACATACCCAAGAGTACCATTCATGTATTGCTGCTCAGAATACTGATATGGATTGTAGGCTGCCACTCATCTTTTTAGTGTTCAGATATAAAACTTTGGCCTTGTCATTACATGTGTCTCTTTCCAAAAACCATGGAAAACTTAAAGAACAAAATCATCAATGTTTAGCAGCAAAACTAAAACCAGTGAACACTTACTTTCCGTGTGAGATTCACCTGTCTATCTCTCTCTCTCAAAATAGGATCAGAAAAAAATAAAGAGTGATCAAGTATAAACGTGACTTCCGTTTGGAATTCCTTGTGAAAGAAAGCAATACCAGCAGCTTGCTTTTGTTTGTTTACATCTTGAGATGCTACTCCTTATTTGTTCTTATTATCTGCAGAAGTATCTCATAAAGGAGAAGCAGCTGTACTTCCAAGGGAGATGTTTTTAGTGCTGTGAATGTGATAAATTCTGTTTAGGTGCCAGCAGATATTCATGGAGTTCATGGAGCATCGTTATATAGTGTTTAGTGACACACACGAATAATACACGTGAATAAATACACAGCAATAGTTTTGTATTCAGGAGGCTGAGGCTAATGGCATAATGAACTGTTGGTATATACTTCACTTCAGGTACTGAGAAAGCAAATACATGATGAACAGCTCCTAGCATTTTGTTATTAGTGTTGTTAGTATAAAATCACATCCTAAGCTTGGCTGTGTCACGTTTGCTTCTGGTCTCACAAACCAATTACAGCATTTAAAACAGAGGAGAGGAGTGAACTTAATGCTGCTCAGCGGTAAAGCAGAGGGAATAACTTGCTTATGTTTCTTAGATCTGGAAGATTTTAGACATTACCTTGAGAAGCGTTTTGACTTTGAACAAGTTACCGTAAAAAAATTCAGAACCTGGGCTGAGAGACGGCAGTTCAACCGCGAAATGAAGCGGAAGCAGGCAGAGTCCGAGCGGCCTATCCTGCCTGCCAATCAGAAACTCATTACCTTGTCTGTGCAAGATGCACCTACAAAGAAAGGTTAGTTTGTCTATCTGTAGTTCTGTAAATGTTCTGTATCAAAGACTAACTCCAGTTCTAAGCTTGACTTCAAAAAATTAAAAATAAGTTAAAAATCCTGTAAAGAGTCCTTTTTTTTTCTTGTTCTATAGTTCTTTGTTCTTGGATGCATCGTATCACAGAGTAAAGGAAAAATACTGTAAAAAATACTTGCCGTTAAAAGAGTAATTCCTAAGTGACACAATTTTTACCTAAGATTGCAATCCTGGTAACTGGTTACTACCTTCAGCAACTTGTTACTGAAAACACTCCTGCCCAGTCACTCAGTGCTACTGCCTTCTCCAATCTATACTGGTTCTTAGTTGTCCCAAATTAGAGAGGACTGGTTACAAATGTCAGATTGATCTAGATTAAAACCTACAATTAAAAATCTGAAGGTGTTTGACAGCTACAGTTAAAGAACCGTGTGTGCAGTTGTGTTCTATGGAGTGAGGAGTGGGTGTCATGGCTGATGAGAACCTTGGGGAGCTTGCGTTTGTCTATATTGGCTGTGTAGCCATAATAGTGTGTTTATCTGCACTCAGGTATTAAAAATGACCATAGGCCTGTGATTTGGAGCTTGTTCTTATTCTGTACATTGTCATGTTTCTGGGTTTCTTCTCTTTAGCAGAATTAAAGCTTATGAGTTTTGTATTGACTATTCCCTGTTACAGGAAGATGCAGCTGGATTTTTAGTTAATACACTTTACATTAAATTCGAGCTTAAAATCACATTGAAACTAACTAAGATAGGGAGTTATTAAATCCTAACGTTTCCTCCCGTACTATGCCTGCTGAAGCAAGATTTGTGCTCTTGTCTAACAACACTTGCAGGACAAGGGGATGTTGACTTTATCTGTGCCTTGTTCAACATGACTTTTTTGGGGGGAGAAAAAAAAAACCAGTAAATCTGGTTTCTGGATATGAAGCCTACGAGAGGGTTTCTAATTAATGTTAGCTGTCAAAAGTGTTGTATGTGGAGGTCCAGAGGCGATAGGACTGCAAACATTAAACAGCGAATATTTGAATTAGCTCACCTGTAGTTGTTGATAGAAATTTCGAGAATGGACTTTGAGGTCATAAATAATTATCCATGTCTGATTCACCAGCCTTACGTTTTATTTAAGCAGACATTTATCCCCTGGAGCTTGTGATTCATCTACTTGTTTGTAGTAGATATTGTCTTTCAAAGACTGGAACTAATTAGCTGTCTTCCCTTCCTCCTCCATCTCTTCCTGTAGAATTTGTCATTAATCCCAATGGGAAATCCGAAGTTTGCATACTGCATGAATATATGCAACGAGTCCTAAAGGTTCGCCCTGTTTACAATTTCTTTGAATGTGGTAAGTCCATTAAGTTTTTTTAGTCAACTGTGTTATGAACGGCTTATCTCATGCTTGTATATATTTCTTAGGGAATATCTTGAATGTCTATGGTAAGTCAAATTCTAGCTAGGAAATGTTTTCTGTAATTTTAAGCATGCAAGGAATTAGAAGTCAGGCATCTTAGTTCAGTGTAGAATCCATAAGAATTCAGAATTATGTTACTCCTTTATATGTGTGACATAATATACCTGGCTTTCAATAGTAGAATGTGTAGCTCTTGTACTTGCACTGTGTTAGTGCAAAAAATTTGGAATTAAAGTTTAAATTCTGGCAGATTATAAGTGATCTCTTCAAGTTCTTCATCTCTAAGAGTGAACTACATAAAGGTAAATCTCTGCTAGTAGAAAACTTAGGGGGTTTTATGTACTGGAAGAAACAATTCTTCAGTCTTTCTGAAGAGTAAAGAATTTCCATCCCTCTTGAAATGAAGAGGAAAATTCATCTCAATAGTGGTGGTATTTCATGTTCTTTATGAGTATTTTACATTGGAAGTTCTGAAAAGCTTTCTTTTTCTTTCCTCTTCTATTTCCAGAGAACCCAAGTGAACCTTTTGGAGCCTCAGTGATTATTGATGGAGTAACTTACGGGGCAGGAACTGCCAGCAGCAAAAAACTTGCCAAGAATAAAGCTGGTAACAGTTTTTCTTTCTTACTACTAACTGCTGAATTGTTTATCTGTTTTCCTTTCTGCTTTGAAGGTGACATATTTGCAATTTTAAGTAGGAATCATTTTGTTTAATAGTCAAAGAAGGTACACCAGTCTCTTTTTGGTAGAAGTAATAAATACTATTGCAGATACTTTTCTGAGAACCCTACGTTCCATCATGTACTGGGATGTTACTAATGTAAGTGAATATTTCTAGGGGAGATGTGATGCTTGCTTAAAGAGTGCTTCATTCTGTTGGTTTTCTTTACTACGATTGTTTAAAATAAACATTTCATCATTTTCTGCAGCTCGAGCTACACTGGAAATCCTTATTCCTGACTTTGTTAAACAGACCTCTGAGGAGAAGCCCAAAGACAGTGAAGAACTTGAGGTATTAAACTCTTGTTTGCTAACTGCCATTATTGGAGTCTGTTTTTAAAAACATTACAACTTCAATGTCAGAGATTTTAATGAATATTCAGAACATTTTCTCCATCAGATGGAAAAGTAAAATTCTTCATTTTAGCAAGATCTATGACAATTAAAATACCAAAAAAAAAGAGTATTGGAACTGATCAGGCAACTTACGGTGATGCAGTGAACTAGTGTCCTGTTGAAATACCAGTTCACTCACTGGACCTGAAATGTTCTAAGATGCTAGACTGACTCAACTATCCTGGCTTCCAGAATCCTCTGGTAGATGCCTTGAAAAGTTCAGAGCTAGATGCTGTCTGGTCTTGTGGCGTTATCCTAAAAGACTAAGAAAGAACTAAAAGTGCCCAGGCTTCTGAGATACTTTCACTTAAGTATGAAAGCTACTTATTGCCAGATCAGACAGATGAAATTGCAGACTTCAAGCAGTGGTGTTTGAGAATATAAAAGGAAAAGTTTCTTTAAGTGAAGAGCATGTGCTATTTTTTCAGGTACTGGAAATATTACATAGCTAGTTCATCAGTCATATATTCACTTCCAATTTAGCATGTAACAGACCATCAGTAAAGAGTAAAAAGAAGAAGCAGTCCTGACCCTGAAAGGAATGTTTTCACTTTGAAAAACAGAATGAGTTGATTTGTACACTTGCTTTAATTTAAGACTTTATTGGATGCCTTACACTATTGAAATAGTCATTAAGAAAATGCAAACAATTTTTTCCATTGTTTTACAATAAAATATTCACTTCCTTTGTAGTATTTTAACCATATCAGTATTGAGGACTCACGGGTATATGAACTCACCAGTAAAGCTGGACTCTTGTCTCCATATCAGATTCTCCATGAGTGCCTTAAAAGGTAAGGCAGAAGAATAAGGAGCAGATTCTGTTACGTTGAGATGTTTGAGTTGGAGCATTTTGTTTGCCCAGTTGCTGTCACTGTGTGTTAGTGACTTGGGTGTGTGTGTGGGCTGGCCAGGCTTCCCATGCTCGCTGTGGCTGTAAGAGACATGGTGTGGACTAAGCTAGCTAATCCTGTATCTGCCTTAATTGATATTTCTGTTTGTATGTCTTCTGAGATCAGGATTTAGTTCTAGGACATATAAATAGATTGTTTTCTGTTTATACAAACTTGCCTTTCCATTCAAGTCAAGTTACTAATCTAAAAAAGAGCTCTTAATTAAGATCTTAAAATTTATTATTGTATCTAAATCCATTGCAAAGACTGTCAAAGATAACTGCAACCACTTCGGTTGTTTGCAATTTTACTTAGTACACAATATTGGTTTTGTTTGCTCAAGAAACCACGGAATGGGTGATACAACCATAAAGTTTGAAGTGATTCCTGGTAAAAATCAGAAGAGTGAATATGTCATGACTTGTGGCAAGCACACAGTGCGAGGCTGGTGTAAGTACAGTACTTGGTGTGACCTCTGTACATACCTTCCTTTTTCTCCTGTTCTCATTTGTTGTCCATTTTGTAGGTGCTTGTTCACCTATAGAGCTTGTTACATGCTTACTTGATTCTTCTGTGATATCTCAGTTTTGAGTAACACAAGTAAACGTTCATGTTATGTGCCAGTATTGACACATTTTCGTGATTATTTTTACAGGCAAAAACAAAAGAGTGGGGAAACAATTAGCTTCTCAGAAAATCCTACAGCTACTGCATCCACATGTGAAAAATTGGGGCTCTCTTTTGCGTATGTATGGTAGAGAGAATAGCAAGATGGTTAAACAGGTGAACATGGTTTTTTTTGATTGTAACTTACCTTGTGATTGTATTTTTGCTTTTCTGGGTTTTTTAATTTAGTTATAACAAAGCTTTAACGGTGTCTGTTCTGGGGTAATCGTGTTACTTCCCATCAGGGAGAGGCATTATGTGTTTGATGGGCAGTTCTCAATTTTTCTGAAATTATTCTTGTGCCTTCTTATTGCCAGAACATGAGTGCTTTCACTGACAGTAAGAATTGTGTAAATCTTGCATCTTCCAGGTCAAAATTATGTAACCTAGTTAATCTTTAACTAACTCATGGAAATGAATGTTATTACTTAAGGAAATAAAACTATTGCAGATTAAACTTCTACTCCACATATTTCAGCTTTGCTTTTTCTTTTTGTCGAAAAAGCTGATCTCTTATTGCTTATGGTTCTGTTTAATAGGAAACATCTGATAGAAGTGTGATAGAACTTCAGCAGTATGCCAAAAAGAACAAGCCAAATCTGCACATCCTGAACAAGTTACAGGAGGAAATGAAAAAACTGGCACAAGAAAGAGTGAGTATATGTGCATTTGTATTTACAGACTGTAATGCCACGGCTCAGGGCTTAACCAATAATGACAGTTTTTGCTTGTTTTATACAGTAGCTCATGTCAAGAGACCTGTTCAAAACTTGAAGCTGGGGGAGGGCTGCTTCTAGAGAGATTTTTCCATCCTTTCTTTTAAACTGGTTTACAGCTTAGTAAATGTATTTTTTACTTTAGAACCACTCATCCTTTCCCCACAATTGACACAAGCTTGGCAAAAGTTGTTCAAAATTTAAAACCGTGATTTATTGTTATATTCTCTTTATGACTGTGTGGTGGGGTTTTTCATGTCTGTTTAGGAGGAAACACGAAAGAAACCCAAGATGACAATAGTGGAATCTGCTCAACCTGGTAGCGAACCTCTCTGTACCGTTGACGTGTAATGAGCAAACTGACAAGTGGGGAGCAATAACACAAACAGAGGAAATAGTTTCAACAATTATTTACAAATTGTTTGCTGCAGAATGCAAGATAACTTTTAAAATCCAAGCTGCTTCAGTTATGCATTGTTCTTTTTGCATCATCAGGGCAATACTACTTTTTCCTGTTTTCATTTTCTTTTTTTAATACCTCTGAAATATGTACGTTTAAAGGATTGATCATAAAGATCTCTATTTGGGCAAATGCACAGAGGACAGGGCATGTTCACACAGGATAAAAACCAAACAAGCACTTTTTCCTAGAAAGCCATCCATGTTGTTTGAAATGGATGTGCTTTAAGGATGAAATTCAGAATATCTGTGTACAGGTTGAAGCTGATGTTATATATATATATACACACTCATATATATGTATATATAAATGAAATATATGTACATCTTCTTGTATGAACATGCCTAAAACTATTTTTGTGAAAAGTTTTGTTGCATTTCAGCACATAATAATATGCACTGATAAGACACTTTGGTGACAAATACATGAAAGTGATGAGCAATGTTCCTAATGCCATAGGATTAGGCCAGTAATGCCGTCTTTTTGGTTTGTTTTTTGTCTTCTGCCAGGCTTAGCTATCCAAGATTACAGTATGCAGATTTTCTTATTACTTGAAAAGAACAAGTGTACCTGGTAGTGTTAAGAGCAACAGGCTGGATATCTAAAATCACTGGGTTTTATTTTAATTGAGAAGAGCCTGATAGTTTACAAATCAGTTGAAAGGGGAAAACGTGGCCCTACCTATTTGATTAAAGCTGTAATTGAAAAACTATTTCCAGAGCATGGAGTCAAAATGCAGCTGATGGTGATTGATAGTTTGAAAGTATTTTGCCAATGACATGTTCAAAGACCTTCCACTCTCTTCTCCCAGCAATAAAACAATTTCTCACTTGTTTGGAGTCGGGATACATCTGACTTGATCAACTAAGTCTTAATTAATTTGCATCATAAAAGCAAACAATTTTTTAAAACCACAACCCAACCCTAAGAAGTAACTGCAGCAATTTAGGTTTTTTAAGAAGTTTTTTGTTTTACTTTTTTAATTACATTTTTAGTTTTTAAAGACAAAGTGTAACTTCTGCAATGAAAATTAGAAAGTAGCTTTGGAATATGACGTAGAATAAAGAGTAGAGTAAGACTGTAACAGATTATACTGGAAATAAGGAAACAACAAATATGCAACTGTTATACAATCTTAGGAAACAGGCAGTACTTGCTCTGTCATCTGAGGCTTTATTGGATTAAGCAGGAAGAAGTCATTTTGGCTATAGGGAAAGCACTGCTGTGTGAGTTTTGTTCTTGGGGGATTTTTTACTGAGCAACTGCAGAAAGTCTTCTCCCAGAACCATTTTTGTAGGCTTTTGTTTTCTTCTTCAAGAGACTGAAAGTCAAGCTGGTGGTAGAGCTTCAGTGATGTACCCAAGAGTTGTACTGCTGTATTTTACACTCCTACTCCTGAGGAGGGAAAGGTCAGTTCTTTAACTGCTGCAGCTCCTGGTACCTACCTGGACAGGGATCTGGGGGCTCAAGGGATTTTCTTTTTGTATTGTTTTTAGGGTTTTTTGATGTGTTTTTTGGATTTTTTTTTTTTTTTTTTACTATGTTACATACAGAGTGCTGCAGTATAATAAATTTAGTGCCTACTGGATTGTAACAATATTGGCATCAGTATTGTAAGACCTCCTTTTAATATCACCCGTTATGATGGGAATATGTGGGTTTTGATTTACATCTCAAACCGATATTCTCTAGTACGTTGCATATAATGTTTGAGGTTAAACAGGGGGAGTCTTGGAGTCTTTCCTGTTTCTGTGTTTGAGTGATATGCCCAGAGGTCTCTGCAAACATGAATTAACCCTTTGTTATTGTTGTATTTAGCTTTTCAGTTTCATGAGTTGTAATCCTGTTATAACAGGATACGGGTAGTTGGAAGACTGTACAGAAACTGTTATTTAAAGAAGTGGCCTATCTTAAGAAAAAAAGAGAAACAGAAACAAAAAACACTGCCTCTGCTTTTTTTTGTATAGCTTTAATAAATCTCCATCTGTTAAAGGGTATAAAATACTGGTGCAGTAGTGACAAGCAGTGATTACTGGTTGTCTCTCTTTTTTTGTTGGTTTTTGGAGTTTTCTTTTTTGTTTTTCTTTTCATAAAGACAGGGCTTTTATCTTCTATGCCTAAACGTATTACTATTGTAGGTAGGTTTTACTTCAGCTTATGTGTTTTCAGCAGAAAAATCTGTACTTGGATGGCACTGTAAAAGACAGATCACCCTTGTAGGTCGTCTTATTTTTCTGAAATCAGAATGTCAATGCATTTGCAGGTCACCTGCAGAATATCCATAGATGCCTCGCTTACAAAATTGTTCTTGTTTTTAAGAGGATTGCTGTATTACCTCAGTCTGACACTACCAGAATCACAAGGTGACCATTGCCCTTAATTAAAACACCCACAGATTTCATTGTGAACCAAAGCCTAGAACATATATTATGCATTCTAAACAAACACAAACAAACAAAAAAAAAAGATGGTATTAGACCTTGTTGCAGCCTTTAACTGGAGAGATGTCCAGAAAATAGCGCAATAACTGCTGGAACAAACAACTGCTGTTTATGTCATTGTGAAGTATTCTTGTGTTTTAATGTTTACTATTGTTTGGAGTGTAACGGTCTTGCATTTGCACATAAGCACGAGCTGCTGTGATAGAGGATAGATCATTGCATTAACTTCAGCTTCTGCATGGACACTTACAGTGTGATTCAAGATGTATCCTAAATGTGTCTTGTAACTCGTGTGTGTTTTCTAGGTAATCGGCTGTAAAGGTTTAGATCTGATTATACGAATGCATAAAACAACTGCTGCTTTTGTCACTGATATTTGTTATTTATCCCTTCTGTATCCAAAGGAGGATGGGTATTTTTACAGGGATGGAGTGTATTTTTAAGAACTGTTCCATCCTGTGGGAATTAGGCAGTTTTTGCTTTGCATATTACGTGCTTCTTGACAAAAGTGTGGTATGTTGACTTTAAGGATTAAATTAGTGTGCATTCAAATCTTTATGGTACTGATGGAAAACTTACTGTGACTTCCAGTGGCTAGTCTGATGCTACCTATTTACACACCAGTCATCCAGCTTTTTCCTTACGTATTTATTAAACAAAACTGATGAAGTAGTTGGGTACTCAGAAGTTTGGAAAGACTTATGCATAAACTTAACTGTTGTATGTAAACTTCCACTTTCCTGTGATGCCGTTTGGCTTTACAAAAGTATATTTGTAACATCCCAGTATTTAAAAGCATCATTATTATCCTATTAATTCTCTAGACTCTCCTTTGGTTCTGGAGTTAAAAACTTGGGAAGCGATAGCCTCCTACCTTTCTGTGGGAAGAAATGTGAAGTGCAAGAAGCCATGCTGTTGTTAACCAAATAAAAGGATCAGTTACAGTATTCTGATGTGTATCTGAGCAAGTAAAAAAACCCAACAAAACAAAATTCATTCCTATTGCCCAAGTAGGTAACAGTGGTTGCTGTACGAGTTGTGTTGGGTGCAGTTGCTTGATGCCAGTGCTAAATTGGTACAACTATAAAGCCTCATTTTCACTGAGCCTCTGCTTGCTTTTTTTTCTGCACAATCATATAATCCTATGTGTTCAGTCTTTGAGTACTACATGTGTATTTTTCAGACAATTAGTTTTGAGCAATAAAGTTTGATATTTAAAATGCTCCAGTGTGGTCAGTGTTACAACAGTATAAGCACATTTGGAAAAGGAACTTGTATTCCTCAATTCCTGTAGGTGTTTCTAAATAGAAATTAAATTAGTACAGGCTCATTGGTTCTGGAAGTAGTTATTACTCATTTGGTAAGGAATTGAATGTTTACATGGTTAGATGTCATTTAGAATGAAATGAAATTAAAACTTTCTTGAATTGGAATTTGTTTTTTTACAAATGATGTGGTTGGAAAAGACACGACTGAAAGTTGCTAGATTTGGTGCCTCTTGTCACACACCTGCCTAACAGGACAGGAAGGGGGATCAGCAAGTTTGTGTGCTGCAATAGTGGAGTTTTTTTTGGTCAGTACTAACTGTACATTAGAAGTGTGGGCAGTAACTTGGGATGTACAGTTGTTATTCCTTCTACCACTCAGTACTGTTGTCTGTTTTGAGGCGAGAGTCACAGCCCACTGAAGTGCTGGGTGCTGAGTATCTGTGCAGAAGTACAAGTCTCAAGGAGAAAGCAACACTTGTGAGGGTGGGAGCCTCAGCCAGGTTTGTTATCCACCCCATGTATACACACTGGAAGCTCAGCATGAGGCGCTGGGCCCTGTCCTGCGGTGCTGTGGGCCCCCAGTCCACGCTGCCTGCAGGAAGGCTTCACCTTCAGTCCAAATGCCTTTCTCTTCTGCACAGGCTCCCGGTAGGACAGCTGGGGAGATACCCGAGAGATGTTTTAATCCAGGGAAGAGATTAAGTAGAAAGAAACAATGTCCAAAGTTTACTTCAGTTATGACTTCAAACACCGAATAAGCTGAGGTAATATTCTAATTGCTTTCTTATTCTCCAGTAGTCGTTGAATTACACATCACAGTTGTGTAAATGTTATCTGTGAGACTGAGGTTACCCTCTTAAAAGCTACTACAGGATCAAAAAGCCCCATTGGGGCTACAGAACCTCCTAGACATTTTTGTGACATGGGAGGTATTTGACTGAGAGCAGCCCCTGAGCTGACTTAGGAAAAGAAAATGAGCCTCTTTAGAAGAAGTTTCTACTTCTTGCTGCCAGACGGGAGGGCCCTGACTGGTGTCTGTACAGTTAAATTCTGGCTGTAAGTTTTCACTGATGAGGTCATGCCTCGAGTGAAATCACCTCAGCTTCACTTGTTTTCTTCGATCCTTTCCTACAATGTACCTTTATCGTATCATTGGTGCCACCCGTCTCAGAATAAAATTATTTCAGCTGTGGAAACTGTAGATTTTTTTATTGGAATATGAGTTTGTTTCCTAGTGAAGATTTACCAAGTCAATGATTTAGGAAAAGTTGAAGGTTGCTAAGTCTCTTCTGGCTTAGTCAAAACACCCAGCACTGTTTTGACAGGTGAGCAGAGCTGACAGTGATAGGTACCTATAACAGTATTACTTGCTTTGGGAATTAGCATTTTGGTCATGCTGCAGGGTCCTCCTTCCTTCTCTGCTGCTTAGGTCTTGATAAATAGCAGCTATTCACTAATCCTTACACTGTGTGGTGCATTACACTCATGCCGGAAAGGAAGGTGTTGTGTTATACACCAGCCCGTGTTTCAAGTAGTTGGATCAGAATATACTTAGAGAACACTTTATTTAAAGCAGGCTCAACTGTTTAAAGAGTGAGACCACCCTATATATTACTTTCCTCACCTGAATATCCCCATGAAGGCAGGAGCAGAAAAGCAGGATTTGGTCTGACAGTACATAACAAAATTTAATTCAAATGAGGATGATGAAATAACGTGAAAGCCTTGCAACTGCTCTGATTTATTACATGATATTACAGAAATAATGTTACAGTTAACAAGCAGAAGTCACTTCTGAAAACTGTCTCTTGGATTTTACAAGGATTCCCTCCCTCCAAGTGCAGCTTCTCCAGCTACAGAAGTTGCCTGGTCTCTTCCATGTTGGATAGGCTGGTGCCATCCAGGCACTCTGAGTCACATCCTGCTGTGGTGGCTTGAGGAGCATCAGATGTTGCTTCAGCACTGCTCCCGTTTGCATATTCCACCCTTTCAAAGAGTATCAGTAACTCACAGTGCCTGGTCTGAGGGAAGAGATCCACAGCCATTGCCTTGACAGGACGGAAAGAGGCTCCTTTGACCCTGTTGGAAGGAGCCCGGCAAAGGCTTGAGGGGAGCAGGAAAGAAGAGAGGAAGAACTGCATTAAGACTTTAGTTCAGTGTTCATCACTCTGCTCTTCTAAGAATGGTTTTTCTTCCCCAAGCCTCCATTCGATCAGGCTATTCACCACCCCAACAGTTCCATAAATTATTGGGTATCAGGCCATACAGTTCCAAACCCACCGTGCCACAGCTGGACCCTCCTCCTTGTGGCAGCGGCTTAACAATAAACACACCCCCACAGTCCCCTCCCTGAGGAAGCACACGTTTTTCCTTTTACCACACATGCTTAGACAACTTAATGCAAGAAATACTCACTCCACAAAGTTATTCATTGCAGCTCGGGGATTGCAGGATACATAAATGAGCTTCTTCAGGAGTTCAGCTCTTCTAATGGCAAGAATCACCTTGGAATCTACATAATCAACAGCAGGAGAGCTGGTTAGCAGTTGTGTGCACCAGCAGCCTTGGACAAAGATGCCAGGTTCTACTCTTCAAGCCATATGTGAACCCTCCCACTTAATATATTCCATTGGTGGTTTCTTAGGTTCACCACCAAACACCGATTAGGAGAACAAACTTTAAACTTAAGAAAAGGTAAACTTACGCAGCCCTGCTCGTGGAGGATCAACGATAGTGATCAGGTTCTGAGGGGCTAATACATTAATTAGGGAAGGAACAATATCTTCAGCCTTCCCACAATGAAATTCGATGTTATTCAGTTCTATAAAAAAGTTAAAAGATGTTACCAGAGTACTTATCCAATCAAAGTGTCTTTCAGTACACTCATTAAGTTTGGATGCCTTAGAAATTACAAATACTAGTTTAGTCTACCATGAAATGGGTGTAATTTAATCACTAGTACCTCAGGTCAGTTAAACAACAGTAACTTGAGCATCTTCCATTATCTGGGCTAAATCAAAACCCCAGAAAAATACAGCTGCTTTATTTATGAGGGCAACTGTGGCTTCACCTTGTTTTTACACTGAAATGTTGTATTTTTAACTTTTAACTAATGTTTTTTTGCTCTAGTCAGGAAAATTGATCTCACAGACTAACATAGTATTTGTTTTCAGGAGATTAGATGTTTTAAATGGACAAGATTACTATCCACAACATGTAATTCCAAACTGCTTAGATAATGTAAAGAGAAATGAGAGAGGCCAACTACTTTACTTTCTAACAAACAAAGATCTCAGCTTTACTGCTGAGCTTAACTAACCATTAATCTGGGCATTCACTTTGGCATCCTGCACAGCTTCTTGGCAGAGCTCAATTCCAATCACTTTCTTTACTTTCTGTAGAATTGAGGAGAAGAGATTTGTCTGTGGCATGTAAAAGTAACACAACCTTGATTCGTAGTATCAGCAGTTAACTACTATACAGGAACATTAACTAGTACCTGGTCAGAGAATTATTGCCTTGCAGACAGAAACACAGCTGAGAAGGGACCTGTGCAAATAAATAGGGGCTTTTTAGACTGAAAGTGTGGGATGAACACCACTATTTGTCCCAACTTGTTTGGGACAGACTCCAGTTATGCTGATGTCTTTCTTTTTTGGGGGCCAAACTTCCTTATGTGCTCTAGCAAGCTCTGCTCTAAAAATGAGATGATAAACATTGGTTATTCATATCCAAACTAGTTAAGTGGATAGATCCTTGTAAATTGTGGCTGTTCTACAGAACTACTGCCTCATTTGACCATGTTAATTTCAGAATAATATAAACTGCTCAACACCAGAGTAAGCTTTCATGATTGTTTGGTAAAACAGCTGCAGGCAGTTTAATTAGAAATTAATTGGAAAATATAGATATTAATGTATTGCATTTCATGTATTTTCTTTCATCTCAAGCACAATTAAATATCTACATCTGTTAAAAGTAGCTTATATCCAGGAAGAGAAGTTACTCACCTTGGCCAAAGAAATCCCAATAGTGCCTGTACCACAGCAAATGTCCAGTACGGTGCTCTCCTGGCTCAGCTGTGCCCACTCCCTAATGGCAGTGTACAAAACTTCTGCAGCTGCAGTGTTTACCTGGGAAATGATGTTTCAAACAGGGCTACTTCTTCATAAACAGTACATGTATTTTAGTGAGCCTTAGGAAGGAGTGTTTGCTTTTTTCTGTTTCTAAGAAATAACTCCACATACAAGTTAAAATCTCTTGTAACTGTCCGAGACTGACCTTTTGGCATTCAAGTCTCACTCAGTTCTCTCAGAAGTAAGGTTTTGTTATGTTCTAGTAACATGATTTGCTGTACAATGCTTACAAAACAAGTTTGGAAACTAGAGGATACAGCAAACAAAATAATTAAGTAAAACCCTAAGCAATGTATTCCAGACTTCAAAAGGACTTGAATGAGAAGTAGTAAAGATGCAAAACCAGGAGAATACAAGCAGGACAATCCACACAGCAAGCTTGACTGTAGCCTTGTTTGTAATAGTGCTTGGATTTAATTGCTATAATTGCACATTATGGTGCAATAAGCTTTCTAACCAGTACCACCAGAGCAAACATATTCTTTGTGTTCAAGAGCAAGCAAAGCATGCTATGTGAGGGGGAAAAAAAAAGAAGCCTGTGATCTATGCAAATAATAGAAAATATACTTCAGCTTCAACATATTTACGATGCCAAGTGATATATACTTCTTTCCTGTTTCAATACTTCCCATTTCAACATACAGGCCACCTACTGAGGCCTTCAAGTTTTGGAAAGGCAGAAATCAGTTTGGAAAAAAAAAACCAACAAAAATATTACTCCAAAGATTCCTGAACTGTATGTTGTGTAGACATAAAGGCTGCCATTCAACAGGAGACAAATGGTACTGAACCAAGTACAAAGGAAAAAAACTGTTGTCTTCAGGTTTACATTCATACAGATTTTACAGCCAAACATAACACTCAAAGGTATTTACTTACACCAACTACATGAAAGGTTAAATCTCTAGGTATATAGTGTCTTGCTACACAGCACTAGCCAAGCTGAAGGGCATTAATGCAAATCCAGTTAAATGAACTTCATCCTTACTTGAAAAAATGCGTGAGGAGAAATTCTAAATTTTAGGCCAAGAAGTTCTTCATATATGTACTTGTCACCAGCCACGTGCTCCAAAGGCAAGTCTTCTAGACTGGGAGATTTCCTGGGGAAATGGCAGTGTGGTCACAGGGACACAAAGAGGGAAAAGAAAGAAAGAAGACAAACTTTGTTACAATCTTTAGCAAAGCTGCAGTCATCTTACAAATTGTTGTAAGATACTAAGCAGTAACTTATTAGTGGGCCAACATGTATTATATCCATACACACTAAAAATCCAGCCACCGCCAAAATCCTCCAAAGCAAGGTCAACTCCCTCACCTTTGTCCTTCCTCCACGAAATACAGAGAAGTTACACCACTGCTATTTCCCATCCCTTCTGTGAAATATTTTGCCAGTGAGATTTTCAAGTCAGATAGCTCTTCTTTACTTAATTTCTAAAGGTGTCATTGGAAAGAAGGGAGAAGAATTATCTTAGTGACTTAAAGATAGGATTTGCTGTATATGTTCTACAAGGCTACTAATTCTTTGGTAATTTCCATCTATCAGATTAGTCTAAACAGAAGATCAGCAGTGAAAGGTAAACTATTTCTCTTTTGCATGCACTAAAATAAAACATATCTAATTTTAAAGCTGTGTCTCTGGGTTGCAGATGATAGATCAACTTAAATACCTGAGGATTAAAATAAACAATTGCCATGATGTGGCCATTCCTGCTGGTCCGGACTGTGAGCTGCTTCCAGTGGCCTTCATAGGTTTCTGGGCTGTAAACTGAATAAGGAGTTGTCCTGCAATTTTCAGAAGCTTGGTTAATTAACAACTAACTGCATAGCATTTAACACTTCATTATAACAAACGAAGCTCACCATGCAAAGAGATGAAAAATGTTAAGCACAAACAGAGGCTGCAATGATTTGAAAGGAAAAGAATGACTTCCACATCTTAATTAAAAAGAAGACAGACTGATAATAGATTGTATCTCCTAATGCCAAATAATCTGTCCCTGCATCTCACAACCATCTTACTTATTTTAACCCATCCAAAATAATAGACAGGATATAGAGGCAGCTTCCCAACACACACAGAGAATGACACAACTTTTTACAGTGCCTTCATTGGTTTCCCTGCTTCAGACCAAGGTCAAACTTTCCATCTTCATGATTCTTCTGAGGTTTCCATTTTTGAGGATTAAATTGCTTTTTAAAGAAACCACTTTTTTTTTTTTCTAAGAGGTGTTGTTGCTTACATTTACAGCTTTAGTTTTATTGCTTGTTGATGGATGATTCTTCTCTTCATCCAAGGAAGCCATTAACCGTTGTTACTCAAATTCCTCTTTTAAAAAGTGGCTGAGTATTTCCTTACAGTTAGTGGAAGAAGCTCTCAGCTAACAGACACTTTCTATGGCAGACTTATACATCTCATTGCTTGCAATAAAGCTGTGTTTGGCTGCCAGCTGTCCCTCCATCTCAGTACAGAAAAGCACGAGCAAGAGAAAAAATACCCAGTGATCTCAGCACAAGGTGTATGCATCAAAGGACTGCTAAAAGCTGAGACTGGTATCCCTTAGGTCTCAAAGCTCAGAACAAACACTAAGCTTTTCATACTATTTAATTTTATACATGTTTTTGATAAAACATAAACCTTTATTAAGAACTTATTTAACTTACGCTCACCTGATGTAGTCTTGGAAAGCTTTTACTACTTTTTTGGCAATAGCAGGAATGTGAATAGTGTCAAATGGCTCCACCACAGCACATGTACCACCCTTGTATTTGCCAAGACGACAACCCACAGTTTTGTCTTCTTGGTTTACACCAATTCCAATCAAGAACTCACATTTGTTGCGATATTCGGTCTAGGTTTAAAATAAGAGATATAAGATATTTACACAGCACTTATTGTACATGCCAAGTTTCTCCCGATTCAGCCCTTGGATGATTCAATGTATCTGCAAAGGGATACAGGACATTCACTTCCCATGGAAGACACTAATGCATTTTGATGTATGAGAACTAACAGCAAAAGTGAAAAAAGTATTAGTAAGTCTTGTTATTTAAAGAGCAACATGTTGTCTCTGTTGAAGTAATTTGTATTAACCTGCAGCACAAGCTCGTTGGGATAGCATGTTCATTTTAAAGTTAGAATATCCAGTTACTTGTAACTATTCTCCTGCTTCCTGTAAATATTTCCACACAGTATTTACATGAAAGGCAACAATATCTAAAATTCACTCACTACAAGATGAAGTTAAAGACTCAGCTTGTCCAATGTATCTTACAACCGAGTGATTAATTTAACCCTAAACTCATTAACCCCACTCTGAACTTTACCTGGCATTACCTTACCTGTAATGGTGATGCTTTCACTCCCTCTACTGGGCAGCACAATTTATTATACTTCTGCTTCTGCAGGAACAACCACGGTAACAAAGCTCTGTTGTTATTTCCTATTTCCCTGCCCAAATCAGAAACAAAAATTATACACATTGAGAAAAAACAGCTGCATAAGACTTTTTGTGTATAGGGCATTAAAAAAGTATCAGATTATCAGATGAAGAATATTTGTTCCAGAATTGTTTTTTAACAGGCAACCCTCCTCTAACTTTGTAAGAGCTGTAACCTTACAAAATACTAATTAAATGTGGTTAGAAAGTTGTGGACTAGATTTATCACTGTACCCATGCACAAAAAGCAAGAACATTTTATCTATGTAAGGCATGAGATAGAAGCGATCCTGTGATCCACAAAGACCAGGAATAAAACATTGAAGGGATTTTTAAAGGCAATATCCTAATTTATCATCTCTACAGGTTGATTACCTCTTACATTATTTGACAGAGCCATTTTTTCCACTTCAAGGGCACAAACATCATCCTGCTTAGGCTTATGGAACAACAGAGCTTGCAGCTGTGCCCCCTCATTTTGAAGCTAAGCACAATAGCAAGTTTTGTCAGCTGGAGCAGTTTTTAAGTCCTAGCATCACAGATCATCTTTTATTTACTTTGTCAGGGAATCTGGGGTTTGACCTACCTCTTACTTTTTTTATTTTAGAGATAGCAATTCGTGCAAATTTAGGTATAACTCAACATAAGGTCAAGTCTTGTACAGATTACAATAGCTTTACAACCAGGAATTACTTTGTCAGCTTCTGCAGCACTTGTTCACATTCCTCCTTCTTTTTGGCCAGCTGCTCTTCATAGGGCACGTTCCACAGTGGGGTCACGACATCCGCTATTTGCTTGCTCAGAGGCTCCTCTTCATCTTTGGCGGGAGCCGGACGCTTCACCTCTCCCTGCTCTGTCTCCTCTTCCTTCTTCCTTTTCTTTGCAATGGGGTCAGCCTTCGGCTTGGCAAGCCTGATGCTCAGCTGCCGGCTCTTCCACAGAACCCCATGGAGGACTTTCATGGCCTTGTCCCTCTCCTCCTGACTCTTAAATGTCACAAACGCAAAGGTCTGCTTCCCAAAAAGTTTTATCTTATGAGGATTGAGTCCGTATTTAGCGAGGAACTTTTTCACATCGTTAAACCCGATGTACTTGGGAAGGTTTTGTATTTCTACTTTATAGATCTCGGAAGTAAACAAGTCTCCCTTAATGTATCTGTACACGTCGGGGCAGGCTGCGGGGCTCTCCGCGGGGTCACCCCCGCCTCCCTCGGCTTTGCTCTCCAGTTCAGCCCCATCTTTACCCTCCGGCACCGGAGCCGCGGCGTGCTGGGCGCCGCACCGATCGCTTTCCTCCGCCATGCCGGCAACGGACGCCAGGTCAACCCCGCGCTGCGGCCGCGCGCGTGGCGCCGCAGCCTCCCGTGCTCGGCGCAGAGCTCGCGATCGCCGGCGCCGGGCTGCGGGGGCGGGGCCGTGACGCCACCGACACGCGGCTGCACCAGCGACGGAAACGGCTTTCGTTTTATTTCTTGTTAATTCCCGATACAATGCCCGTCCCTCTCCCCCGCCGCCGCGCGCCTCGGGCGGCGTCAGACGCGTCGCTTCAAAACGATGGAGGGCACCGCAACCCCGGCCCCTTCCCTCCCGCGCGCGGGCGGGCGGGCGCCATCTTGTGCCGGGCCGCGGGGTGGCCGCCGCCATGCCGCGAGGGCTGACGGGAAGCGGCAACGGGGCGGCAAAAAAAAACCGTCTTTGACGGTGTCGGGAACCGAGCGGAGCGGGATGGGATAGGATGGGATGGGATGGGACGGGACGGGATGCTGTGCCGCGGGTGTAGCGGGGCGGCGGCTGCTCTCCGAGCCGGGCCGGGCCGTGCCAGCCGCGGCGCGCAGGGGGCGGGGCGCGCGCGCGGCGCTGAGGGTAAGCGGGTGTTTCCCATCGTGCCTCGCGGCGGCGCGGGCTGCGGGAATGAGGTAAAGGCGGGAGGGGCGGGGGCGCGCGGCAGGAAGCGCGGCGGCAGCGGCGAGCGCAGCGCAGAGCCCGGGCCGGCCCCATGGCGGACACCAAGGTGAGCGCCGCGCCGCGCCGTGCCGTGCTGTGCCGCGGGAGTAGGCGCTGCCCGGCGGCCGCCCGCCTGCCGCGCGAGGGGAAGGAGGCGACGGCGCGGGCCGGGGCGGTTGATACGGGCGGCAACGGGCGGGGCCTGGCCGAGGGCAGGAGGGCCCCAGGGCCTGCGGGCATGGGCAACGTGCTGTGGTTGCTGGAAGATGAGAGGCTTTTGGCGGAATGGAAGGGAGAGGTCAGGAGGGGCCCGGGGGCTCGCGAGGACGAGCTCTGGGCCTCCTCGGAGGGCAGGGAGCGCTAGCGCAGCCTCGTCCCCGTCTGGCTCGGCGCGGGCTGGGGATGCGTGGCCGTTCCGGGCGGCTCGGGCACGCGTGGCTGCTGCGGCCGGTCCCGTGGCGGCGCTGGGCCGCAGAGGCCCACGCGGGTCCGTCCCGTCTCGCTCCGCTCGGCCCGCGCCCGCAGCCGCCCCTTCCCGAGCGTGGCGAAGCCGGAGCCTCTCGTAGGCGCCGCGGCTGCGGCTCCGGCGCGGCTTTCTGATCCCTTTGCTCGTTTCCCTCCTTTCTTCTCTCTCTCTCCCGTCCCTCCCCCCAGCCCGCCTGCCCGAGCCCTTCGTCCCGCGGATCGGCGAGGGGAGTATCTCCACGTGCTTCTGTATCGCGGCAGGGCGGGATCTCTCGTGATAACAGCATCAGCTTTCTCTCTCGTGCCTATTGTGATCCCCGCTGTTCTCACGGCTTCTATAATTAATTGGCCAGGCGCAGAACGAGTGCTGAAGTGCGATATCGAACGTGCTAATTACTACTGGAGAAGATAATAATTATATTAAAGTTTGGCCAATGTTTCTCTTCCCGTTTTTTTGAAAACAAACGTGGCTTGATATCTTCTCACTTTTTTTCTTGCCTCCTGGAACTCTGAGGACATACAACAAATGATAGTTGGTGTGATGCTGTTGACATAACAAGAGCTTATTTTGCAGCATTTCTCAATTACCCCTTGCCCCTTTTTTTCTTATTTTTACTGTTTAGTAAAACTTGCTTCATGCGTGTGTGGTGTGTACCTGTGGACTCTTTCATCTGCACAGTGAAGATAAGATTTTAAATTTTTTCCTTTTTTCTGTTAGTCAAAAAAAAAACCAAAAAGCACCATCTCCAAATCTGTTGCCTTGACCTGAGATAGCTGTTTGTGGCCTCGTTACACTTGCAGATGAGTCTCCCTTCTAGGCTTCTCTAGTGAATGCTTCTTAGCAGTGCATATGTATGAAGTATAGCAGATGCTTATCGTTTACCTCCTAGTCATACACTAAAAAGAATTCTTAAGCTTAATGGATGCTGTGACAGATTCCTAAAGTGGTATTTTGGCGATTTACCCATAACCTAAAGTTCTCAAAAGAGTCTTAAAGAAAAACACCTATTTTATTTCATGGGTGTGGCAATTGTGCTTCAAAAATATCTTTGATTGTGGGGCATTTTAACACATAAGGCTAAAACAATGGGCCCCTGGATGTCATATGTCCCTTAAGCTGGATTAGATGGTTGCTTTGGTGTCATGTTTTTTCTCTTTTTTTTCCCATTAACGACGTCATTAGCCACCAAGAAACAGCAAAGCTTTTAATAGCATAAAACACATTATATAGGAAAAGCAGATGAAGAAATTATTTTTCCATAACCAAAAGCTATTGCTCCAAGGCCAAGCCTCAGCACAATTTAAAAAGTGGTAGGACTGAAACCTTTAGCACTTATAGAGCATTTTTTTTTTCTCTTGGTATAACTGTATGTTGACTTTAAAATCATTTGTTTTCGGCTATGATAACTTTTGTTTATTGTTACAGGATATTTCAGTTACTAAAGGTCTAATTGCTGAATACTCCTAAATGTTTTCATTTTAAATACAGCTATGAGTACTTAATATTTTAAGTATATAGCAAGTTTGGTGTATCTTTTGTTTGTTTCTTCCTCCTCTCCAGGAAACACATGAGGATCATGATACTTCTACTGAAAATGCAGATGATTCTAACCATGATCCTCAGTTTGAGCCCATAGTTTCCCTTCCTGAGCAAGAAATAAAAACTCTGGAAGAGGATGAGGAAGAACTGTTTAAGATGTAAGTAGACTGTTGCTGTGTATTATCTAAATGGTACTAGGCTTACACCTGAATGTGTTTATAAAAAGCTAGATAACATGTTAGAAATGTCTGTGTAGGAAGTGGTGATATAAGTTGATTGGCACAAATTGACTGGGGGGATGGCTCATGATAATGCCCCAAAAATTGGAGATCTGGAGCAATTGAAGGGAGCTGGTATTGTCAATCTGGCTTTAGTATTGTTTAGTCTAAAAGAAAGCTAACTTAATTAGATGTTTGAAATTGGGTGATCGTGGTATAAAACAAGTATCTTGGGGTGGGGGAATGAAAGAGAGATCTGTAATGTTGCTACATTGTACCCCCATTTGTGAAGAGTGATGATACTGAAACTATAAAAGCAATAGATGATATACCATCTTGGGGCATTCCATTATCTTAAAGATAGTTTTATCCTTAGGTTAGGTTTACTGTGAATCTTAAGCTTGCTTAAGGTTTATTATCTGTCTGAAAAGGCTTAGGAGTTTTGAATTGGATCAATGATGTGTTTGCTTTAAAGAGGTTTCAAAAAATGCTACTTGTACTTAATCATAGAAGGATATAGTTCATCTGGAAGGGAGTTTTGACTTCTTACACAGATTCTGGTAAAAAATTACAGTGGTGACCAGTTTCTAACTGTAACATGGTGAGACCTCTGACCATTAGGCTTCTGCACGTGTGAGTACAGTATCAGGTGGAAAGAAGAAATGCCTTTGTTTAAAAAGGCAATGGAGAAATAATGTGTGTTCCAGTGCTCTGTGAGGTTTGTTATGTCTACAAAGGGATGAAGGAAGAAAGGACTTTTGTTT
Organism: Urocolius indicus; assembly: GCA_013401255.1. Taxonomy (NCBI): domain Eukaryota; kingdom Metazoa; phylum Chordata; class Aves; order Coliiformes; family Coliidae; genus Urocolius; species Urocolius indicus. Next base: position 369,396 of record WBNH01005841.1, read on the forward strand.
TTTTCTGTCTGAGTGCAGGTTGTTCTGATAGCTAAGCTTAGGGGAATAACCCACTGAATGCCAGCTGGACTTGCTTCAGAACAAAATAGTTCATCATTTTTACATCTATCCCATAGAGCAAGCCCGTGCTTCCTATCCTATGGCAGTGTCTTAATCTCCTCACTAGCAGAGCTTTGTTAACAGTTGATCAAACATTGGGCTTGGAATTAAGTCTTCACTTAGCTTCAAGATGCACAATTTCTTGATTCAATAAGTATTGCTAGCTAGATGGAGCAGTCATGTTCATAATATATCTAAGAACTCTAACCATAGCAAAACCTGTTAATTAACTACCTTAATTTAAAAGGTTCTTCACACCACAGATGTTTGTCATTCCCCAAAATCATATCCAGAACCAGTTGAACTTTAGTATTGCTATTACATAATTCCTAATAGTTTTGTTATTAAGTGTGAGTTGATCATATCAATCTCACATGTGCTGAAGCAGAACAAGGAAACTTATGAAGGGAATTGTTTTCATTCGTGTATGTGACTTCTAAAAAAAAAAACTATACCCTTGGGTTTTTTTGTGTTTGGAGAAATGTTTCTACATGCAGGCTAACTTGATACATTCTCTCTCTTCTTCAAGGCGAGCAAAGCTATTCCGGTTTGCATTTGAGAATGACCTTCCAGAATGGAAAGAACGAGGAACTGGTGATGTGAAACTCCTGAAACACAAGGAAAAGGGAACAATTCGCCTCCTCATGAGGAGGGATAAAACCCTAAAAATCTGTGCAAACCATTACAGTATGTTATACATTGCTATGCTATTTTGTTTATAACATACAATTCTACAAACTGATTGAAGAGCTCAGTGGCTTTTTAGTAACGGTTGAGATTTGCTCCGTGCCTTTAGGTGTCAGATTTCTGTAGGACTGCGAATATTATCTCTTGGTCTGCACAAAAGGCTTCAAGCATCAAAACCAATGATAGCTATTGATGAGTGTTTACTTTTATTAATGGAAATAAGCTGTAGTTGGTTTTGATAATTGCCTTCAAGGCTGAGTCTCAAAGATTTGGGTGTTCTTCAGACTCTGTGTTATAAAAAGTGTTCTAAAAACACTTGACAATTTAGCTGGGATAGACAAAACATTATGTGATTGCTCTCAGTGTGTGTAGTTTTTTTAATAGAGTATAGAAAATGCAGACCTTAATACTGTTTAGGATAAAAAGTTAATATGTGCTGACTTTTTTCATAGAAGAATGAGAAATGAGCAATCCTGTCATCATTTACTGTGTTTCAATTGGTAGATGCAATTGCTTAACCATCAGAAAACAGTGAGGTGCTAGACTAATCTATGGCTGTATTTCTCTAATTGTGAAAGAAATTGAAATGAACATGGTATATATAACTGATTCATTCGGAAAGAATGTGTATTGAGAGCTGAGGGGCAGGGGAGGTTTGTTCCTTTGATGCCCTGGATAGAAATAAACATGAAATGGCAAGACAGACTTGCAAGTCAATATAACTATCAACAAATAGACTAATTTGGTAATACATTGGTACTTACTTGCTTTGGTAATACTCAGCTTTTTATATGAAGGGTATTAGCATTCTGTGAAGTTAAATTGTGTTTAGACAACTTGAAATAACATGATTTAATTGGCTTAATGCAAATATGAAGCCAGAAGCAATAATGGTCTTTCTTTGGGTGCATCTGTTCAGAAAGTCAGACTACTCAGAGGACCCAGGTGTTGCTCTTCAGTTAATGAAATGACAAATATAAAAGCACAGTAGTCAGCAGCCAGGAAGAATAAATGTTTTGTTCAGGAAAATAGTCATTGCACATATGCAAAACAGAATTGATGAATTTAGTGTTCTGCTTTCAGTAAAAGTTCCTGTATAGAATTTCTGCTGACTCACAGGCAGACAAAAGGACTCTTTTAGCTGTTGCAAAACATTTAATGAATGAAAACGTAATTTGATCTCTAAATTTATGAAATGCAAGAGAGTAGACTCTTCAGATTTCTCTCAAACTAATCAATAGACCAGGAGTCTTGGAGAAAAAAAGCCCTGCTTAAACTTTGCATGTGTGTAGTGTCAAAAGTAGCTTGAGAAGTAATAGTCCAACTTCTCCAGTCACTCAGGTGAAGGAATTACAACGTCTTGGAGGCAGTAAGTGGATGGTTGATAAGCTGCAGGAATCCTGCAGCACTGCAGAATTCTGTAATACCTTGTGTGGAGCTTTAAACTGATGGTAGAGAAATGAACCAGATTTGATGACTAATTGTAGGAATAATGCTTTTTAAAGTAATTTTTTTTTTAGTCTGTAATCTTTTCAGTGTGTGCAAAAGAAGAATATTTGGATGGTTGCTCTTAAACCTCTTGACCTTTCTTCAGAGTTGTGTTTAGTGAGTGCATCTCTCTAGTATCAGTCAACTGTTCTAAACAGTAATTGAATTAATTCTATTTCTTAACACTAGACAACCTAGCATTGTTTTATATTGTAATGATCTTGCATAATTTTATTTGAGGATGTAAGAAATATTCTGTTTGGGCACCATTTTCTTCTACTTACGCAAAAGCAATGCTGTGTGAAGTGCTTTACATAAACCATCCTGATCAGTTGTCAGTGAGATTTATGGAGTCTGGTGTGGGAGACATTTACTATTGTGTACATCTTTTAATGCTTTCTTTTCAGTCACACCCTTAATGGAACTGAAGCCTAATGCTGGGAGCGACAGAGCATGGGTTTGGAACACACACGCTGACTTTGCAGATGAGAGGCCCAAGCCTGAACTTCTGGCAATACGATTTTTAAATGCAGAGAGTGAGTGGCCTGTCACTGAGCTGACATTGATTGTGCATTGACTGTTACATTATGCTGCTATAAACCACTCTTGTAAAGATAGGCTGTATCTTGCCACCGCATGGTAGTGTTGGCTCATTACTGCTTCAGCTGAGAGTTAAACTGGCAGTTAGTCATGTGTTGACAAACAGTATAGTAATTTGGTCTCCAGTAACATTTGTGGAGCTTTCTGCACTAGACACTTTTTTTTTTAAACTTAAGCAGTAATACAGCGGGATAGACACAATGCACACAGCTTCCTGTCACTCTCAGGTGCTTCAGTTAAGTTTACATTTCTGTTAAAAGCAAGGAAATACTGACCTGAGATCTCGGGTCCATCTGCATTACCAGAAGGTCTGATTTTGTTAAAAACTTGTTTCAGCCAAGTATGTAGTATTCTGTTAAATGGAACACTCAGTGAATAGTGCTAGTGAAACCCAACTGTCACACTATTTGGTGTTTATTTTGAGGATTGATTGCACTGACTACTGGAACAGAAAGTATGTCTGTAATTTACATATGGATCAGCTAGAAGGGCTGAATGTCATGGTAGTTTCCCCAGCTCCTTTGGAATGAATCAAAGAAATGAGTTATTCTTTTTTCCTGAAGAAAAAAGCAAAATGAAAGGGGAAAATGTTGCATTTCTTGCTTTACAGTTTGCTATGCAAGTTTAGTGTTAGCCATTTCTTTCCCTACATGCTAGATGGCTAACAAAGTGGCTTTATGTTTTAAAGCTAGATGATTTTGCCTACATCTGGGGAGAGCTTGTTTGTTTCGTTTTCTTCAACTCTCCAACATCATATCATTTAGACATTCTGATGCACCTATTTAGTGCTTCTTCCTTACTCAAATTATGAAGTTAAAAGGTTTTGATAACTATTTGCTTAACTTTGAAAAGTCTTTGCCTTTTTCTGGTAGAATTTTTTCAGCTTATTGAGTGTTTTGTCTTGAGAGTAGTCCTTTTTGCCCATTTACCCTTTGCTGTAATGACTAAGCAGGTGACAGTGAACAGGACATAACGGTGCCCTTCAGTATCTCATTTTTTAGATGCTTGAAAAGCAATAGATACAAATATTTCCTAGACTAGTTTCATTGTGGCTTCTGAATTCCGGTGGGACGACAGTGACCTCGTGTGGCCAGTCAGACCAAGTTGGCAATACCAAATTGCCTCCTTCATAGTTCTGGTGTTAGAAAGTACCCTGTGTGTGATCAACTCCTGTGTCTTGTTGCTTGTATTAAGCACGTAGAAACATTATTGTAACTTGATCAACTGCATGGAAAGACTGTTAAATCAAGTGATGGCATCATTACGAAGGATATGCCTCCTTAGCTTTTGTGGTCAGCAATAGCTTGAGTCCAGGCCTTTGGATTTTGAATCCAAATGCATTCTAATGAAATAGGCTTAAGTTACAGTAAGGACGTGGATATTATTTAGGGTATAATGTAGCTGACAAGAACAGTTGTGCAAAGTTGATCTTCAGTCTTTACACACACAGTTGTATTGGCAATCTCTGACATCATATTGTTCCTACTGTAGGCTAGAGATAACTGGGACTTATAGCAACTACAAAACAGCTTTGTTTTAAATACTTTGTAAAATAAGCTGCTTTAATACACTTAGTAAAAAAACCTCTGCTTCTGCACAAAGATGTGATACAAGACATTTTCATAGTATCTTGTATGACTTTACTTAAGTGCCTACAAGGTCTGTTTACAGACAGGTTAGTGAGTATCTTTCCAGTCTTCAAGACTGGAAGTATTTGTTGTTGCAAGAAGGTAAAACTAATGAAAAAATATTCTCTCTTTGCTGAAACAGATGCACAGAAATTCAAGGCAAAATTTGAAGAATGCAGGAATGAAGTAGATAAGAAAGCAAAGAAAGGTAAGGTTGAAAATTTTAAGAGTGGCTATGTGCCACTTCTTCTGGCTGTTGGAGTGGTTATAGCTCCCTGGTGTATCGTTGTGTTTTAGCAGACTCACTCTGTACTGAACTGCAGCCTCCAGTTCAGATGCTTTTTCGGTCTGCAAGAGTAATCGTTCACAGGAGTGACAATTGCCTTCTTTCTTGTAGAAGGCTGTTACTGTGGTTGTTGGGACATTGCTTTTTCAGAAGGGCTACTAAGGAAGCATTTCAGGTTTATAGTACATAAATGAACCGTGAACACTCCAACCACAGTGGTATTTCCTCCTTCCAGTTCCCTTTACAATTCCACAAATATAATCATGCAAGTAGAACTTTTGTAGTTGTTAACATGCATGAAGTGGTAGCATTTTTTTCATGAGCCTCTTTGTTTATTAGATTAGTGCACTGCCTTGTAGAATTGCCTGTGTGACAAGATATGTAAAATAAATACTTGCATCTTTCTAAAGTACAGATTGCTAGTGGTCTGTGCTCTTCAAGATACATCAATCTGAGTTTTTTTAGTCTCAATTTTCTATTCTGCAGCTTCAAACTGGGGAACTTAACCTTCGGGGTTTTTTTTTTAAGATGGGCAAGAAGTTAAGGTCAGGAGATACTTAACTGGACACTGTGTGAAGTCAGTTACTGGTAGCAGCAAAGCTGACCAAATGTTACATGTTTCTCAGTCACTATGGTTTGGCCCTTGTTCAGCAATTTAATGTGCAAGTGTTTTTTCTTGAATTGTGACATCTGAGGTAATTACCAAAGCTAAAGAAATGGAATGAATCACTCCAGTGCTCAGTGGAGAATTTCCTTTGCTTTTTGTTCTTCTAAATACCAACTGTCTTCCTACTCCCCTCGACCTCCACATCTCTATTCTTTCCCATGTAACAGGAAAATCCATTACTGCATGTATGTAACGTTTTTCCTAATCAATCTCTTAGCAGGCACAGACAAAAATGATAGTGCTGATAAAGTTGCTGAGAAACTACAAGAGCTTTCTGTAAAGGAAGAGAGCAAAGAATCTGAGAAGAAAGAGACCAAGGAAAAAACTGAAGAAAAGCAATAAGTCATTCTGGGCCTTGCAGTTTTTCCTTTACTTTTTTTCTTTCTTTTTCTTTTTTTTTTTTTTTTATTTTTAATAAGGACTTTTTAAGAAAATGGATTTAACATGCTAGTGTGTTTTATTAGGTTTTTTCCTTNAAGTTGCTGAGAAACTACAAGAGCTTTCTGTAAAGGAAGAGAGCAAAGAATCTGAGAAGAAAGAGACCAAGGAAAAAACTGAAGAAAAGCAATAAGTCATTCGGGGCCTTGCATTTTTTCTTTTATTTTTTTTTTTTTTTTTTTTTTTTTTTTTTTTTTAATTTTTACAAGGGACTTTATAAGAAACTGAATTCAACATTCAGGTTGTTTTTCTAAGCTTTTGCCCTTTTGAAGATATCTTCAGAAAATCCATTCCCCAGTCATGAAAATGTACTGTGCTAACTTTCTTTTCCATAGTGGAAACACTTATTTATAGTCATCCAAAAGAGTGAATAAAACAAACTTGAAACCAGCATCAGAGGATAGAATTGAGTTTTCTATGTACTCTAAAAGGCTTATGAATACACTTGTTTCATTGGGTGTTGAGACACATATCATCATACCTGTGGATTAATTAGGTTAACAGTCTTTACCATCAGGGAAGATTAAGTTTACATACTTGTTTCTTATGTGGTTTCTAAAAGTAATACAGAGCTTTCACACTTTCTGCTGTGTGCTTCTGAGCAGGACATGTCCCTGTGATTCTCAAAAGGCAGCAGACTTTTAGAATCAGGTCATGGAGCGTTCCTGGCACAGTATTAATGATTTTCCATCAGACAGTGAAAATGAAGGTGGGGGAGAAATGTATTACAAGAGATTTGAAGTATATTATTCTTAAAACACAAAATCTCTGCTTCTTTTGCTTCCCTTCCAAATTTGTTACAACTACCAGTGCTTGACTCTAGCACACAATTGTTGCTGTGGTCCCAGGTCTTCCATGACTGAAGGCAGCAGCCTCTTGTACTGAGGTATGTACAAAGGAATCTGAACTGCTTGAGTACCCCATGATGAGATTCCCCATGTCAGCATATCATAAAGTTTGTACTCTTAAAATTGATAAATTGTTTTTCAGAACTTTGGAGCTTGCATTGTTTTTACAAACTGGAGGGCTTCTGAACTTTTAAGATGCATGATGGGAGGCTTTCCCTCTGGAACAATTAACGATGTACATGTTTGAGGGGCAGCCTGCTTGCCAGAAGGGGCAAGTTGATAAAATCTCTTCCTTGTGAATGTTTTATGTTCACCCAGTTCCAAGTTAGTGCTAGAGTGCAGGAAAATAAACCATAGTAAGCAATAAAATCAACACCATTTTGAAATATGGTTAATTGAATGTCATTGTTAACCACTAATACAAGGATAGTGTTAACGATAGCGATGGAATTCTGTAACGGTGTTTCCAAAATCAGGATGAAAACTGGGCAAAGCATCCTAAACTTTAAGACTGTATGATGTTAATATTGGGTAGCAAGGCCTTTTTGTCTTCACAAAGAGGCTTTCCAAGTAGGTCAGGCTCTGCAGTCTACTTGAGGAAAAAATATTTTTAAAACCAATCTTGTGTGTACTAATCACTGCCTCGATGTCACACTGAACCGGTCTGAGATCTGGAACTGTGGCTAAGGTTAAGGTACTCGGCTTCACTCAAAGTCATTCCTTTGGTGTTGTGCATGTTCCCCTTCAAGTACAGCAGATACCTGAAAGTCTGTTAATTAACCAAGAAGGTTGAAAGGCAAAATAAAATGCTCTTTAGTGTTTCTGGTTTGGAAATAACAAGACAAAAGCTATTCTGAAGTACTTAACATTTGAATGTAAAAGCCAAATCTTTATCTGTGAGTCACTGTAAATTCTCTGACCTGATAATGTCAAACAGTGTGTCTAAATTGATAGAAATGACATTTTAAATTTTCAAAATAAATTTTAATTTTCATTTAAAGGATTTGCTTTTTATTTGAAGAACTTCTACTGGGATTGCATTTTTAGGCTGAAAGGGCAAAGCGATGAAGGCAGCAAAGTGGGGCAGTTTGATTTCATTGTCAAGCATGGTGCAGAAGATGGGAGGAAATGCTTGGATGACTTAATTTGTCTTAGATATTGATGACTTCTGCTTAATTTTATTACCCTCTCTTCCCCTCTTTACTTATTCAAGCATGCTTAAATGATTTCCAGACATTTCCATTCCTGTTTAGGTTAACTGATCCATGTTTACCATTGGTGGATTACAGCCATCCTTCATGCAAATCTGCAGTCTCAAAGAGCCAAGTTATGAGGGAACACTAAATAGAATAATTTCTCTGGATAGCTTTTGGTTGAAGAATGTCTTTATCTTCTAAACTAAGGGATGGTTATTCAATGCTTTGGTCATTTTAGAAGCCAAAGCTGTGCTGTTCTACAAATGAAACAGCAGTAAGTATGCTTACAACTGGATCTCAGTGAAATGAGGTGCTTTCTTTGTGCAAGGCATTCCTCATGACAAAGTTTTCTATATGTAAGAGACTACCAGGTGATGTTCTTAAAATTATTTTGTAGTTTATATTGACTATCCTAGAGTTGTAGCTGATGCAGTGTCTTGTTCCTCCAGCCCATGTTAGCAAGTATTCATCAGGGATATTGAGATGGTAGAATCTGCCCTGTCTTGTCAGGCAATAGAGACTGTAATAACTTGGCTCAAAAATATCAAAATACCCTTTGAGAAAAAGGTAGGCTTGTAGTGCAGAAGTTCTGAGTTTGTGAGCCAGCTACTCAAATATGTCAGTTGCCTTGTTTCTGAAGTGGCAATAACTTGAGTGTGACTGAAATGTCTGCAGCTGTTTGAAGGTGGTGTGTCACAGTAAAAATGGATCATGCAGAAAGTTTTTCAATTTCTTGTTCAGACACAGTACAGAAACTCAAGGAATCTTTCATTCCTGCACTTCATAGGGGTGTATGTTGAGATTTAATTTGTCCCTAGGGTTCTGGAGACTATTTTAACACCTGCGCTTGAATAGTGGCTACTTTCCCTTTTACTCTCTGGGAGGCAAGATAACTCCTAGCCTGTTTGAATGTAGCTTAAAATCACGGGGAATGTAGTTTTGTTGGTGGAGCTGTCTAGACAATGAAGTCTTACAACTTCAATAACAGTGTTGCTGAGAAAATGACTGAATCTTACAGAAGGTACAAGGGAGGATTTTTTAAGACATTTTAATCCATTTTCCATAAAAAATTGGAGCTGCAATAGGGTTAGTGAAGCAATTCAACTTGCTTCACGTGTGGATGGATGCTGTGTAGCCCTTGTTTGCTACTAATGGTAGACCTGGATGAATTAGTGTCTGAGGACACCTGAATGTTGAAGTTAACTCTGAAACATTGTCTGAGGACACCTGAATGTTGAAGTTAACTCTGAAACATTGTTATGAGGTAGTTAAGGTCTTCACAAAATGGACCTTTTTTTCCTAAAAATTAATTAAAATTCTAAATACTGTGTTAATTACTTTGAAGACTACACTAATAAGTTTTTTTCTCTCCAGAAATAAGCTTGTATTAGTGATACTAAAAGTCTCATTCACAAATTGCTGACACCACAACTGGCCATGTTGTGAAACCACGGATGATTTTTTTTTCCTATGTAATAAGGTAACTTATATCAAACACAAATTCTCTGTGATACTAAACTCAGAAAATTCAAATCCTTCTCAACACTGTTCAGACATGAGAATGTTGAGAATCTTCATGGTTTTTCGTGCAACATGCTAAAGAAATAACTGTATGTACAAGGTGAAAATACAAGCCTGAACAGTTCTTTCCGTTTTGTTGCTCAATGTCTTGGAACTAGTTTAATTGCAAAAAAAAAAAGAAGAATTTAACTGAAAAATGAGGGACAAATTTGTACCTATACCTTCATCATGGAAAGAACTGTGATAGAGTCGTACAAAAGAGGAGGAGGAGGGATGAGGTTTGCAGGTACACCTTTGCTTTTCTCGTTTGGTATTATGTGTCTGTTCTGGTTCAGAAAGCCTGAGTAAGTGCATCCCTGCCTCTGAAGGAGCAGCTGCAGTCCTGCCCAAGCTGTACCAGTTAAAAGAGTGTGGATTTCCCAGCTTGAGCATCTGTGAGGCCCAGAGGGTGGAGGCTGTGCTTTGTGGCTAAGGAAGAGTCACACTGGACTGCTTTCCTCACCACAGAAATGCTATGCCTTGCACTGCCTCATCTCAATGCCTGCCTTTAAATAATGAAAAAGTTTAATGTTACTAGAAACTTTCCTCTAAAGCTGAGACTATCTGATTCAGAGTTCAGCAGACTCTGCTCGTAACTTTCTGTGGAGCTGGTGATAATGGGGGAGACAGTATTATAAACTGCCTTATTGGGCTTGGTCTCCTGTGCAGATTGTCATCAGCTTCCAGCGCTGAGGACTTAGTGGTGTGGTCATTTAACCCAAAAGTCTCTCCAACAGAGCTTCTGTAGCCATCTTCACTTGCACCCTTCTGTTCCCAGCACACCATTCTCCTCTGGCTGGGCCAGCTTGTTCCTAGCAAGCTGTAGTTTCTCAAGGGTCTGTAGCAAAGTTAGTGTCTTAATGTTGTCTATCCAAACCAATTTCGAAGTGTTCTTAAATTGCTGAAGTTGTGCTGGTGTGCACTTGCACTAGTTTAGTGAAGTGAGGTGTGTATCAAAGGATTTTTTTTTGTTATTGTGTTTATGATAGTTTACTTGAGACTTCATTTAAAAGTCTTCCTAATTAGATTTAGCTAGAATTACTCTATGAAAATAGAAATAGGAGGAATTACTAGTATCTCACTGACTTTAAATCTTTGACTATGTATCATTTTCAGAGTCAGGAGATAATGTAAACTAACTGCAACAGATCAGAGTTCTTTTGTTTGATGAAGAGAAGTTTGAAATAATCAGCTGTGGAGTGGATTGTACATGTGATTTCTCAGAGCTCATGTGAAAACAAGGTGCTTTCTCAAGTAAGCAGCTTCTGCTATTTTATGATAAGGAAATGATTGTTCAGGGTGTGGAAACTGACAAGCACAGAAGCAAAACCAACCCTTATATTTAAGAATTGCATAGTAATTGGAATCTACAGCTATGTATCAGCTTTATGACCAGTGGTGTATTATTCCATTATACAAACTTAAGTGTGGAATACCTTTGCCTACTTCTGCCTCACTAGACTGTCACCACTGACTTAAGACCTGTTTGTATTTGAAAGACTTGTTTCTGTGGCTCACTTGCTGTAGTCTCCTAGCGAAATACAACCCACATTGGCTCCATAAATACGTTTGTAGAAATGCTTTTTTGAAGTATCCGTGGTGCACCTAGTCTTAGTGGGTATGGCTTTGTTATGCTTTAAGAAATACAATGACAAACGTTTTTAAGTCCTAACAACGTGCTAGTACAAATCTGCATTAGATGTGACGTACAGCACATGTCATTTATTTAGTGAAAGGTATCTGACTACTCAAGTATTTAATGAACTTTGTAGTCTGAAACTTATTTTCAGCTGTCAAGCTGGAGATGTCCAACTTTCATTGTTGTTTATCAGTCTTGACTCTACAAATTTACATCAACTGATTCACTGTATTGTTAATATTAACTGTTGTGTCAAGATGTGCATTTATGAGTTGACAAAGAAGCTAATGGTGTCACAAGTTCTTGCCTATTCATGCTGTGCTGCTGTCCTCATTTCAAATAGCTGAAAGTACAGAGTTTTCTAATGCTATCTTTCCATAAAAGCGATTATAGCTACGTAAACGTCAACAGAGACGGTTTGGACATTAAAAGGACTATTTTGTATTCTTTGAAGGATATTTCTCAAGATTATTCTACTAGGTATAATTAAAGTTACATTGCTTCATATAAACAGTGCTTATCAGTCCTAGTATCCTAATTTGTTTGCTGGTACATGAGCCACTGTTGGCTTTCTGAGTTTCAGCAGCGTTATCGAATGACGTTCCATCCCAGTGGAGGAGAATTACACTTTATTAAACAAGGTGGTCAGAACTGCTCAGAGGTGTACATTATTGTAACATAAGTAGCTCCTCATGAGGATGGCTTAGGAATCAGTCTGCACATAAAGTAATCAGTCTCATAAGAAATACCATTTCATGTGCCTCAGCATTGCAGTTGGGAAATACATGCGATGTGAGTTCTGGTCTAAGCAAGTGCTATTCCATGGAAAAAATCTATTGGAAGAACCTAGCAAATTATGTGGGATGTCTGTTTATGTTACTGAAAATTCATTACTAGGCAATAATTTCTTGATATCTCTAGTAAGAAATGACTAAATGAAAATTGTGAGACTAACATTCCAATGGGTAACCTCATAGGCCTGGCACATGCCCAGACCTGTCTCGCCTTGCTTGGACTTTTTGCCAGCACTATGCTGTGTGTGATGATCCAGATGTCCTCTGTCCTGAGCACTGCAAGTCTGGGGGAAAAACAGCTTTTACAAAACACCTAATTTGCTGATCCTTCAGAGTCTTGACAGTGACTCGGGACAGTCTGCAGGTCACCAGCTACATGGGCTGGCAAATGCATATATTTTAGAAAGCAAACTCAGTGAGAAAAGCAGAAATGTTTATTCTGGTCCTTGTTTAATGGCAACAGCTAATAAAAACTAAATTGCCCAGTGACCAATACAAAATTACATGGATTTTGAGTACTTACAAATCTGCAAAATAAAAGAATTTTCATAACCATGTAGCTGAGCTTTCCAGTTATCATTAGTGCAATGATTTGATATGAAAATTGCATGGCAATCAAGATTTCTTGATGCCTGCTCAGTCACGAGTTTCCTTTGATCTTACCAGCTCTGAGCATGGTACTCTGGCATGTGGCTCCAACAGCTTCTGTGGTTGGCTATATCCATTTGTGTAAAACCTCAAAGTAAAATCTTGCAAGAAGACATGCAAGTACTAGCCATACGCTGCCAGATTACTTTTAGATTGTTCTTTGTAGCTGTATTAGTTCTTTGGGTAGTCATGAAATCTCTTCTTAAATCATGCTGCCATTGCTGTTTACCTCAGTGCTGCCAAAATCTTCTGGCACACTGTTATTAGGTAGTGTGAATCCAGAAACTACAGTCCTTGAAATAATAGTGTTCCAGCAGAGCAACTCTGAGACATGTCTGTTCTGCCTTAGTCAAGTCCTCCTCAGATATCCTTGCTGTTTGAATGGTAAAACCATCTCATGGCTTTATATACTTACCTTTTAGTAGTGAGATTGGGTGTTGCTCAGCAGTGCTCTTTGGAAACAGACTGTTCTCAAGAACTGGAATGTTAGTTGGAAGGAAACAAGGTGAACTGTGGGAATGGCTGGACATCACATTACATAATGTAATTCTTTCTGAGAGGTAATTACCATTTACAGCAGAAAATAAATAATCTCAAAACACAGTTGAGCCTGACATTGTAGCCCTGTAACGTGGAATGTCTCAGGCCTCTCTCGGAAAGGCTGCACTCTCTTAGAAAGGGTGACTGCACTGTTGCGCAGCAGAAGTGGCTTGATCCACAGGATGACTCTGCAGTCCAGCCCAGGCTTGCAGTGTTACCTTCAAGATCAGTTTGAGGTCTGGAGATGCACCCATTTTTTTGCTATGACAGCTACAAATCTTTATGCCCTGATACTCAGTCCTTGTGCTGTTATCTTTAGTGTCTGTCTATCCAAGCGTTGCATGACTGGGAGATTAAAAGAATACACAACGTTGTTTGCTGTTGAGTACTTCCCTTCAGAACAGGAGTGGCTTTACAGTTGGGGCTGTTAAAGGGACACTGGGGAAGTATTAGTGTATCATAGTGTATCAAGGGAAGACCATTGTGAAGGTGAAAAGGAACACTGGCAAAGCTGCCTGTGAGAAACAGACTTCCCAGAGAGCTGAGGATCTTTATTGGTAAATACAACTGAAAGTAATGAAGTGCAGAGAGCAGGATAGGAATAGTCTCCTTAAGAATAACTCCCATATTCACACCATCCCAGAAGGGGTTTGTCCTTAAAAAGACTGAAATAGAAGTAACTCACCAACTTTCAACTATGTCTCTTAAAGTGACATATTATTAAAGTGACATATTATTGCTCCTTATCTCCTGCTAGAAACTTGGTGGGATGCTTCTGGTGCTCACCTAGAAGGGAAGCTTTGCACATCCATGCTACAAATGCAGATCGAACTGTGACTTGGGAGAGATCTTTATTACTACTTTTCAACCCTAAGAAATGCATTTGAGTAAGTCTCTTGTTATCCAATACAGGATGCTAACCAAACTTTGTAAATGGTCTATAATGCTTCTTATGATAACATTTTCCAGTTTAAAACAGAAGTATCAGTGGAAAAATAATCAGGCTTCTGCTTATAAATGAAATTCTCCACCAAGATGTTGCTTGAGTGGGGAGGAGAAGAGGAAAAGTCTTGAACTGAGGAAAGTGATAAAGTCTCCGCTTACGTCATGCAAGTGGTGCTAAACTGACTTGTGACCTCAATGTATTAGGTGTGCTCCTGAAATGTGTCTTCCAGCTTAGTTTTGTGGAAAAGGAATCCGGTTACCTACTTTTGAGACCACTCAGCAATATGCCTCAAACTGTGGTAAGTGACGATGATGGGGAGATTTGCTTCCAAAGTTCATTTCTGGTCCAGCTAATAAGCTGGTGCAGCTGCGCCTGGAGGCTTTCAGATTAATATGCAGAGATGGGTTCTGTGTAAAGCTGTTGACCTTTTGATTAGTTACAAAGATTTTAAGAATCATTTATTTCAAAAAGCTGGCATGACAAGCAGCAGTGAAGCATAGGAAGCATTCAATGTCCTTAAAGCATTCAAAAAGAACTTAAGTCCCTCTCTTCCTCAAAAACCTGAGTCTAGGGTTCATTTTAAGCTGCTTTCTGGCTCCAGTCCTTTTTCTGATAGAACATGATGTTTTAAAAGTTTTTCTCAGAGGGCTAGAGAATGCTTTGCTTTGTTATTTTTTTCTTTTCCTTGAGGGAGTGCAGTTGTTAGCAAAAGCTGAGATTTCACATAACCATATGTCTTCAGGCTGGAACTTGCTGGATTTGCTTACGTTCCAGCTGATGCTCACTTTTCTTTTTTTGCAAACTATGAAGTTGAGAACCCTTACTTGCATTCTTGTTGTTGTTGTTGGGTTTTACTTCTTAATAACTGTAGGACTGCAGAGCTCATCTAGCCTCTTAAAATGGGAAATGATGATGTCTTTTTCAGACCAGAACTGGAATATGTACACCTAGAGCAGGCTTTCTTTTAATACCCAACAGAAGCTGCAAATGCGGCCTTTGATGTCTCAGGCAGTGGTTACTTTATCTGCATGTTGGCAGCTGCAAATGTGGGATTAGCTGAGGAAGAAAGGAGGAGGGAGGGAGCAAGCTGCAGCTTCTGGTCTTGATTTCTAAACTTCCAAGTGGCCTTGAACCTTTGTGTCCTCACATCAGAGGGTTGACCTCTGACTAAGGAGAGCTGCTGGGTGGTGGCCCCTGAATGTGAACAGAGGAGCCATTCACACACCGCTCTTCAGGAAGCCGGTTTAGTGAACTTTCTGATGTTACCTTAAATTACCTCCGATTTCTGCCTCCTGATGCTAGTGGACAGATTTAAAAAGAGCCGAGAACACTGTCATTTCAGTTATGTTTGCACTCAGTTATTCACCGTGGAATCGGTTAAATTTGGCGAAGTGCAGCACTTGTTTCGATGAATAAGAGGTAGGGGTTTATTCACCGGGCCAGCAATGCCCAATCTGTGTCCAACTCGACTAGTTGTGCATCTGCTGCAGGCCCTGATCCGGCAACAGCTTCTGCCGACAGCAGCGTGTGAGTGCCGGGGCCCTGCGCGTTGCGCGGCCGCTGCAGCAGTGCCGCAGCTCGCCGGGCCCGGCTCCGCAGCCCTGCCGTGCCGCCAGCTGTTACAACCGCTTCCACGTCCCGCGCCGGGCCACGCAGAGCGCAATAAATGGCCGGTGTAAGGCACGGCGCTGGAGGCAGCCCGGCCCGGGGGGGTCGGTGCCGTGCCGGGGGTCCCCCGGCGCTACCTTAAGGGGCTGGTTGACATCAGCCGAGTGGGCCGGGCGGGGTGGGTGGGATTTCCTGTGCGGGAGGTCAGCTGCTCGCGTCCCTCGCCCGTCCCTCCCCGCCGCACGGGTCCCGCTCGCCCCGCGCCGGAGGGTCCCCGCATCCTCCCGGCTCCCTCCTCTCGGCTCGGATTTACTTAGTGATGTGTAAACTACAGGATGCCCAGCAGCACTGGAAAGAGGTTTAAACCTACTAAATACATCCCTGTCTCCACTGCAGCTGCATTATTAGTGGGTTCGACTACTTTATTTTTTGTTTTCACGTAAGTACCGCTGTGTTGGAGGGGGGCTCGTGCAGGGGCGGCCCGGCCCGGCCCGGCTGGGCGCGGGGATGCTGCTGACAGCTGCCCGGGCCCCGCCGCCGCCGCTCCCGCGCCCTGCCTGCCTCCGCCGTTCCTTCTCGGCTCGGGTGTGCGGAGGCTTTACCGCCGCTCCGTCTCGTAAGACGTGTCTGACAGTCACATCCACCATTTCACGGCACATAAAGCCCATCAGCCTCCCGCAGCCGCCGGCGGTGTGCGGCAGAGCCGCCGGTTCCCCGCAGCGCCCGTCTCCCCCGGCCGGGGCAGCGGGGCCGGGGTGCGGGATTCCCGCAGCAGCCACAGCCGGGCCGGCGCCCGTCCTCCCGCTCTGGGATCTGGCCGCGGTCCCTCCTGCTTCGGGAGGGAGAACTGGCCTTTTCCGCGGATTTCTCGTGCCTTTGGGGGTTTATCCGGCAGAGCCTTTTGAGGTGGAAAGAATCCTGTTGTGAGCAGTGAGGATTCTACATATTTTTACGTAACTGTCCCTATAAAAGCCTGAGGATCTAATGAAGAAATTCAGATTTGGTTTTGAAGGAGGGAGGGGGGAAACTTTTCCCTCCCTGTTTCCTCTCGTTCCCTTTTCCTTTAAATGCAAAACCGAGCTCTGGCGGTCAGCTTGCGGATCTCGTCTGGTTATATTAATATGTGAGTGGTGTAGCGCTTTGGCTTTCTGTTCTCTCTCGATATAAACTTGAGTTGTGTGGCTCGCTAACCCTTCCTGTGCTGGGGTAACGGCAACTGCCCTGCGGAGGCGATGCCGCGGTTTCGAGAGATGCTACAGAACTGCTCTGAAACGAGCTCTGACTAAGCTGGTTTTGGGAAAGGTGAAAAGATCGCTGTTGGATTTTAAGATTTATCATTTCGCCTATTTTTAACTTGTTGTCCTTGTTTTGCCATTGCTAATTTTTAGCGGAGCTGAGTGAAGCTGTTAGAAGCAGAAGGCTGTGTAGCAGTGGGAGCGTGTGCCTGTGTCTTTATCCTTCTAGGTCTGGCTGCAGTATGATTTTTTGATGTTTCAAAATGCTTGTTACCGATACTGTAATCTTAAAGTAGGATTTCAGAATAAAATCGAAGTGTTATTTTTTCTGATAGTTTCTTAAAATGGAACAGGTTTGACACCGAGTTATGCTCTTGATTTAACGTGACTCGATATCTTGTTGCTTGTTCTTAATGCACTTGAGATGAAGTGTTGGTAAATCTGTTCAGGATATTCTGCTGTTCCAAGAAAGGGTACAAACCCCAAGAACTAGTAAAAGCCCGTCATTCATCATTTGGGCATCTCATTAGAGTTTAGTGCTCATGGGCAAACACAAGACAGAAGTTGGCTCCTGTGATGAACTTGGTTGATGCTGATGTTGTGAATATTTTTTAAACGGTTTCATAGGACAAAAAGAAAAGGGATCTAGTGCCACTATTTGTTTTTCCTGTTTTTTAAGCAATGGATGTATGTTACATTTGTTTTGGAAACTGTACGTTTGCACATAATACTTGTAACATAGAGCTACAGATTGCCCAGTGATGTAAGACTTTCCTGGTAAAACAGTTGTTGAAACATCCTTTTGGCAGCAGGACATCAACCAAGAACTTTGGTTTAGAGCTTGTTACTGTGTGGAAGAAACAATTTTCTTTAGTCTGTTACTGAATCTCAAATGTAGCTGTGCTCCCTCTGTTATCAGTGAATAATCAAACTCAAAACAAAGTATTTTTAGGATCTCTCCATATTGTAACTTGGCCTGTGCATCTTGAAGTGTTAGTAGATTTTTTGAGGACTGTCCCAGACATACGTTCTCTGCTGCTGCCAAGTCTTGTGTGTAATAAAAGTAACACATAATTGAGCAACTGTTGTCAGGCAGTATCTGAAGTCTTGTCCATTCAGAAAATACTCAGATAAATTTGCGTGGAATTGCTGTTGACTTTCATCCTTAGCAGTTTTAGTAACATCTATCTTTGCCTTGAAATTGAAGCAGTTAGTATGCATGAGATTAGTCTCTTCTGTATGGTGCTGGCTTTTCCCCCCAACTTTTCTGAGCATCTCTATTTTTTTTTCTTTCTCCACAGGCAGTGTTTTGTGTCCTGAAGATCTTTTTTTTCGTTGTGATATGTTATTAAAGGCTGAAATAGACTGGGATTTTCAGGGATGTTGTTTTGCACAACTCTTAAGCAGATCTGTGATACGCAGCAGTTGAGGCACTGGCCTAAAATTGCTTTAAGCAGTGTTGATACAATCCATGCTTGCTTGTCACGACACAAGAACATTTTCAGATAAGATTTACACATGTGTTTATCAATTCCTTATTTGTGTCAGTAAGCTCTAAAGCAGCTATATTTGTTAGTGAACTACCCTGGGCATAAATACACGAAATTGATGGTGAGTGGGACTCGGATATCAAATTTTGGGTGCAGATCAGCTCAAGTGGGATACCAGAGACTTATGCGACTTCAGTGCAGGTTAAAGTATGTGGAAAAATCAGATAATAAATTTCTTTTTTAAAACCACTTACTGAATAGAAAAAAATAATCCATTCAGAGCACTGCAAACATTTCTGAGTAACGATTGAAAACCAGAGGCCCTGACTTGGCTTTCTCCCTGGACATGTTTGTGAGCTCGAGCCACGTGTTGTTAGTGTCTTTTGCTGGATGAAAAGCTCTTTGAACTTGAAGGCCAGGGTTAGCTTTTTAGCAATGTAGTCTTTATTTGTAGTTTTTGTCCAAACACCTTTGCTAAACAGCAGCACATAAAGAGTGTTTGAAATACACAGTATCTGCTGTTAGTTCATGGTGGTGTTGATCAGTGGTACTCTTATACTTTAAATTGGGAAAATTCCATTCTGGATTGTCCTTTATTCTTTTTCTTCAACTAACCATTTAGGATTCACTGTATTGCTGTTATAGCCCTCCTGATTTTTATGAGGGGGAGCTAAACTACTTAACTATGAAGATTATTGTCTGGAAAGGCAATCTTTGTTGCCTTTGTATTTCTGTTGCCTTATTGCAGGCTTTTAGCCTTCCTTGCCTGTTCTGTTAATAATAAATATAAATGTGTGAGTGGGTGGTCTAATTTGTCACAGTAGGAGAGTAAACAAGCATTATGAAGAAACATATCCATAATGTTATATATAATGATTAGGTTAATTTACTTATATGAATAAATCAAATGAAATAATGAAGGAAGAACAAATTCATCTTGACGTTGCAAGAATACAGAGTGATTCAGTTGTTTCAGACCTGAACTTCTACCAAAACCTTTTTTCTCCATGTTTCTCATAAGACTTTTTGTTAGAGGTAACAATTTAACCTATTTCAGTGAAGTCTGGGCTGTTATGCCTTGGACTACCAGCTGCCATGATGTAAACCTTAGTGTGTTCATTCAAAGAGCCTGAGTTTTGAGAATTTCTCACCTTATTTGAGGTTGTGTAACTTCAGAATGAATGCAGCTCAGCTCTCAGGAAGAATAATACCTACTGACATAGTGTCACCCAGTGAACTATTGTGGTTACACTCAATGATCTTAAAGGTCTTTTCCAAATGAAGTGATTCTATGATTCTGTGATTATTCTGGTGCTGTTTAAATTGTGCCACTTACTGTTGGGTTTTTTTTTGGTGTGGAGAACCTCTGAGTTAGTTTAGCAGCTGCAGCACGCTAAAAGCATAAGGCTTTAAGAAAAAAACTGTGGCTCAATTTAGTAAGGAGAAAAAAAGCTCTTCATTCTCTGAGAACTGTAGACTAGAAATTTCTGATAATATACCCATTTTGTGTTTTCTGTAGCATGCAGTCACTGAAGCATCTTTGAAGTATGGCAGAAACATGTAATTCACAACAAAGGTCTGGATGCCACTGCTTTTTTGATATAATGGTGGTAATGCTGCTGTGTATTATTCCTGTAAATAGGATAATAAAATGGATGATTTTCCGGGTGAAGTGAAGGCACAAATAAGGTGAAAACTCCTTCAGTCAATACTGAAAATAAGCCTTACAACTTTGTTCTTAGAAGTCATAATGGGTGGTAATCATAGATATACACCACAGACATATGCAATTGGCACTCTAATGCAGACTGTGACTCAGGGGAATTTAATATCAATAACCTTCAGGAAACAACTGAGAAGTGATAAATTGGTGTAGAGAAGCAACTCAAGTTGAAGTCACAGTAGGGTTGGAAAGCAAATAGGGAAATAGGCTGCAACCTTGCTATTTTGGTGCTAGAAGGAGAGAGAATGTCTGGTAAACTGCACTCATTAGCAGAGCTGGTGGATTTACCTTAGTAAGCGGGAAAACTCAGCTTAACTCATAAATGTTTAGAAAATGTTTGGTATTTCCCCCATATTTGTAAATCATGTTACTGTATTTTATGAACTAGAAAGACTCAGCATTTCTGCACTGCCTTAACCGTACATGTTAGCCATATATGAATTCAGAGACATCTAGATTATGCTAAATGCACTTCTGAAATAATGAGCCCTCCCCACCCACCCACAATCCACCCCTGCAATGGTCTGATCCTGCACTGGAATAGCCCTAAAATAAATATGTTATTAGCATTTTAAAGTTCAAAACTATAGTAAGCATTCTGGATGGTAGTTCATGGAAATATATGTATAGCTAGAATTCTTGAACTGTCTATTAGCTCTCATCCTCCTGACTTGTACGTGTTCATAGTTCAGTAAAGGGAAAAGCAGCTGTCTGCTTTTTTCACGTGAGTTTGTTTAGTCACTAGCAAAGGTTGTCTAATAGATGATCATCTTCCCTTTAGTGGTTTTGATTTGTTTGTAAAGATGCTGTTCTTACCTAAAGTGTCTTAAGGAGTTCAGTGAAGTCCAGTTCCAGATGTTGAGATCTTCATTTCTGCCAGTTCAGTGTTCTGATTTCAGTTAGAACAAATGAGAAAATGTGATCTTAAGTGGGTATTTTTATTTGAAATTTTAAATGCATATCTGTAATACAAATGTGTTTTGCACCAGCCCAGAGGAAATAGAACTGGATGCTGGTAAGTAGGTGCACAAAAAAGGAAATAAAGTAGTAGCTCAGATTGTGTAATCTTGATATGATGATGGACAGCATGAATTCTGCCTTGGAGCGTGATGTCACACCCTTGTATGGTTTGGCCTTTGCCTAATGACTCGCCGAAGGTTGCTGGTGGATTTGAGTGTAGCTTTGGTGATAGTTACCTAACGTAGGATGTCAGGAGTTGAAGGTTTATGGTAGTGTGTGGGGAAGCAGATGGAAGCATCAGCACTCTGCTTATCCACTTTCTCCTCCTACAAGCTGAATGGTCATACCAGATATCCGTGTGGTTCTGAAACCTTGGCAACGCAAAACTCATCTTCCTTGCCTGTTTTGAGCCATTCGAGGGTATATTGTATTGATATTCATAATGCTAATTGTGAAAAAGAACAAATTCTCCCTTCTGGAACTTTCTTTCCCAACCGTACTTCAGTACTTGGAGTTTGTTGCCAAATCAAGGAATTGCTGAAACTGGCAGGGAGCAGCTTCACAATGTCTACATTCACTGGCAGGTGACAGTATAAAGAGGAAAAAGGGTGTGCAGAAAAGTTTGCATTGCTTTAATGATGTGAATTTAAAAACCAACTTCACAAACAAACATTGATTTGAAATAGTGCAGTTCAGCCTCCTGGGATATCTTAATGTTTTCCATCTGAAATGCATCTTTAGTTGAAGGTTTTCCCCGTCTACTGTACTTGAGATCCAGAAAAGGTG
The DNA here is from genome assembly GCA_013401255.1 of Urocolius indicus. Classification (NCBI taxonomy): domain Eukaryota; kingdom Metazoa; phylum Chordata; class Aves; order Coliiformes; family Coliidae; genus Urocolius; species Urocolius indicus. The sequence continues at coordinate 391,262 of WBNH01005841.1, forward strand.
AAGCTTGACCTGAGTCATCTCAGTTGTCATGTCTGTCAGCTTCTGAAAATATTTATTCTTGTTATGACAAGGAAATGTCCTTTTAAGCTGTGGCAATTCCATCTTGGTATGTAATTTTTGTAAAGAGGACCCAGATAAACTTGTCATGCAAGATAGAAAGACAGGCAATCTGCAGTCTCAATGGGAAAATCCATTTAACTAAAGTGTGAAAAGTTTGTTGTTTGTTTGCTTTTATTTAATGCTGGAAGAGTGCTCAGTTTTACTGCTTTTCAAAAGTTGATTCTATCATCTTTGTTTCAAGGGGATCAGCAAAGTTGGCAGTAGAGGACACTTCTGAAAGCTATTAAAATTAAGTCCTTTGGAGAAAAAAAAACACCAACTCTTTTTATTATCAACAGGATGTTTTTTCCTTGCTGTAGTTCGGTAGAGGGAAAAGGAGAATTGTCTTTGTTGATGGTAGTAAATAGCTGGATGTCTTCAGCTGTAGGATGTACAGGTATCTGCACGCAGCCATCGCAGTGGCATTCCGATGCTGACTGGAGATCTAGTTTTAAAGGCAGAAGAGCTAATGCAATTAAAGTTATTCCTGTGCATGGGCCATCCGCAGCTGTAGCCAGTGTGTGATTTATGCCAGCAGCAACCTCCTTTCTATTTTTTCCTAATGGGCAGAGATTAAGGATGTATGGAAATAGGAATGAGACAGTGTCGCAGTTAGATCAAGCTGGGTCTCTCAGCCTTTGTACAAGAATGTACAAGCAATTTTTATATATTTGTTTAAAGTCCTTTTCAAGATGCAAATGTAAATACTGTCAGTTTGTCCAGGTGTGCTACACGTGTGCTTTTATAAACAGAAGCAATCTACACCATTGTTCAAATGGCATCGGAGCTCAATTGTTTAGTGATGTAAACTAAGACATGCTACTGTTCAAACACAAATAACAAACTGAGACAGACACATGTGCTGACCTCAGAGGTGTGAGTTTTGAGGTTCATTACCTGGGACAGTTATCATATATAATATATAATGTGTATATAATATGTAAGTGTATAGTGTAATTATACACGTAACATTTTTCTGTTAGCATCTTTTTCTGTTACTAGCTGCTTCTTTGCTGAAATCAGCTCTAGGACCCTGTGGCATGAGGATCTATGTGGAACCCGTGAAAGATGACCTGGAACAGATTTTAAGTTCTTGCCTTACTTGGTGAATAAGTTACAAGGAAGCTTTTCAAGGCCTACAAAGGGAAACTATGAGTTTTGTTCAGATAGCGTTGGAAAATGGCTGGGATACAGTAAAAAGGGGAATAGACCAATTTAAAACATAAAACAGATGCATACTGAAGTGGGGAGAAGTAGCACAGATTCGGCTTTTGAGATATGTTTGTGTAACTAGTGCAAAATTGGAACATTGATTTACTGTCCTTTGATTTGAGCCCATAGATCCAACACTTTTCTCACTAATCCAAGAGTAATGTTCAATTTGGCTGCACTGTTACAGAGCAACTATTAGTTGATCATCTGTCAGTGTGAGTTGCTAATGAAATGGAAAGGAAGAGGCATGGGATTTGACGCAGTAAGTGTAGTTTTTAAGGGAAGTTCTGTATTATTCTTTTGCAAAGAATACCATGGATCGGAAAACTGAAGTTGACCTAGGTATTGTTTTGCTGTAGGAGAGGCAGTTTTGGGGATCCTTGCCTGGTGCTTGTAATAATTAATTCAAATAGTACACCACAGCATAGCATGTACTACATAAAATCTTCAGCCAGTAATCTGTGTCCAGAAAGAGAATTTAATTAGTCCCTGATTGTTCCTGTGCAATTACTAATGCAATTTAGCTTGGCTTGCTTCAAAGGTATCCAAAGTGCCTAAAATTCTGAGCTCTAACCCTATTATGCAGACATTAGTGGGTCCTTGGCTCTGTTTTTCTCAGGATGGATATTTTGGAATTAACTGTACAGTAACCCATACTTAGATATTGCAGTGGTTACCATGGTTTTTTGTTTAAAAGCATAAACACAGAATTTATGGACTTCAAATGTGGAATCCTTATGAAATATCTGTACTCTGCTGCTATGCGTTGAGATCATCCCGTAACAAAGGACACTAGAGCCAGGTGCAGAAGACCTCTTGAATTTTAGAAACACCAAGGTGACTGTTTCCAGTGTGCATGTGCACAATGTGTTATGTACTTTAGTACTGTGTGAAGTGCCATCATTAGGAAATGCTGCCTTTTGTTCAAGAGGACAAGCTCTGTGGAGCAAGGCAGGCAGTATGAAGATGGGACCACATGAAATACAAATTGTTGTTGAGCCATATAGAAAATGATACCATTATTTTTTTTATATGAAGGAGAGTGTTCATATGGGTTGACTACTTAATAATTCCCATGGAAATAAACTTTGCATGTGCCACTTTGAAATGACTGCTTTCCGGAAAATCCCTAAATGCACTCAGACTAAACTTAATCATAGACTATTCCTAAATGAACAAATTACTTTTTAAGTTGGAGCCTAACAAAGCAAACTTGAAACTCCTTAAATATATCAGGGCTTTCATAAATAAAGTCAGACAAAGCCTTACTCTCTCAGGATGCTTAAAACTAAATTGGCATTTACATTAGCTGTCTTTCATGTCTTCAGGGAAATAATCCAATGCAATATCAATACCAACACAATTTAAGTGCAGTGCTGGGAACAAGGAAAGCGTGGACGTTTCTATAAACAGGCCTCGTTTTAATTTAAGCTTAGGTCAGTCACGGAAATGCTTCGAAATTCAAAGGTTGAGGTTAAAACTTCTCTGCCTACTCTGATCCCAGTTGAATGGGAGAGGCAGGTATTTTCTTAAGGAAAAACACTTCCTCTCCCCCTTTTCAGTCAGTTCAGTTACAAAAGTTAGTTGGGATTATTTTCATTGTGTAAAACCTCCCTCTCAGTGTTTTTTCCTCATGAGCAGGATCTCATTTTGCGTGTTTAGCTTTCTCTGAAGATTAATGTTTGCCCTAGCAATAAGACTCTCCAGATGTGTTATGATCTAATAACTGAGCACAGTGGTTAACCCTTGTCTGCTGTCAGCAGCTTGTTGAACCACCTCCCAGCATTTGATTACGTAGATTCTTGGCTTCAAGCAGCAGGAGCCATTAGTTGTGTAGGCGGGAGAGCTCTCCCTCCGTGGGGTTTGTGTCTGGCATTGGGCTCGGGAACTGATGCCTAGAGACTTGCGTCTGGAACCACACTGTTAACTTGGCTTCTTCTCCAATATCCCAAGGCACAACATGGAACAGAGATTTGGGGATGTCTGTGTGATCGTCTTTGTGTGGTCAAACCTGTGACTTTGACCAGTTACTCTTTGTGCTTTCTTTCTTTTCCCTTTTTAAAAATTACCTTCTCATTTCTCCCTTGTAGGGTGCCTAACTCTCACATCTCTATTTGCTCCTTGAAGATCGTGCTGCAAGCCTTATCACCTGGCCTCATGGAAGCAAATTACTTTTCTAATGGGTTGCTCCTTGAATGCAGGCTGAGGTTTGTGGTTAGAGTTGGCAATCTAGGTTCATTTTTAGGGATTGTGCAGACATTATCTCTGCCCTTGTGGTTTTCATCTGTGGCCTGCAAAGGTCTCTATCATAGAGTTGGACTTTGGCCTGGCAGGGCTAATTTTTGTTCTGTATTACATGGCATATAGCCCTGATATTGCTGTGGTTAAAAATTATGAGCAAGACCCGAAAGGCATGAACTCTTTGCTCATTTCTAGTTAAAGACTCTTGTCCCTTTTCTAAACTGCTGTCTAGATGACAACTGGAATTCCCCATTCTCACAAAATTAATGGATGTCAAATGTTAGTCTGGTCCTTGCCTCTCAATCAGCTCTGTTTCTTGCCTGCCTTCGGTCATAACTTCTACAGCTGGCTTTGAACTAGGTTAAATGCTTGAGACAGTTTGAGAAGCCAGTGCTGGTACAGGTAGAGCTGCAACCGGGAACAGGACATGCATGTTAATCCTACCATGTAGTTACAGATCAGTTACATAACAGTTACAATTTTGTATCCTAATTCACAGGGTTGTTGTTTCTCATCATATTCTTTACCTCTGATTCACCGTATGCTAATTACTCTGCAAAGAACTGAGTACAAGCTTGTGTAGTAGTGCGGCTCTGGAGAGATTTCACTCTGTGTGCATTGTAAAGTAACACCTTCTAAGGCAACAGCCTCTGTTGATAGTTTTTTTTTTTATCGTGGTCAGTGCACAAATAGGCTGGCTTTGCACATAACTGCATTTTGTGTGAATGCTTATCAAGTCTTCAATAAATGCACCAACAGGCACTGGATCTTTTTCTTCAAATGATGACCAAGTTTTGATAATTCTGTGAGAAGAGGTTTATAAAATGGCTGATTCCTGAGATGTAGTGTGATTCAAGCTGAAACCACTGAATCTGCTGAGGTAGCTTCTAGTTTTCTGTACAGAAGTTATAGCATCTGCAGCAGCAGCAGAGGGGATTAACATTCGCCACAGAAATTTCCAAGTGCAGAGACAGTGCACAATTAAAATAACTAGACTTGCTGGGTGTGGATATTAAATCAATGTGATATTTCTTTTTACTTTTTTTAACATTGCAGAACAAAACTTCTTGTTCATGTCCAGACACAGAACTGTGTCAGGAGTTCTTTGTATATTTTCAGAAAATGGCATTTGACAAACAGACTGCATCAGTAAGATACAAGCTCTTAATGTGACATAGAATTTGGCCCAGTTGATGATGATGATAAACTGTTTTCAATAAGTTGGGAAACACCTGCCTTTCTTCTCTAATGCTTTAGCTGAGGAAGACTAGCTTAGAACAGTGTGATGTTTTGTTTCATATTTGGGCTCTTCTTGGTAAGAAGCTTCGAGTGTGGTCACAAGCCTTCCTGAATTACATGTGACTATGTGTGATTCTTACTTGGGAGTTGCCCAGGAGACACCATTAGTCAGAGCACAAGGCCATAAAAGACAGAGACCTGGAAAAATGCTTAGATGTGTATATGTATGCATATGTATTTAAAGGTGACTTTGTGGTTACGACTGTTATTGGGGACACCAAGTGACTGGGCTCAGGTCATAATCCTGCAAGTAGCTTTCTGTACTCTCTCTGGCAAGTCACTTAATCCTTCTTCTGCATTAAGTGCAAGAATTTATCGGTGTCTGCTTCTTATACTGGTAGTTATCTGGGGCAAAACTATGCCACAGCTCATGGTTAAGCCTCTGTCCCTTTGATCTCTAGCAGCGTAACTCCTGAATTAGATTGTCAATGCCATCATCCTGTTCCTTAAAAAGGGAAACTGAGGCAGAGTACAACTGGAGTATTGGATTTTAGGAAGTTTGGCACATCTGTGCCAACTCCAGGCTAATGTCCTCTGAGCTCAAGTCTCAATGGAGACCATTCTTTCAGAGGAGGCTTCTGAAGATTTATTCTAGAGTTTATTCTAGAGGGCTCATTCTAGAGTTTCTCTCTAATGTCAGTTTGGGCCATCCTCAAATGCAAGAGAATGTCATGCAGCAGATCTGTTTTGTTTCTTTGAAACTTAAATCTGCATGAATGTATGATTGTGTGGTTACATGTACTAAGGCTTTATTGTCTTTGAAAGTTTAATGGTGACATTGTGGTCTTTAAACTTTCATTTATATATGTCACTCCTCAATGGCTAATTACTTTTGCCAAATATTTTTTTCTTGCATTGTGTTGCAAAGGCTGGTGGGATAGAGCTAAACACGACAGCCGTGGTTCAAGAACTCAAAAATTAATGATTCCTTTTCTCGCCTGCTGTGTTTGATTTATAATTCATATCTCATAGAACAGAAATGCACTTCTGAGCGCTTCTGAGACAGCTATCATATTTCCATTTACTATCTAGATGGTTTATTTTAATTCTTCCCTTGGTGGATGTTGAGGGCTTGTGAATTTTGGGCCTTAGAGTGCTCCTGAAGGAGGTGGTTGCCAGACCCACTTTTTCTTCATCTGTCATTTCCTTCAGACTCTTTGTACTATCCAGCCCCAGGAGTTGCGTTGAGCCCAAACTGCAGAGCTACTGTAGCAGCCTGCTGCTATGACCCTTGGCTTTCAACATAACCTGAGTGCCTGGTTTACCCTTTCAGAGGCACTTGACTACAGAAATAAATGGAGAAGTTTTTAAGCAGTTACTTACCAACAGTCTCCATCTCAAGGAGAGACAGATCTGGGCTCATCACTAACCCTTTTACACAGTGCATCTCTCACTTTGTGTGGAACTTCTGAGTGATTTTTACAGTCACTCCAGACCTTCCTGGGCTGTCTATCTCCCTCCTGTCTAGCTCTTATGGTGGTTTTGTTTGCTATTCTCAGTCTATATCTTGACAGCTGACCTCCAGATCAGTCTGTTCAGGTGGATAAAGGCTTCGTGCCCAATATACACACACAAGATGATCACTTGTTCTTTTACTTTATCCTGAAATGAAGAATAGACAAAAAGGATTCAGGGTTATGAGGTGCAATTCTAACTCTAATCCTGTCTGTTGAGCTGGGCTGGCTTTTATGGGTTCATGCAACAATTTTTCTGTATGGGAAGTGGAACTGCTCACAATGAGTCACTGCCTTTATTGTGACTGACACACACTTGGTATGCTCTTCAAAGAGACTGACCAAATTTTCTCTTTTCCCGCTAAGAAGTTCTGTATCTCTAGTCTGTGAGTTTACTTGATCCAGAACAGTAAGCAGCATTGGGTCTGGTCAATGGGAAAAGCAGTCTGCCAGTTACGTTATCCTCTCAGGAACACAGGACAGCCCTGTTCAGTGCAGTGATGCGCTGGATCCTGCTGGGTTGGGTTTTTTTTTTTGTGATGACTATGCTTTAAGCTTTTATTTCCATCTTTCATTATGGTGTTATGTATTTTTGTTTCTTCAACTGCTTTGGAAATGAGGAAAAGCTATTTTGAGTGTAATATTCACTTGGCATTAAAAAAATGTCTTTTCTTGCCAGTTTTCTTCTTGGTTCCCTAAGAAATACTTTCCTATTGGGCTGCTTCTGCCATTGTGTATGTTGTGATAGTCTCCAAACAGCATGCTATGCATGTGTGATGGGTAGATGCCTGCATGTCTGACGAGGGACTGACTCCCCTGGGCATGCAAGTCCTGCCAACTCTTCAGTTAGCAAATGTAAGGTTTTAATATACATTCTTTCTTTTAGTCCCAGTTGGGCCTCTTCTTTGGATGAAGTTTCTTTGGAGCAAGGAATGATGTGCTGTGTTTGTTAGTCATTTTTTTTTAATAATAATAAAAAAGATAGTTAAGTTAAAAGTCTAATTCAGACTTCTCCCCTTAGTTCCCTTCTCACTCTTTCTTACTGTGCCTGCTTAAATAAATGGATGAAGCCGTGTAAGGATTGCTTAGATGGGATTAAGACCATCTAAAGCTAGAACCTGGTTCTGATCTCCTGACAATTTTCATTGTGATTGAAATCTCACTGCAAGTGATTATTTGTAGATGTTCAAGTGCCTGCGTGCTTGGTATAAATCACTTGAAGGGTTGCTGGTCCCCCTGGATGACTCTGTTACCAGCTGCATCTGTCATCCTACATGTCCTGGCTCATAATCTGAAAGGGGACTGTCTGCTACCCAAGGACCCAAGTTCTGTAACTTAGACTTGGTGAGCTTTTTAAAAGAAAAATAAAACCAAAATATTCTTCGACTTCTGCTTGGAAATGACTGCATCATTTTGGTTCAAGTCTTAAAAATGGACAGACATTTTCCTTGAAGGGAAAAGCCATCAGAAAGTCTGCAGCCTAACAGTTAACTTGGGAAAATGATTTAGCATGGAAAATAACATGCAACATTGCTCTGTATCTGTGCATATTTCAGTGCCATCAACAAATACCTGAACACACTCCTATCAGCTTTTCCAGTGGCTGTAGATGCTTCTGCTCACTCCTCAATTTTCAAGTTGAACTTTCTAAATTTCAAGAAGTACTGAGCCCACCCTCTGAAAGTCATTCCTCTTAAATCTGCTTCTTCCATATGGTGATGGTCTTAAAAAGGTCTTATTTGCTCTTTGGAGTTTTTTTAAGTTCAGAAAACAGTGACTCAAATTGTCTCTTTCAGAAGACCTTTCAGACCAAGTTACCAGTCTGCTCAAGTTTAATTGGAAGGAAACAGGACAGAAAGACAGGAGAGTATAAGATACTGCTGTTGTGAATAAATCTTGCAATAGGCGAGGATTTCTTTCATTTTATGCTTATCTTCTTGTTTAGGCAAGGGAAATGTATCTAAGAAAGAAGCTGCAAAGTGATAAGTTTTGACTTCTGTGCAGTTACATAAAAGGGATTTTATATTTTTTCCATGAACTATCACTTCCCTGACTTCACCTGTGGTACCGTGAAGGCTACTGGAGGGCAGGTACATCATGGGAGGCCTTGGCTAACTCACTGATTTTTCATTCTGGGCTATAGTAGCCTTGTCTGTGCCCATGTTCAGAAAGCAGAAACTTGTCAAAAGTCAATAGATCTACAGTGAATTTCCAAATTATTATTAGCATTCTACATGCAGATGAGCTTTTTGTGTGTGTGTGTGTGCTTATTTAGCTATATCTTGAATATAGCCTTCTAAAAATACAATCAGCAAATGAACACAGGATGGCTGTGGCACTAGACAGCACAGCAGTCAAGGCACTAGGCAATCAAATACATGACTTAAAATGCAGTCATCTATTTGAAATCTACAATTCTTTATTTCAAACTAAAGAAAATAGAAAGAAAAAAAATCCATATCCCTAAGGGGAAGTACTGCATGTTCAGGCCTCTTGTCATGGTCTATTTTATTTATAAATATGAAAGGAGTTAAAACTGTTTCTGTTCTAGAGCTGTGGCTGGTCCAGTGTTCTTGTGTCATTCTCCCTCAATGTGACAATAATCCAAAAAGCATACTGCTGGGCACAAGGTTTTGGGTGCATTATATTGTAAATGTGTTTCTGAAAATGAACTGCCAATCTTCATTTTTTTTTATAAGCCTTAAAGGAAGATTCAGACACAATATTCCAGACTTGTTTAGTGACAGTTCAGCATCGCTTCACTTGCCATGTATGATCACCTTAACAAGAACTGCATCCTGCTGTGATGACAGTTTGCTGGAAACTCTCCACAGATTTATTGGAAGTTGGCTGAGCCCCAGCCTCACAAATTAGTGGTCAGAAGAGACTGTTTGTAGGGCACAATTCTATCCCATTTGTAGTGTTGATTTGATTCTTTTTTTTTTTTAAAAAATTAACACTTTATAAAGTGTGTCAGCAAAGTTCCAAAAAGACAAGACTATGACAAAGCAAAGATAGTGACAATAACAAAGAAGCCCTTTTGACCTTCATCATTCCCAGCTGTACCACCAAGGTCAGTTGAACAAGTTGCAAGGAAAACAGTGCTTGTTAAATTTTTTCTGCATATGAACTACTTGGGTTTTAGTAGCTCTTAGCAAATACTCTTCAGGAAAATTATCTAATGTGTGAGAGTGCAGCGATAGCTCACTCTGATTTATGAAATTCCTCAGAATTTCCAGTGTGATTTTGTGAATCATGTTAATGTGGCTTCTTCAGATGTGACTCAAGTATCTTCCATTTGCATGGCTTCCTTAATAGCTTCTCTGTCACGATCTGGGGGTTGTTGGCGTCCGAGCTGGGAGTTTCATTCAAGCACAAGACACAAACTTACATCAGTCCTTGTATGTCTGGAAGCTGCTGATGAAGATGAGCTCAGTGTTGGAATGGCTGCTGCTGCACCAGCTGTAAACTGTCTCCCCATAAGACCGGGCTGCAGGCATTACTACTTAACCTCAAAAGTCAGCTGCATTAATTCTGACTAGCTGTTTAAAAGCCTTGTCTTGTCATAGAAAACTCAGTGTTTTCTTTTGGTTTTAACACCTGTTGAATCCTGGTTTTCGGTTACGGGTTCAGATTTTCAGAATAAACTTTGCAGAGAGTCTTTGCCTCTCCTCTGGGGGCAAGAAAAGGTTTAAAGATGTGGAGCTGCATACACTGTTATCCATGTAGTAGAGCAATGAATTATGAAACATTTACCACAGTTTTCCAGGGATATCTTTGGGTAACTTTGGCACCTGTACCCTGTTATTGGAGAGAAGAGTACACTGGAAAGAATGAGCAGGAGTAACAGTCTTCTGTCAGTGTCAGTAAAAGTGAGTAGGTCAAAAGCTATGTGAAAAATGGGAGTTTCCAGAGCAGAAATACTAAAGCCTAGTTCACAGTTTTTTTCTTTTCTTACCCTGAAGCACTTTGTCATAATTACCTTTGCTCATACTACACCTGTCAAGAAATGACACTTAGGCACTAAACTCAGTAGGTGTGACAGCAGTGTATTTCACCCTGCCAAAATGGAGGTGGCATGTGTCCATCTTCTAACGCTTGCCCTGATCTGATAGCTTGAGGATTTTTTTTTCTCTAAACTAGAGATAATGCCAAACAGTAATATTTTAACTGTTTCCCTTTTGTCTGGTAGCATAGTTTTAAATGATTTCCATATTCCTTGTACTGATGTACAAGTGTGTCATCTTGGCACTGGTTTTGCCTGTTGCCAAAAGATCTGGTGGGACTGCCCAGAGACATCTGACCTGAACGTCTTGGGCAGGGTTAGGTATCAGTAGAGAAACTTGACTATAAAAGTATGTATGTAGGCACAGACTGAGTGCTCACTGTGAACAGCTGATCCTGGCTTGTAGTGAGCATACTGTGATACCAAGACCAAGTAATGGTCAAGAGAAAGAAATTGCCAGACTTGTTCTGAATATCTGTTTAGAAATAATTATTCAGCTGTTTTTCAGTGGTGAAGGTATGCAGAGGTAAGTAGATACTGCCTATTTTTGCTAAGCCTTACAGGGTTTCCCTTCACTCACTAGTATGTTTTTAAACCTGACTGGTTCCTTTAGCCAGATTCACCTTTTGTGTATAAATACCTGCTGAAAATACCTGCTCCTTCACAAATGCTGTGTCATTCAGGAAACTAGGGAAAGTCTGTTACAGTATTCTGGATTTTTTTGAACACTTCTACTGTTTATAGCCTGGCTTCCTAAATAAATTAGACTTTATTATGTTCCTTTATCTGTCCGTTCCTTCCATTCTGAACATTTAAATCCATTACCCATTTCTATCAACTTCAATAAGGGCACTGAAACCTTTAAGATGATAAAAGAAATTTAGTGGCTGAGCATGGGAAAGAAACAATGAATTATTACTGTGTTGAGGGAAAAACTTTCATGTGAACTCAACAATTATGTCTGAAGAGATCTACCAAGTTTGCCATCCTCATTGGAAAACTGTTCAGCCAGGTCTCAGGAATGAATGTCCTTATTTACCTGCTAGGGGAACACAAAGGGAAACTGGAATAATAGTTTCTTCAGAGTTACAAGAGAATATTCTGAAAGAGGATGTAGAGGAGGCTTTGATATATATGTATACAGAAACAATGTACAAAGGAAAAAGTTGTAAAGAGCATGAGCAGCGATTGGTAGGGTGGGGTTGATGTTACACAAGGACACGGGATGTATATCCATGGGAGGAATTTGTTCATCTGCTCATGAAATCTGTTGTTTCATCTTAATATAGAGGAGTTCTCAGATCACCTCCTTATATAATTAGAAAACACACATTGGGTGTAAACTCAATTGACTGTCCTTCCTAGGCCCCTTTAAAAATACAGAAGAGCTGCTTTTAATGTCTCTGTTTATTTTGGTACAGTATCCAGACTGCTGGAAAGATGTTTATAGCACAGTCTAATAAGCTGAGGCTCCTCTCTAAGATTCCAGTGCCTCATGGCTGGGTAGAAAAAGCTGATGCTCTCTAAATATGTATTTATGTCACTCTGGCTTCCACTAACACTTTAATGCCATGAGAATTTGCCTGTTTAATGCCACCTAAACTAAGCTTGGGCAGCAATTGTTCCTCAGCATATGATACAGAGTGATCCTGGTTACTGCAGTGTTCATTTACTTCTTCAGTAGTCAGATTTTTAAACACCTGTCCTGTGTTGTGAACATCACCAGTTATATTAGGTCACCTGTATTTAAGCTTGATGACTTCATGGGAAACCATTTTAATTTGCTATCTACTTGTGAAGCACTCATTCCAGGTCAGCTTTGAAATCTGGCTAGTGTTTTAGATGCAAGAAACCCAAGTATATGAAAGTAGCTTTATTTACATTGGAGTGGAGTTATAACTCTGCTGTGAATGCCTGGAGCACATTTAAGTGGGGTATAAGCTGGTCTTTAGCATACTGACAGGCTCTCTACTCACTTTAATGCCACTGGTTTCAGCCTCTTACTCTTCGTGCTTCTCCTTTTCCAAAAGGAAGTGCATTTTGCCTGATGCACAATGACTGTATTAACTGGAAGACAGTTTTGGGAACTGCACTTTTTGATATTAATGTCTTCCTGTTGCCCTAGTTATTCATGGCTTGTCGAGGATCAGGGCTCACTCTCCCTTTTCCCCCCATGCTCAGACCATTGGATTCTTCATCTCTTTGTCTCTGAAATTAGATGAGATTTAAAAGTTGGCATTTTTTCCCTTGCTCTCCCAAACCTAAAAACCCACTGAAAAGGCTTTATTGCAGTTGATAGTTCTCTAGTGGTGCAGCCAGTGTAGATAAGAGTAATGAGAAGTTTGTTTCAGTGCATGTTGGAAGGATCAGCACAGCGTGGCAATGTTTTTCAGCATGCCTCTAAGAAGCACACTTCTGATGTTTGCTTTTAAATCTCATGCAGTCAAAAAGCTAATATTAGTAATGAACTCTTAAGGCTGGCTGGAAAAGACAACTGTATAGAATACCTTTTCTGTCAGTGTCTTGGCCAGCTCTGCTTAATATGAGTAGTAGTTGAATCCTTCTGAATTTCAACAGAATGTGGGCATTTAAAATGATTTACAGGTCTTTGAAAACACTATTATCAAACCATGACAGCATTTTAATGAACTACTTTTTTTGAATTACAACTGGAACTAATATCTGCTGGAGTGGTAGCTCTTTTAGTACATAGGAGAGTTGTTGCCAGGAATATATTGAATATTTGAAGCCCAAATTGGATGTAATGAGTCTAGTTGGCTCATTCAATAACTTGTTAGCCAAGCATAAAAATCCTACTGGAGCAAACTCACCTTTTGCTTTCGAAGAACATTTCCGTTCTTTATTAATAGGCTGAAAATTGTTTAAGCAGTTTGAATTTCTGAGGAGGGAATGTCCTTTGGTGTACATGCTGCTTGCCTCGTACAGACCACTGTCTGACTGGGACTTTGCAGTGATTAGCTGTACGGTGCAAAGGACCTGTCTTCCTTGAGTGACTTCCCATTTGACATGCTGAAATTACTTGGAGAGCTGCAACTTCTCCCAGGTACAGCCAGATGGCTGAGCACCCTGCATCACCTGCTCAGAGGAAGGGCTGTATTGCGTAGAGGTGACTGACAGGCACCTTAAACTTATTATAAGCAGAAACTGCAGCTTCCCAAAGCAGCCAAATGTGACCATTGTGTACCAAGTTCCACTTTAGGCATTTGGCCTTTTCTGAGCACCTGTCAGTGCACAAGACTGTTGTCTCATTCTGGAGTGCACTGGACTATCCCTGCTGTTCACTTAAGTGGTTTTTGCTTAAGCAAGTGAGGACTAAATGAAAACTTCTTTTTTGGAAAAAGTGAGTGTGAGCTGTTGGATTATTTTAATGAGCTAGCAAGTAGTGCTCAGTTGCTTTTGCTGGCTTATAGGACAAACCTCCCTAGGATGGTGGAGGAGCAAGAGGTAAAGTGGATCTGAGTGCTTTGGTCACTGTTCTGGGTCTTTGTTTGTCACTGGCAATTTCAGAAAGGTGTTCAGGGGATCGGCAGGGAGATTTTGGTCGTCAGGAATGATGCCTGAGAGACCTTTCTTTGAAATCACTGGGCATCAAGAAAGCCTATCCTGTTGCATCCCATTTTGTTTCTGGGGAGAAATGTGATCCAGAGTGACCAGAGACAGGTGGACTGTGTCAGAGGTCCAAAAGAAGAGACTAATCAAAATTCACACCCTAAGACTTTGACCTTTTTTTACATATGTGCCAAGCTATGTAAAAAGCCTGTCCTGTGTTAGCTATTTTAAACCACATCATGCATCTGTTGCTGACTTCAATTCTTTCTCTATACAAGCAATTTTATTCATTTAAGGTAGTGCAAAGGAGTGTTTGGAATTTTAGTGGAATTGATGTGTTTGTATCATCTCAAAAGAATTATGAAGTCTTGAATGAGCAAATAATGCAAAGGACTGAAGTTGTCATGATATTTAATACAAAGAAGAGATCTACTTCAGATGTAGGGTTTTTTTACTATCTGATCCATCACTGAACAGCAGATGTGTCCAGAACAATATATTTTAAAAAAAAATATTTGGCTCCTATTCCTGCATCTGTAGTACAACAAAGAAAACTTATGTGATAAACTGCTCCACAGTGATTACTAGTCTCATTCCTCTGGCTGTGTGAACAACTGATCTTAAATTGGGTGCTCAAATAGATGGAGACCAGGAGTAGGGATTTCCATGTTGTAATTTGCAGCTTCTTCAATCGCTGGTGTGTACTGCATGATTTTTATAATCTAGTTACAAAATGCGAAACTTGTGCATCCTCAGAAAGTTATGATCTTAATGAAAAATGTAATTTACTTGGCTGGAAGTCTGTCTGTTCTTATATCTTCTTTGTGGTAAAAGGGAGTATGTACTCGGCCTTGATAAGCTCTTGTGTCAAGTGTTCTTTTGGAAACAAAAAAGAAAAATATTATGGCCTGTAGTTATTTTCAGCATGGCCTTGTTTGGAAAGCAAATACAACTTCAAATAATTGCTCTCCATGGATGGAAAACGTGGTTTTTCTTCCCCTATGTATACTGCCTTGCTTGCTCAATGCTTCAGTGTTATACTACAATCTTAAGAGCCATGATGCTGTTGGGTTAATCAACTGAAATGGTTTTCATGGACTGCTGTGGAAAGAAAAGAACCAACTTGTTTACTTAGGCCAATGCCATGTATGTCTAGAAAAGCAACTATGGATCTGCATGTTTTTAATTAAAATTAAAAGCTTGCAATATTTGTAAGAGCTTGGCTCCTCAGTTGCTGCTTTGGGTAGGACCTCACCATTGCCAGAGTGCCCTACAAAGCAGCTTCCGTTGGCAGGCTCTGAAACTGTGACACTTGGGACTGGCATGCAGGCACGGGGGAGCAGAATACAGAGCTCCAGCTGGGGCTCAGAGAGCAACAATGCCATGAAGTGACACTTCAATTTTCTGCTGTTCATGTCTCCATTTGAGGAGCAAGCTTGTCTGGAAATCAGATGACTAAAGCTGTGGGAAGCCACTATTTGTTCTACATACAACTTTTTAAATAGACACTTTCAGAGGGGGAACCCTTCCCTCTGACATTCACAGCTCATGAGAAGCCTGGGAGACGAGAGCCCCAAAGTATGATTTAACATCCCTTTTTGATGTTTTCAGCTCCTCTATTTTGCACTACGAAAGTAGAGTAGGTCATCTGTCCAGCTTGGAGCTTTCTAAGTTGACACAAAGGCTTGCATTGGCAGTAGAAAGCTGCTTATCAATCCCTCAGTCAGTGGGGAGGGAAAGTGAACAAATAAAATATAGACTATTCTAACTTTTCCTGACTACTTACAACATGGTGAAGTGAAACTTCAAGAAGTAAAAATGAATACCAACCTGAGTGTGTTGAAGACATAAGCAAGGACTGACGTTAATAAAAAACTGTAACAGTTGCTGAATGTTGTTTAATGGTTGGCAGAAGCTGGCTTACCTTGTGCTGCTTCTGCAAAATGTACTGTAACTTCTCCCCTGTTGTGGCCATTTTTTTAATGCCTTTTTTTTTGTGCCAGCATTAGTCATCAGCAGCAGCGTTGTCACCAGCATTGGTGTCTATATAACTGATAGCAAAGAGAGTTGTTCTCTGTAGTTGCCACTGGTGCTGGTAGAGTTTTCAAAAAGCCTTCAACACAGTCTCCCACAGCATCCTTCTGGAGAAACTGGCTGCCCACAACTTGAATGGACCTACTCTGCAATGGGTGAAAAACTGACTGGATGGCTGGGCCCAGAGATAAATCCAGTTGGCAGCTGGTCACCTGTGCTGTTCCCCAGGGCTCAGTGCTGGGGCTTGTTCTGTTTAACATCTTTATCAATGACCTGGATGAGGGAGTTGAGTGCACACTCAGTAAGCTGGCAGATGACACGAGGCTGGGCAGATGCGTATATCTGCTTGAGGACAGGAAGGCCCTTCAGAGGGACCTGGCCAGGCTGGAGCGATGGGCCAAGGCCAATTGTATAAGGTCCGGCACTTGGGCCATAACAACCTCAGGCAACGCTACAGGCTTGGGGCAGAGTGGCTGGAAAGCTGTTTGGAAAAAAAACCTTGGACTGTTAATTGACAGCTGGCTGAATATGTGCCATCAGTGTTTCCAGATGGCCAAGAAGGCCAATGNCCAGCATTAGTCATCAGCAGCAGCGTTGTCACCAGCATTGGTGTCTATATAACTGATAGCAAAGAGAGTTGTTCTCTGTAGTTGCCACTGGTGCTGGTAGAGTTTTCAAAAAGCCTTCAACACAGTCTCCCACAGCATCCTTCTGGAGAAACTGGCTGCCCACAACTTGAATGGACCTACTCTGCAATGGGTGAAAAACTGACTGGATGGCTGGGCCCAGAGATAAATCCAGTTGGCAGCTGGTCACCTGTGCTGTTCCCCAGGGCTCAGTGCTGGGGCTTGTTCTGTTTAACATCTTTATCAATGACCTGGATGAGGGAGTTGAGTGCACACTCAGTAAGCTGGCAGATGACACGAGGCTGGGCAGATGCGTATATCTGCTTGAGGACAGGAAGGCCCTTCAGAGGGACCTGGCCAGGCTGGAGCGATGGGCCAAGGCCAATTGTATAAGGTCCGGCACTTGGGCCATAACAACCTCAGGCAACGCTACAGGCTTGGGGCAGAGTGGCTGGAAAGCTGTTTGGAAAAAAAACCTTGGACTGTTAATTGACAGCTGGCTGAATATGTGCCATCAGTGTTTCCAGATGGCCAAGAAGGCCAATGGCATCCTGGCTTGTGTCAGAAACAGTGTGACCAGCAGGACTAAGGAAGTGATTGTCTACCTGTACTCGGCACCGGTAAGGCCTCCCCTTGAGTGCTGTGTTCAGTTTTGGGTCCCTCACTACAAGGAGAACACTGAGGTGCTGGAGAGTGTCCAGAGATGGGCTCTAGAGCTGGGGAAGACTCTGGAGCATGAGTCTGATGAGGAGCAGCTGAAGGAGCTGGGGATGTTTAGTATGGAGGAGGCTGAAGGGAGACATGATCACTCTCTGCAACTACCTGAAAGGGGATTGTATTGATGTGGGGGGTCAATCTCTTCTCTTCAGTAAAGAATGATAAGACAAACGGAAATGGCCTCAAGTTGTGCCAGGAAGTTTAGTTTGGAGATAAGGAAGACTTTTTTTTCACTGGGAGTGGTGTTAGACACTGGCACAGGCTGCCCAGGGAGATGATGGAGTCACCATCCCTGGAAATATTTAAAAGACACATAGATGAGGTGCTGAGGGATATGGTTTAGTGATCAGCCTGGCTGTCTTAGGTTAGTAGGACTCAATGATCTTAAACATCTTTTCCAACTGTAATAATTCTGTAATTGTGAAACTATGCCCCACCTCCTCTTGTGCATAAAATCACTGTTTTGTCATTGAGATTACAGGTTGCAGTGACAAGCTACCTTAATTGTAATTATCCCCAACGCGTCCACTGTAATGCTTTTCATTCCATGAAACTAGCCATTCGGCTCAAGAAATATACTTCATACTGAGGGATTTTGTGTGTTTAGGCTAAACCAGAATGACTTTCAGAAAGAATGTTTTGCCTTTCAGAATCTTAATGGGAAGAGAGTAAACCTTAGGGACTTGAAATAAGGCAACAGGTTGGCTTTTGTGCTAGGCGTTTTTTCTGTCCTCCTGAAGATCTTCCTGAATTTGGCCAAGTTTTAAAATCTCTACAGAGTTTGTGTTCTGTGGCTGACAACTACAGCCTCTTAAAGCTTCATCCTCATGGACCACAGTATGCTGCACAGGGAGCTCTGCTATCCACAGCGGGACTGACCTGTCCCAAGGAGGCAGCTCTGCACGCTTTGGAGGAAAGATGGGGCAGGGAGGGCACTTCTCATGTGTGGCTTTTCACCCAAGTTTTGAATCCTGCTACTGTGAGAAATGAGAGCAGAAACATTTCCTTGTGTGCTTTCCCAATGCCTCTATTGTAGGCAATCAGGGAGCAAGGCAGTGGGGGGAGGCAAAGAGCCTAAAAGTAGCTGGGTAAGCTGTTTTCAGATTAATTTGTATTGATTGTAGTCTTGGGTTTTTTTCAAAAACAATTTAATATACTTGGGACTTTAAGCTCTGAGCACTATCAACTTCATGTTATGTTTGTATTACAGCTTTCACTGACTGCAAAATGCCAAGGTCCCTGAGAAGTAAGATTCTGTGGAACACACAACATTTTGGGTTCCTATCTGTAAAGACTAAGATGAAGAGATTATATCAGCTCCTAGGGTGTTATAATGAGACATGCTAATGAGACCAAAACGTTCACATGAAGTTAATTATAACAGAATATCCCAGAAGGAGAACAATTCTGCATTGAGTACAGAATATGCATAGCATGCAGTAAAAATGGCTTGAGGCCACACATTGACTGGGTACAATGAAAATAAATACTTAACCGCTACCTGCCCAGAGACCATGCTTAAAGTAGCAGCAGCAGCCCTTTAGGGAATACAATCTGTAAAGAGATTAAATTTGGCCCTCTTGTTAAGTGAAAGTGACTTTAAAGATTCATAGACAATTTTATTCCAGCTATCCAATTTTCTGAGCACTTGCCTTTATGCCAGGTTTGTCCCTTTTACTATATTTTTATAATATGGTGATGAGTACAAACTTTCAGTGTCAAGTTGCAAAAACAAGAGCTATCTTTGGGCTGTGTTTCTTCACAGTTGGTTATTAGTTTGAGAAATGTAAGAAATCCAATATTGTATCTATACAGTGGAAAAACTTAAAGGTTGTTAAGCAATTTGGCTTGTCTTGGATTGATCTGGGTTATTCTGGTGCATTTTTCCTTTTTATTGCTGAAATCATCACAGCTCATCTCATAGTAAGTAAGTGATCTTACTGCATGCAGAAGTATTAGGACAAATGCTTGCTTCCCCGGGAATTACAGTAAAGTCCATTCATCTTAGCACACAACCTATTTTTAAAAAGAGAGTTATGAGTTTCAGTTTGTTGTGGTCGCATTTCTGCAAGACTAACTTGGATGGCTTCATCTTTTACTTCTAAAAAAGGGGATTGTATGATGTATTAAGCAGTAACCACTGTCATAAATTTAAATATTCTATTTTAAGAACAAAACCTTAGGCCTCCTTGCTTTCTCCATGAATGTTTAATATTTCACAAGTTTGAGTCTTTTGCAATTCTTTATGACTTTGTAAGTTGTGGTTTTATGGATTTCAAGTCAAATAACTTCCAATAGATTGGGTGAAAGTAATTATTAATCTTTGAAACTATTAGAAGCATAGCAACTATTTGAGACAGAAATAACTGGGATTTTAAATTCTTGCACACAAAGCTATTCATCAACTAAATAAATCAGTCCCTATGGAAGAGGGGGAAGGAGTAATTGCCATCCTTTTGTGGCACAATAAAACAAGGAAGATATTGTGTCCTAAAAATCTTACTGCACAGATTTAATATATTTCTTTTTCACTTCTAGTGTCTTTAACTAAGGATGAGCAGGAGAAAAAATGGCTCCTAAACTGTGTCTCTCAGATTGTGAGATGAGGATAAATAATTTCTTGCTTACATGCCATTCCCCACCTTTTATAAAGAACTTCAGAAAAGTTCTTATAGTAAAAATGTATGATGTGTGAGAAGACTAAAGAGGTTTAATGTTTGGTAGAGTTTTTGATTTGATGAAATCTGATTCTGTCAGACTAAGACTGACTAAGAATGGTACTTTCTTCCTGCAAGAATCAAATGAGGGCTCATGGGAAGGGTGGGCAGGGCTTGAATGGGAGGACATTCTGGAAAAGTGGTTACTGTTCCAGTCTGGACTAGTACAATCAAAGTTTCTTTATTCTGTTGCAAGAAAGAGCTTGAGAAGACAAGAAATTAAATTATTTGATATTTAGACTTATGTATATTCTAATGCTTTTTCGTTTGCATTAGGATAATTGTGGGTCTCTGTCTGTATTGATGGCTGTCACCTCTGTGTCTCCCAGTTGCATGGACAACGAACCGTGTGCTTAAAGCTTGTTAATTCCCCGAAGGACAGAAGGAAGTATTCAGACCATTTCTTTTGAAAGATGATTGTTGCTTTAAGCAACCTCTCAAAGTTGACACTTAAAATTTACGCTATTACGTTGATATGAGTATAAACATGAAAAATCTTATGCTATTGAAAAAGGACAGTCAAACTAAGAACATCTCTTGTGAAACAGTCACAAGTTTTAAACTGTTTTGTAGTACTCCTGTCTCTTTATCTGTATGAATATGGATAAAGTGTTCAAACTTTGATTGTTTGAACTCTAGCTAGATGAACAGAAGGGAAGGATAATTCTATTGTGGGATAGCCTTGACTTTCCATCATCATGGGGTTTTTCAGTTAGACTCATGCATGTCTTGGAGCTTGATCTTAATCTAAATTTCATACAAAACCTGTTTCTGCTTTAGCAAAACAAGGCAGAACTAGATTTGGTCAAGGTCATGGTGATCTGCAAAATCAAACTGAACTAAACTAAGCAGTGCCTTGGCTTCAGAAAGGTTTATAATAGCTTCTCATGTTTATTGCTTGCTCTCCTTGCTCCAGTGTAATTTATTTGTTGAAATGTAAAATCCCAGTAGGTGTTGAAGTTGTTTTAATATCTTTTGACAGGGAAAGAGGAGGATAAAGGGAAGAAAAAGGGCATATTCTGCACTTAGAAAAGGTATTTTTGAGACTTTTTATGTTCTCAAATGCAAACATACAGATGGATCCTTCTGTCTGCTCCCTCATCTTTCCATGTTGTGAACTGTACAAGTAGAGTTGTTTAGAAGTTCAGCAATGCTTAACCCTCCCCACCTCCTTTTATGTTTTTGGAGTTTTTTTGTTAAGTAGTAATTCACAACAGGATATGATGATGTTGCACAGTCTAGCCACACCTAATCCATGCTGGGATACACTGACTTCATTCATTTGTAGGTGTGGTGATTATTAGACAATTTGTCACCGCACCCTGGAGTGTTTTATTGCAATCATAAAGTGGTTGAGCTAAAGGAAACATCACTTTTTTTAGAGGAAAGAAAGGTAATTTTCTACTTCTAAAAGAACTCAGTCCAGGAATGTATAGTGGTAAAAATTTCACAGCCTGGAATAATCATTGAGCTTGTACCAAATGCACGAGGCATTGCATGGCTTTTCCATGGAGTAACAGTGTACCTCAATATTTTAAAATAACGGTATTGGTTTATAGGGTTTTGAATTTTCATCATATGAAAATGGCAGAAGGGAGGGCTCACATTTCTCTTCTTCCTCTGGCATACAGTAAGCTCATTTTATTGTGTGAACTTCTTTGTGGACAACCCAGAAGGGAAACTACTGAGCTTTGGAAGGGGAAATATTTTACTTTTTGGCTGGGATGGCACAGAGGAACGCTAGAGGGTAAGAATTTATCTGAACTTAAAGTCTGTCTACATTGTGATGAAGAGAATGGTCTCCACCACTGTAGTGTCTCCCTTTTCCTTGCTGTCACTTGTTCTTCATTGCCAGGTTGTTTCATGCATCCCTTTCTATGGGAAATTCCTCTTCCTATGAAGAGAATGTCAAAGAAGCTAAGAACCCTCTCCTCCAGCCATAAAGCAGTCCCTAGCTCCTCTGCTGCACTTCTTCCATCAGAGGAAGGAAGGCTCTTCCTCCACATGTGTGTCTGCCAGGTGCAGTCTGCAGTGAGGATCCTGACCAATGTTCCCTCTGGCCAGTTTTCTTTCACAATGGCTGGAAGAATCAAGCAAAAAAATGGTTGCATGCATCTGGAAGATAAGATCTGTTGGGTGCTCTGTAGGATTTTGGATGACTGCCCCTTTTTTGATGCTGGAGGTCCTGTAATGCCTGAGCTTCAGGCAGTTTGATTATAAAACTAACTGTTGGCACATATGGCTCTCTTCACGTTAAATGTTTGTGCTACTTAACTGTAAATCAAAGACATTTGCAAAACTACTGGCATTTAGGATAATTTATAGCTTTCGGTTCTCTTTTTTGCTTTTCTTTGTTGTTTGTTTGGGTTTTTTTAATAATCTTGTACATCTTATTTCTCCTTGAGACTAAAAATATTGTCTGGAGAGCAATAAAAAAATCAGAAGCCTCACTGTGCTTGTATACAGTAAGGCAGGAAATGGACCTCCTAAATGTGTGTGCAGGTGTGACCATAAAAATGCTAGAATGCTGTTCTTCATGTGAAATGAGTTATTCTAGTGATTCTCTGGAGTACTGCAGTGTTTTGAACCGAGAAAAAGCTAAACTTGGTAGGGTTATGTGTTAGAGACCCTCCAGTCCACTACCCTGTTTTTTAACTTGTTTCTGCTCTCTAGGTTAACTGATGCAATATTTTTTCCCCTTAAGTTTCTGAAAGTGTTGTGAACTGACAACTCATCTTTTCTCTATACTTGTGAATTTGCCTTATTAGGAGGCAATTGGATAATTAATGCAAGTGACTAACTTTGGACCCTTCTTTGTAAGCATTTTGTCTAGAGAAACAACAAAAGGATTCCTTAGTTACACACACAAAAAAAGGAATGTCATACTGTTTTCTTTACTGCTTTCCTGTGTATCTCTAATAAAAGATTTGATCAAAGGCCAGGGAATGTTCTGTCCTTTTTGCATTGCTGTTCAACAGTAAGCATGGAAAGGGTTTGATTCTGGTTTTAGTGAAATGATTCTCCTCAAAAGCTGGCACAAGTCTCCCATTTGGGCTTAAGGATCCTTTTGAAGATACTTTCTTCAACTGGACATTCTCCATATAGATGACAAATCGAGTTGCTAGTCTGTTTCACCTTGTCTCTATCTATAGGAGAGCTTTGGTCTGGTTATAACAGCTGCACCAATTGTGCAGGTAAGGAACTCTCCCTCTTTTTGAGGCTAAGTCTGAGTATTTTGTCTGTGGGAACAGAAGCTGTATAGCACAAGCTATTTCTCTTGCAGAGCTGCAGAAATAAGACAGTGTAACAGCACCTTTTTTTTTTAAGTATACTTTAAAAAGCATTTTCTGGAGGGAAATTTCAACTTCTATTTGTCTTTCTCTAGGAGAAGAACTAGAAGTGATGCAATACTTTGCTGTTTAATATTCAATGGAAGAAACAGCTTTACTTTCATACTAAAGATGTTGTGTCAATCTCACTGAGACCAAACTCCTCAGTGCCAGCCAGCCCGCTGTGCAAAGTTCACTGTGTTCTTATGGAGGCTAAGCATTTTCTACTTTGGGAGGATACTTTTTCTGGTCTTTAGTACTTCATGTTGAAAATGTAATGGTTTCTTCCTAGGGTATGGATGATTTACAGCAGTACCCTACTATTTAGATATGGGAGCATGAAGAATGTGTCTGCAGAAAAAGGCCCTGCTTTAGTAGGACTGTAGATTGAGTGAATAGGTACATTATGGGCAGGCTGTTTTCTTTCCAAATTTCCAACAGACTGTGATTGTAAAGTTTTCTAAACAAATAAAAAGAAAACCATGGTATATAATGTGGAGCCTTTTGTCCAAGTTACTACTTGGAGAAATGTTTCACTGGAATGATCCAAATATGTTACTAATTAAAAGGATTTTTACAAGTTTAGGATTTCAGAAATTTTATTTATATTAATAAGTTCTTATTTATTGGTTCAGTTTATTGATGGTGGTATAATAAATACCTTTAAATAAAAGATACACAAAGACTTTTTTGTGTGTTCTCAAGCTATAGTTAGGAGACACCAGTGACTTGGCCAACAATGTGATTGTTGCTTTTTCAGTAGGAACTATAAGAGATTTAGAAACTGACTGTCCTTACCAAGAAAAGTACATATTTTACAAGCTCTTTTTGAGCTTTGGTTTTGATGAACAAATAGTGAGTTTGCTTTTGGCTCAATGAAAGATGTGATCCAAAGCCTATTGAATTTAATTGGAGTAACTCCAGTCATTTTGAGAGTTCTGGACCTGGTCCATATTTTTAGCAAATAGATGATGAAGGGTGGTAGTTAAGCGTCTGACAGTTCTTTCTAGCAAGGCCACATCTGGATTCTCTTGTAGCTTGCTGCTGCTTTATTTTAGACTTCAGTCTCTTTCCTTGTGAGTCAGGCTTCTATTGTTTTCATGCTCCTATCCTTCCCCTCTTCTTGAACAACCATCATTAAGCAAGCATGACAAAGTAATGGTGCATAAAACATACGGTCTGCCAGACTTTGCATGGTTTTTATTTCTTTGTATGTTTTTTCTTAAATTTGTTTTTTGCCAATGTCTGCCTTCTGTGTGTCTCTCGTATTTGCTGTTGTTCAGAGATACTGGAGGAGCTTTTCTAACAACGCTACTGATGTAGTTACAAACCTGGCATCTTATTGCTGGAAAAAAACCTGTATGAAGCTGTCTGCTCAGATAGAAATGAAGGCTATTATTTATCCTTTTCTTCAACATCAGATAGTTTTGCAAGTATGTTGTAAAGAGCAGTATATTTTTAGGGCACGTGTTTTAGGAAAGTGTTTTCTTATCTGAATAGGCCCGTTTAACCAGGCCAATTTCACAGTCTTAATAATTTCTTGGCTTGGGTCTGAATTAGTGCATGTCTTCAAAATGCACCTGAAAATTAGAATTTCATGAAGTTTGAGTTGTATTAGAAGCAGTGCTGGAACACTAGTGTGGGTTGTCATGCGTGTCATAACTCTTAGTCTTGAGTGTAAAATTAGCTTATAGATGTGTTAGATTGGAGAGTTGAGAGCCGCTGATGCCTCACTCTTTTGACAGGCACTGAATGCAAGAGGGCTTGTGAACACTGTTTATATAAATGCCCTTAGAGGGGGAGACTCTTGCATAAACACCACTACTTTACATTGCTGAAGGTTATTGCTTTTGAGCCACTCGTTGTTCTTGGTAACTTGCATGAGAGTCTATTAGGTACGTTTCAGATGAATGTGGCTTTGTGATACGCTTGCTGTTCTAGCTGCTGGGATGTTCAAAGGAGGCAGGTAGGAAGGAAGGGGAAGGAATGCAGAAAATATCAGAAAATACTGCAGGGGAAAATTACTGCAAAATTTGTAACTGTCAAAACCTTTAAATAGCTTGCTGTGCCAATAAAACATATGTTGAAATACGTTGCTGCAGAGCTCAATTCCAGGCAGCCTCAATATTATTAAGAAAAGAGGAGTGATCTTGTCTCTCATTGTGGCAGTTGTCACTTAGCAATCTTTTCTAGTTCCATTGGTTGAAGTTTAAATGAGCTATGAATAGGACCCAGTTTCTTGTGTTAACATATATGGAATCAGAATACCCAAGAAAATGTCAGTTTGTGTGCCTTTCAGTTTCCTGGGTCTTGTAAGGCCCTTCAATAAGGATTTAAGGTGACAGGGTAGCAAAGCACAAAAATAACTTCTTTATATAGTATCTTCAATGGTTTATGCAGCACTAACATAGATGTATATACACACACAGCACAAACATACACATACACCTATATCTCTGTATATATACAGACACCCAGGAAACCCATAACTGAAGTTGGACAATTAAACTTAGTTCAAAGGAGTCAACAGTTTCATTTTTCCTCATCTCGTGGTCAGTTATAAACCAATGAAGCAGGGACCTGCATTTCCCTCTGCCTTCTTTTTATTTCTCCATTACTGTAGCTGACCCAGCACAGTTTCCTTCTCCTGCTGCACCTAAATGGTCTTTTAAATAATTTGTGTATGAGGGATGTGTGAATGAAAGCCATGTCCAAACAGGAGACAGTGTTTTGAACTGTTCAGGTGTTTTGAGTAGAATATTGAAACTACTCCAGCATTTTGTTTGATTTGGAAAAGGAAACGCTATTTTTTTTCCTCTTAGTAATAAAATCTCTGGGGTGAATTTTGATGACTGAGGTCTGTTTTCTGAATTTAAGCATCTGAGATTTATGTAAAGGCAGACAGAATTACTGTGATTGATCCCATGGAAAATCTTTAAGTGAGGCCGTGCCAGTGTGCTACAGGTGTGTTTAGGGGCTCGTGCTCTGTATTAGACCATTTGACTTTGGTCCAAAGGAGTGCAAGAAAATGTGGATGTCTGGACAATACACAGGATGGGAAACTCAGCTAAGAAGGCTCTAAAAGGGTCATGAAGTTACTGGACATAGCTAATAATTGCTTTTTAATAGTTTAAAAAAAAGATCATGTTGCAAATTATTCATTCTTTAAGAGCTGAGGTAGTTGGTTCATAGAATGAGAAGGATATAGGAAGGAAGGAGGAATAATTAGTGGTACACAAGTTGGTATGTGCTGTGAACTTGCTGTCTGGCTAAGGAAAGGATCAGGGGGATGTCTGTGCCCAAAGCTGCACAAAGCTGTCTACCAGTGGCTGAGAGCTGGTTAACTGCTAATCCAGGAGCTGTATGCTGCTGGGCTCTGAAGTTGCAGGCTTTACTTGGCAACAGGATCTTGAAGCATTTGGAAAAGAATGGATCTTGCACTTCGTGTGTCCTTGAGGAATGACTCGTTGTTTATCATGACTGTGCTGTACAAAGACTGAGAAATCACTTCTGAAGGATAAGGAAATTTTAGCCCATATGAACACAGAGTGAAAGTGTAGCAATACATGTAAAAGAAAGAGTAGAGGAAAGTGTGTACCTGGAAGGCATCTTAGTGGTATTCTTTATCAAGTAACTCTTTATACTCTCTAATATATCGGGACGTGCAGTAGCCTTGTAATTTAGTTGTGCAGTGCTTCATGAAAAGTCAGGGCTTTGGCCAAGCATTCAGCAGAAGCACAGGAAGAGGTAACGGTCTGGGCTGTCCTGCTAAGGGAAATCATCTCCTGCTGCAATGAAGAGTTTGCCGAGCTCTGCTGGTTTGGTGCTGCTCATAGGCGTGGAGGGAATATTTCACAGTGAGATGGGAGTCTGGGAACAAGACAGTTTAAACTCCTTAACAATTCTTGCCCTATCCATCAGAAAATGATACTCAAACTTCTGAAAGAATTGAAATTACCTATAAATAATGAGATGGGGTGGCTTAAATCAGAACATGTATTTTTGTGCTGACAGTGTACAGCATCTGCTTCTGCTTTAAGCAGGGATGGAAGAGACTTGGCAAAAAAAACAGCCTTTGGCATCACATATGCGGAATGCTAATAAAAGGCTATAAATCGAGCAAATGTAAGGGCCTCTTCTCATTGACATTTCCCTTTGAGAAAGTAGTTAGGGATAGGGATGAAATTTTAAATAAAACACGTGAACTGGGAGACTTTGAGAGGTTCTCAAACAACAGAAGAGCAAAGAATGTATCAGTACTTTCTTGTGGAGTATGAAATATCTAGTCTAGAGACTGAGTTGGAAGCCAGAAATTTTGCCCCAGACTCAGATGCCCACTTGACAAATGGATTAGCCTATGGTATGTCTTACATTTCTGAGGATCCTTTGAAGTGTACTGTGTGCCTGGATGAAACATACGGTATTTATGTTTTGACAGCAAAACAAATACTGTGTGTTCCTATGCTTGGACACTAATCTTAAGAGAGAAACAAAGCCCAAACTCAGCCACGATAAAATCTTGGCAGCAAAGTAGACCCAGATGAACTGCATTTTGTATGCAGTACAAAAAAGCTTCAGTTTCTTATTCCTCTTCTCTGGCTAACTAGCCATAACACTTTCTATTGCATAGTTTGCTGTTATTTTCAGGCTGTTTCACAGGCTGTAGTTAGGTTTGTGCTTATATTCAATATTCTATTGATGATAAAATTCCCCTGATGGTTGTAAGGAGAGCCCATGCATGTGAGATGCTACAGGACAAGTAAGCAATAGAATTTTTAAAAGGATCACTCTTGGTTATGATTCTAGTTGTTTGCAATGGGAACAAGACATTTAAGATTGTATATGCTTGTACAATCCCTTTCTCAACAGGGTATTGCTTCACAAGTAATGATTTTAGGTGAGACTGCAATAAAAATGGTTATACTGGTCAAAGGTATAGCTAAGGAAAAATCTTCAGCAAGATTGATTTACCTTTTCTGCTTTGGAAAGAGTGTTTCTACTCAAGCAATATCTGAAATACTGTTGAGCAAATCTGAACTTCTCAGGATCTACTGGGAGAAAAGGCAGAAAGAGAGGGAAAGCTGTATGTATTCTTTCCTATGTATCCTTGATGTATACAAGGCTTTGATATGAAGTCCTGATTTCTAGAGGTGGGAGTTATCCTAGAGGCTTTGTTTTGTAGTCAGCTTTTTTAGATTGCCCTGGAAGACTGATGGCATTCTGAGAAAAAAAAACTGAATTAAAGGAAGACCTCTGTAATACTCATGCTTCTTGTAAACTCTAGCTTCAGTATGCTTAACTCTTTGGCATGCATTAGACCCATTCATTTTAGTGGGATTTAAGCAGGATCTTCTCTATAACAGGTCAGGCTTGCTGGCCTCTGGTTAGTAAAAAAAACAGGACCTGAATGAATACCTTTTCTGACTGTGTGCAAAGTACCCAGAGAGTTTATATAGGCATTAGCAATAAATGACTGGTAATTACTCTAGCTTCCTAACCTAGCAGAGACCCTGCATGCTATATTAATCTTCTCGTGGTAGAATGAAACAGAGGAAGGTGTTAGGCTTTGGAGGCTGCAGTGTGCGAAGTCCATAGATCATCATAACTAGCTCCTGCCTTTTGATCAGAAGAAACACAAAACTTAATTGACTCAATAGCAGGAAATCCATGTACCAAGCTCAAGGGAGAGATAAGACTCCAGTATTTTCAGGCAGCTCTATCCAGTGGGTTAGCACTTCAGATGATATGTTTAAAAAGGAACTGTTTTGAAAATGTGTCTTCATTCCAGTGACAAAGTTCTGCAGAAGAGCACAGCAAGGTGTATTGCTGAGAGGGGTTTACTTTAGGACTGCTGGCCAGCTTTCCAATGTTTCAGACCTCACATTCAGGAAATCAAATGTATGCTTTATGATTTCTCACAAAAGAAGTTGTATATTCCTTTTATAATATACCATGTAATAGAGGAATGGGAGGTTTTATCTACAGGGAGCACTGTAGTTAAAGGCTTTTATTACTTTGAAACATACCTGTGGATACTTTTAAAATCTGCAAGCATCATGCTAATATCCAGCTTTACTATGTAGATTACTTTGCTGTCCAGGGTTTCTTTAGCTAACACACTCAAGATGGTTATTTGGCAATGTTTAGTTTTAACTGCCTGGATGGCTGAAAAGCCAAATGCTTTATTACACATCTCATACTAGTACTGGTCTCAATGCTACCAGTGTGTCAGTTTTTCTGCTGTTAAAGTTACTAGTAAAAGTCTTGGAGCATGTTTTGGCCAAACAGAAAGCATTTTAAAATCTCATCCAAGAAACAGAATAGTGGATTTACAAGCAGTTGAAGAAAATAAGATCTCACATAGGCTTCTGAGGCTCTGTAGTGAAATTTTGCTTCCTTGAGAGCTCGGCTATTATTTTGTCTTTTTGTAAACCACCTCAAACAGTACAGATTTAAACCTATTATTTGAATGGAAATTATCAATTTAGATCTGAGAAAAATTGATCAGACAGTAAATTGCTATGAGTCACAGCCAAAGGTTCTGATTTTGCTGTTTGACTGCAGAGACCATAGTGTAAGATATCCCAGGGGCTGCAGAGCTGAATGGTTAATACATTTGGAGCTATAGCTCCAGAATTTTCATTTTGTTAGCTAGCTGTAAGTGTAAATAAAGAGATTTAAACTTTGAATGCAGATCAGGGTGAATTTTATTTTCCCCTGATACTTGTCAGGATGGCTGAGTGAGATTCCACAGAACATTGTATGTGCATTTTGAGTGAAGATGACAAATGAAAAAATGGTGTTTTCTTACTTATTCCCTCTCTCTCTCTCTGCTCACTGGACTTGAAATTTGGAAAAGGGCTAAACAAATCCTTCTTAACATCTTATATGCTTTGAAACTTAGTCCCAAATGCCATGCTTTAGTCTTGTTAAGTAGTCAGAGCATTCATCAGTTTCTCTAGAGAGGATCTGTATCTCTGTGCTTCATTCCTAAAAATCTCTGAATCGGTTTCTAAAACCCACAAAATACCCAGTGGGCTTTCTTTGACGCTAAATATCGATCATACACATAATTGGATATTCTACTTTTGGATTTTGTACCTGAACCCATATAGAACAGAGTGCCTTAATTTAACATTCAGCGTTGAAAACTTGTCCTGCATTTTGAAACTGCAGCCCTTATTTCCTTAACCACAAAATAATGCAATAATTTGGATTTTTAAAGAACATCCACTTTGAGCTGTTATCAGATGCAATCTGCCTAGCTTCTCTTTCAAGGGACAGCATAGTGGGAACAGTGGTGGGCCTAAGAAGGATGACTGCAAGGTACAAGACGTTCAGCCTTAGGTGCCCTGTACCAACTGTCTTCCAGTAACAGCAAGGTAAAAATTGAAAATGTAGTGAGCCTTCAGAAACCAAGTTTCTTAAAGTAATAATTCGTTTGTTTACTAGCTGTAAACTGATGTTTGTAGTTCTCTTAATAAAGTAGGTTATGCTCAACATAAAATTAGCTGTTGCCAAGTGTGCCAATTTTGAAGGAAATGCTTCTGATAATTCACTGTTGATGTTTTGAAACATATTTCTACTTCTACGCCTCTTAAAGCACAGGGCTGTAAGGTCTGGAAAGGGAAGCTGTGTTCAGTCAAGTGGACCGAATTCACAGGATAGGTAGTGTAAATTGCAGCAAACATGAGAGGCAAACACTTGAAAGCTCCTCAGATTATTTATGTGTGTCCAGTAGGTGCTAGCAAATTGTCCTACTAAGCACATATAAGAAGCAGAAACAGTTCTTACTACTTGCCACTTGTTTTGGATTTTTTTTCCTTCCCTTTCTCCCTCTTATTGGTCAAACTATAGCAAATACGAAGCACTTTTGCCCCAGTTTTCCAGGAGATTATTTACTCATGAGCAAAAAACATCCTCAAAAACGACCTGGACAGGAGATTTAACCAGGTTCCCAGTTCAGTCCTCCTTTTGATTTGTAAAGATAATTTTTCTTTGTAGAGAAAAGCAATCTCTTGCGGGGAGGTGTGAGAGACATCCTGCCTTGCGTGGTCTTTAATAAGAATTGAGATGCATTCGAAATACAAAACGTTCTTTCTTCAAAGTGTCTTTTCAACTGTGGATAAAAGCCAGACCTGCCGGGGTGGATTACATTTATCTAGGGTGAGATTCAGTCTTCAGTTTAAATACTACTGTTCCTCTCCTCTGGATTTCCTGGGTTTCAAGCTGAACTTAGAAGCAGGATTCTGTATAGGTTGTTTGTTTTACCTCCTCTTTAGAGCAATATGGTGCCTTGCAAATTAAAATGGATATGAAGTGCACGGTGAATTGATTGTAATGAGATGTTTTTCTGCTCTCTAATCTTTCCTTTATTCGCGTGCAGTGCAACCAGGCATGTGAGCGGTTCATAGCATGTAACTTCCTAGATTCCACAAGGCACGGGACACCAAGTAAATATTGCTTAAACCGACCAATGATTTGTGTCCCTGCTTAAACTGACATTCACAGTGTCAAGTCTTTTAGCTGGAAGGTCATCAGAAACACTTTTTAGTGCCAAGTTACAGTTTCAGTCTCATAGAACTAAAGATTTCCCTCCCTAAAATGCAGGTGCTATATATATCAACTTATATTTGACTTAATGACTTCTGTTTGTCAAATATTGACTACTTAATGAAAAAAGCTAAAAGGACCTGTCCAAAGCCTTTAGGAAGTTTGTGTAATGTTTCTCATAAATATTGTCTTACAGAAAGACAATAAAAGATGAGCAAAAAGTCACTAATAAAAGAGATAGAAAGCTTTGTGGTCCAGTGGCCAGCTAAGACAGTGTAAGATTTTTATAGAGCTTGACTTGCTGTATCACTGGAGCAAGACATCCCAGTGGATGTTTTAGAGAAGAGATTCTTTTATATGTGAGTGTATGCTTGGTGCAGTTGGATATTGGGAAGGTAAAACAGTGAAAGAATGCAAAAGAAATACCACTATCTCACGAAAATTTTTAGATGGGCTAAATTTAGTGGGATCCAAATTTGACAAAGCCCCTTTTAAAATACAAGCATTTATTTATCCAGTTCTTACAATATGCTAAACAATGCATAATCCTTGTCCTGAAAAATTGTCCAATGCTCAGTGGATGAAATGCACCAAGGAGAGCCGTGAGAATATCATTATTGGTATCAGATGTGGAGTAGGTGGGTTTTCAGAGCATTGTAGATATCATGAAAAATCTATCTACATAAGAAGCAGTGCAGCGAAGGCAGTTTACACCACAGGATATTGATAGCCAGAATCTACCTCTCTCTGAAAACACTAGTTCAGAGGCTCCAGAGTAGTGTTGACACTGACGGACAGGCTACCAATACTTCAAGGTTCAGCGTGCAAAAGGAATGGAAAAAAAGAAACCCCTTCTTTGTAGCAAGGGTAAAAGTAGCTTAATAAGCAGAACAGCTGCCAAAACAAGATTCGTGATGGTCTCCTGCATGCTTGGCTGCAGGTAAAAGGCAGCTCTGAGATGGTTTCAGAGAACAGTAAGATCTTTGTATCTTTTTTTTTCTGCCATAAATGGTCTTCAAGTGTGGTAGAACTGAAGGGGAAGGAGCTGAAATGAAGGGATGTTACAGCAGACTTTGAGCAATATGTAGATGATTAAGACTGTGGGAAAGACAAAGCTGCTGTAAGGAACAAAGTCTTTTTAGTAGCTTCAGTGCTTTAAAACCTATAGGGGAAAGAAGCAGCTGTGTATATCTGTTGTAATTGTTTAAGTAGAAACTGGCTGTAATTAGTAGTACCCCTCAATTGTACTCTGCTTCCCAGAGACCTAGAAAACATGTACTCTGACGCACTTGTCCTGGGAGCTGGGAGCATTAGAGAGCAGGAGAGTGTGGGAGCTTGGGCAGAAGGAGAAGGGAGTCAGGCTTCTGTTGGTCCCTCTCAATGTGATACAGCTGCAGTTGCTGTTTCTGCTGCACTTTTCAAATGGATCCCACCGCTGGGCTGTGTGGCCCAGGGTTGTGCATGCTTCTCCATTTGTGATTCCGGAGCAGCACTCTTTTTTAAAGCTGAAGGCAGAGATGAGTGAATGCTGCTCCAGATGGGAACTGACAAGTTTGAAAACATGTCAGCATGTGTGTATTTTTAATTTCAAAGGCATCACACTAGCATTAGAGAATTGTTTTAATCCTAGAAGCCACTCTTGTAGAACTAGACAATCCCTGAACATCTCTGCCATAGCACAGGCAGACTGGCAAAAACACAAGCTTCTTTTGGACACTTAATTTGTAATCAAGGTAAAGTATTCTTATTCCAGTCTTTCGGAATGGTAAACTATGTATTGAGGATGTTGTTCTTTGGACCAGTTCTGACATTATATGTACTAATCAAAGAACATTGAGAAGGAAAAATCTGTTATGGATAGCTATATAATACTGGCTTTTGAAGTTCAGTCCATAGAGTTCAGTGAGGTTGAACCTGAAGATTATTCTAAATGGATTCTATTAATAGTGGTGCTGCTAGGAGACTGAGCCTGAGTTCTCTGTACAACAGCTGATGTGTGTTCTGAAATATGTTTGGTGTTGGTGCTTGAGATGTAGATTTGGAGGTGGGAAAAATTCTTAGTGCAAAGTTTCATCACATACTGGTCTTTTTATTTCCTATTTGACTCTACAAAATGACATTATCCTCCAAGGCCATTGTCTGTCAGTAGGGATGCTCAAAGGGGACAGAGGATGTGCCTCTGCTTTTGATAATGGGAGTCAAAATACCGAACTATTTGCTGTTGCATCTCACTTCCACTGTGCAAAACCAATTTGTTAAACAGCAACTCTGGACATCACATCTGGTGTGCCTTGTCATGTCGGCAGTGAAAACCAAGACTGAGTGCTTAGTGGCTGTGAATGTTTGAAACCTCTGAGAATTCTTTAAGAATGACAAAATGTAGATTACAGTGAAGTATCTAAGCAAATAAACATCCGGGTTTAAACTTCCCTCCATAACTACTCTTAACTTGCTAAGCTGCAAATTAAAGTAGAATCTGAGTGTCTGATACTTTCCTACATTACTTCTCCCCTGGACAAGCATCTTTGTGAAATATAAAGATGGAAATATTCAATATTGTTAACAAATACCCTAATTCATCACATTTTAAAACTTATATTTCCTAGGCAACTGATTGGCACTTCTTCATCATGGGCTTCACTAAGAATAGTTTTTGTTTCTTTGATACAGCTTGTCTGCATTATTGCTTACGTGCCATAAATCTCAGAATGATGACCCATGATAGTAACTGTGCAGTACAAAGTGTTTCTGAACTTAATCAGTGACTCCATCAATCTCTTTCACCTCAGTGAAAAGAATAGAAATAGCATCTGCTGAAGTGATAAAGTGAGATCCTGCAGTCTGTGAACTCGTGGCAGAGTTTCCTTCATGGGGAGAGTCATCTCCAGACAACACTGAGCATTGTTTCAGGTGTGTGGAGGGCAGCGGAGGTGCTTGGTTGATGGCCTCTGGCGATTGACACTGGAGGGCTTTGCCTTGTCTGCTATGATCTTTTTATTGCTTTCCTGCCTTAGAATAATGAGCTTTTAGTTCTGATGCTTAGTGAGATTAGGCCCGATATAAATGGCACTTAATAAAATGCAGTAGAATGATGAAATTGTGTAATTAGTAACATACAAAGCAGAGTATATAATTGCATAAGAAGTAAAAACTACAGATAGGAAGACCGGAGAATGCTGAGTGGTGTTATTTTAGAAAGCCTAGTTTTATTTTTTTGGCTTTTCATGTGCTTTATATATAATGTCAGTAAGCCTAAGAAACCTGAAAAAATTATTCTCAAGCAACTAATAATCATCTGGCTCTGCAGAAGAGATTGAATGAAAGTTCACCTTTAAAGAAGAATGGAACTGCTATTATATTAGCCTGGGTTTGAAGTAGCTTGCTAGGTTAGGGCAAGTTGTGTCCAGTTAGACAGCATTTGCTTGTAAGGACTAGGCTACCAGAGGTCTAATGGTGAAAACCAGCAAATGTTATGGCTAGGGCTTGAATGATTCAGATGTCAGTATTTCCCAACTTCCCGGTTATCTGCAAACGTTAAACTCCTAGTTGCTGCTTTTTAAGAGACATTTATATTGGGCAACTTCTTATCTGTCTTTACTATTTTTGGTGTTCAAGCCAAAGATGCCCAGATGGAATCTGAATACTATATAAGGCTATTCACTCTTTTTAGACTGCTTCCTAAGGAAAAGCCAGTCTTCTGCAATTGCCCTGTCAGCTAAATGTCTTCGGAATTTACTGGTCAGCTTTAACTACGTTTGAAAAGAGAGCTAAAAGCCTGGAAAAGCATTGCTGTTTCTGAAATAGAAAGGTGACAGAAGTTAATATTTCTGCTCAGGAGAAAGCAGCATGTGGGCAGCACTCAGCTGTTGCACATCATTTAACAGCAGCTGATCAGTGAATTGGCCAGCATGGACAAGGGGAACAGTCTGCATCCATGGAGCTCCAGACTACTTGGGGCATATACTGTCTCCTGCCTGCAGGAATTACTGTAGATATACTTGGGGTAATTTGAAGGAAGAGGTAGATTGGTCAAAGGATACAGGATGCAGATAATCTTCTTCACTTTTGTGCCTGTGAAGTAATTTGTGAGGTTTGTTTTGTTTTTTCTATTGCCTGAGTGAATAATTCAGTTTTATGTTGTGCTATCTAATAGAGCGTGGTTATAAAATGAGGTTGCTAACAGAGCCCACTTATTTTCTCTTCTCATGCATGTGGAAAGGTTTTTCACCTACACACAATTTTTGAGTCAGAAGTTGTTTCACACTTCTTTCAACACCAGCTTTTAGGAAACGTGCTTCTGTCCACCCATGAATAGACTAATCTCTACAAGCACGATTGATTATTGGTTCATTAACAGTACCGTTTTCTAGTTCTAGCACACTATGGGTCTTTTATAAATGAACATATACACATATATTTCTAAAACAATGTAGGGGAAGAGGTGTAGGAAATCCCTGAGAATGTGAAATGAAACTACATGACAGAGAGAAAAGACTACCTCAAGCCCAAAACAAATTTCCTCTGAAACATAGCTATGATCCTTGTGTTGTTTTTCCTTGGGGCTCATCTGACTGCTTAATGTCAAAGAAAACCAAGTGCTGTGTGACTTGATACTATTGCAGAGAGGAACTTCATGGGTCATCAAATTCAGCCCTAAGAAAAAAGCACATTCAACCAGAAGCACAGTTGATAGATGTACCTGCCCTTCATCTTATGTCTTGAACTGCTTCACATTTCTGCTAGTTTAGATGTCTTGCTTTGAATGTAAATGGAAGATTTTATTGTTGGTGCTAAATTATCTTACTGTCTCTGTCTGCCCTGAGTTTTACCACCAGTGACGCAAGAACATTAGAACAGATAAGATGTGATGAATGAGTAGTTCTTATGGGTTTTTTTCTTAAGCATCTGCTGTTGGCCGCTGTCAGAACCAGGAGGCTGAGCCTGCTGAACTCGTGCTCTGATATGATACAAATGTTATTTTCTTAAGAATTTTGAAAATCCTCTCCCTTTGAGGCAGAGGAGAGGCAGAAGGGGAGTCCTGTGCGACTGAACTGCTGTAATGCATCCTACATGGGCCATAGAGGAGGACTGCAATCATTCATATTGCCTTCTGATGATTGCACGCTGTTCTTGTCTGCCACACACACTTACCCTTGTACTCCTTCAGGCAAGCAGCTTTGGCAAATATTTTCTTTATCTTGCTCACATATCAAAGAATATGTGTGGAAATGAGAGGCTAATCAATCACACTCATGTTTTGAATGAGACCTGGAAACTCTGCAGAGAAATGCACGTAACTCACCATCTTTGAAAGAAAATGTTTGTTCTTACGTTGAACTTTGCAAAACAATCTGTGTCTTAGCCAGAGATCCTAGGCATGACTGGATGTGAAAAAGGCTGGATTAGGACTTATGTATACAAAGTTTAGGTCTGTAAATGATTAAATCTCAAATTCTTTTCAAGTGGCTCCTCTTACCTTCAGTTTTCCAAGACAAATTTTAAAATGTGGATACCCAAAATTGAATGTAATACAGCAGTGGTGCCACAGAGTCAATCACTGCCTTCTTGCTCCCTTGTTTCAGAGAGCAGAAGGATGTGTTAGTCATGTATTCATACTGTTGTGACAGTGACAAATCAAGCTACTCTTGAGTCAACCTGCCAGGATGCTGAAGTTCAAGACTCATCCTATACTCTAGCTATTGCCTGTGCTCTGTGTTTTCAGAGGTATACCTCTGCCTCTGCTTTGCCTACCCTAACTGATGTCAACTGACTGCACATTTTTAGTCTTCTTTGTCTTTTTAGGTTTGGTTTTTTTTTTTTTTGGTATCATTCTGCCACTCATGTTTTAGCAGAATTTATTTTTCAAGGAGTTTGTTAAATTTAGATTTTGGAATTTTTATAGATCTGAATGAGCATCTGGTTAAACCAAATTAAAGCAATTCCATTCCCAAGCGACTTTTTGCTGTCAACTACTTGGACATCTGTCACTTGGCCAACACTTAATTTGTTTAGCATGTGCTTTATCAACACATGAGCCAAATTTGTGGTCAAAATATCATGTGGTATATGTCACATGCCTTGAAAATCTTAACTATTCAACTAACTCTACCACCCAAACCAGTGATTTCAAATCCTGAAATAAGGTTTGTTTGAATATTAGTGTCGTAAAGCCCTTGGGACTGCCATTAGTTGCATTCCTGTCTTTTAATAGAACTCTATGCAAATTTTTTAGTTTCAGTCCAGCATTGATCTTGGACAAGACTGCAGTTGCCAAGGCTGTTCTACTGTAAGTGTTAGCATGAGGTTAGTAGTCATTGCTTCTGGGTACCATGGAGAATTGTATTCAATTTATCTTGCACTAAGAGATTTACATTTTAAAATGAAGTCATTACAGGCTGAGTATCTGTTGAAGCTGTTAAAAACTGTAAACAGACTGGAAAATATGGAGATGATACGTTATGTGTTGTGTGAGGAAAGTGTTTCAAATAGATCACAGGCTGCTGGCTTCCATCAAGATGTTTTTGACTCTTGTAATGTACTTCTGTCTTCCAAGTGCCGGTCAGAGGTCAGCATCTCTGGTAAAGACAGTGTTTCTACATGATGTCATTGTTTATGCTTGATTCACAAGTCTAGTTTCTTCTTGTGTTTTCTTCAGTGGAAAGAGATGTTAATAAATGTTTCCAGACAGAATTGCTCATTGCAGTGCAGCTAAAGTTAAAATGCATTTCTTAAATCTTTGAACTTCTTGACAAGTGGAGAAACTGGCCTGGCCTCCCAGTCAAAAATTAAACTAGGACAACTGCAGATTTCAACTTGATTTCTCGAGTGAGATTCTCAAGTTGAGCAGCTGATGCAGCAGCTTCCCAGGACCCAGTGTTTTGAGAAAGGGTCCTCACTGTTAACATCACACATTTGAGGATTTGGGAGAAGCAGAATGGGTTAGATGAGATTGCTTTTTCTGCTTGAAAGATAATACTGATGACGTTCCAAAATATTCAAGGGCTTTCCCTCTTTGCAAGTTTATATCACTGAATTGTAATTTCAAAAGAAGACTCTGTTACACTGAGGAAAGACCTGCACAGAGTTTAAAATCAGATCTATTTTACTTTTACATAAATCCATCTTTACTAATCTTAATCTATCTTTACTAATCTTGGAAGCATTCAGCAGAATTGGAAAAGGCTGTTCTGAAATCAGAATAGTGCAAGCTCATGTCAAAAATCGCTTCTTGAAGCCAGCTGGTGTGCAAGTCAACACACTTTACTTGCTTCTGATAATTTGAGTTACCCATTACTGATGTCTTTATCAAAGTAGCCATGCTATGAGGGTGAGGA
Organism: Urocolius indicus; assembly: GCA_013401255.1. NCBI lineage: Eukaryota > Metazoa > Chordata > Aves > Coliiformes > Coliidae > Urocolius > Urocolius indicus. The sequence continues at coordinate 430,453 of WBNH01005841.1, forward strand.
AGAGCCATATGTGCACAGCAGGATTAATCCAATTGATGGCTCAGGAGCATGCTAGTGCTTCTCTGTCTGTTTCTGGGAGTGATGGGAGAGGCAGTTGCTGTCATATTTGTAGGTGTGTGGTCCACCACCTTTGAAAAAAATTCCAGGATGCCCAAGCTTTTGTCTTCTACACCAGCACCAAATGAAACATTTATTCAGGGTGTTTTTTACCTACAGCCTGTGCTGATAGAAAAGGAGAATGGAACTAAAATCCACTGTTGACCCAATATTATCTCAAAATTGAACCATAGATTAAATCTCCTTTTGCTTAAGGAGAGTAATAAATACTTATTTTGGGGAAATGGTAACATCAGCAGAACAGATAAATAAATAAAATAGTTTGATATTTCTTTTTCTTCCTTTTACTTCCTTTGAGGTTTTCCTTTAGGGCTTCATTATTAACAGTGAAATGACAAACTTGCTCAAGGGCAGAATTGTGCTCTGCGCATTGTAAGTGTGGTTATAAAAACAATTTTCTTCTCCGTGCTACACCAGAAAGCTTAAATTTTAACCCTGTAAAGCAGGATACATGAATTGGGCCATATGAATTTTTGCTGATAAGGTTTTGAATTAATCCCATTTTGTACAGACCTGTGCTTGCAGAAGCTTAAGAAAATTCATCACAGTTGCAGATTGTTTTCCAAGTAATATCCGCATGGACTATGAAGCCTATCCTGTGATAAATGCATGGAGTGGTGTGAGCCACTCCATCTCTAATCTTTTACTCAATTTTTAAGCAGGCTTTGGCAGTCTGGCTGAACTACAGTAGTGCTGACATTGAAATCACACAGCACGATGTGGGGGCAGGGATGTTAGAGGAGGTTCAGTGTAGATACAGCTTGGATTTTTCCTACCCTTTGATATAGCTGAAACTCTTACTTCCTGCACAGACAAGCAATCAGTGTGATTTTTGAATATTTGGGTGGAGGATAATATACAGTGAACTAATTCAACTTTAATCCCTAAGGATGGGATAACAAATAACATCCTTGCAGTACAGGCAGCTGGAATTATAGAGAAGGTGTAAAGAAGCTTAATGTTCTGAGGAGCTGCCTCTATAGTGTGCTTTTGAGTAGGCACATCTGTAACTTTGCAAATGAAATCACTTTCAGGCAGAGATGTTGCTGCTGGTTTGTTTGCTCTGTTGAGGAGTGACTAAGCATCTGCAGCCCGCTGGCAGGTGTGCTGAGAGCTCCAGGTGTGGTTTCCAAGGCCGTCTTTGGAAAACAGTTATTTGCTTGCAGTGATCAATGTGGTGTTGCTACTTGCCTTCCCAGAACAATCATTGTTAAGAAGATTACAGCGTTAGCTAAATAGTTTTCGTTATATCAGTGTTATTATTTTTTAACTGAGTGGGTAAGGGGGAACAACAGCAGCTCTAGGAGGAGCTTTAGTAGAGCACTTTCCTCTTGTGTATTGGGCACACAGCCATTCTGCTGTGTGCAAATGTACCTCCAGGGCTGAAACAGGGGCAGCAGGGCATTTATGTTGCTGCTTCCAAAACCTGGGCCAAAGCATGAATGGATTTGAAAATAAACATTTCCATCTCAGACGTGGTTCCCTCTTACTTATTATAGCAGCAGATATTAAAGTTTGAATTTCTCCAGATTTCAATGGCTATCTTGAGATAACTGCAAAAGGGAAGGCAGTTGAGAGGAAACGGTGACACGCTATTCTTTTTCGTGAGTCCACCTAGAGAACCATCCAAACGGGGTTTTTTTTGTGCTATGTATCAGTTTCTGTGACTCTTGCATCTAGATGATAAGCTTTTACTTTAAAATTTCCACATTTAAAACTCCCCTATGTATCGGCATCCAAGGTAAGGTTTGTTAAAAGCAACTCTCTTTGTTGTGAAGGAGTGTGTTGGCCTGTTCCTTGTTCTGTAGTTTGGATTTTACAACCTGCGATGTGGTGTTAACCCATGGCAGAAGGGAAGTGTGGGAGCGTGGGAAGTGTGCACACAGACAGCATGTTGGCAGGTAGTAGCTACAGGCATGAACACAGTTTCCAATCCATTCAGAATCAGATGGCCCAAACCCACCTCAGGTTTAGTCATATTTCTTCAGGTTTCTGTTTAATTCCTTACTTCTCGCTGTCATCTAAGATAATGTGAGCACAGAACAGAGGCTTATATACCAAATAGCAATTAAATGAAGTCATACTCAAGTGGCTGCTGTTAATTTCAGTTATAGTCACTGAAAGGCTCTGGAGAAATGATACATTTTCAGGTTTGTTTTGTTTTATTTTTTTCCTGAGAAAATATATGTGAAAAGTATACCTTTAAAACAGATGGATGTGTGAATGGTGAGGAGGTAATCTGATTTATAAATATAAATGGAACTTTGCTTATGGCTTCAAGCCAAAAAGCATTAAGTTTACAAATAATTTTCAATTAAAAAACCCTGCTTTAACTTGGAATAGTTTTACTTCTGAACATAATGAATGACCAGAGAGACACTTGTAGCCTCATGAGGCTCTTGATGAGAATTGGTTTTTAACCAAGCAGCTCTGTCAAGCATGCAGATCTGAAAGTCACAGCGTTCTCAGCCCCTAGCCTTGTTGCCAAAATTCTGCAGGCCAAATTATTCCCAGTATGAAACCTAAAAAAAAATCTTTGTTGATTTGTATTTCCTCTTATAGTGATTTTCTTGCAACTATTACTTCAGCTGTACTGTGTCCATGTAGCCCTATATCCTGTCTTTGTAGCCAGCAGCAGTTGTGTGAAGGGGAATGTTGGAGCAAGCCAGATGAGATGATTGACCAAAATACTCTCCATGCTTCCTACAATTGCAATCCAGAGTGCTCTTAAATCAGCACTGGGGACTTCTCAAGGATCGGAGAGCATGTTGCAGAAAGTGCCCCAGCACTTACTACTGGTGCCAATGCTGGGTCTGCCAGTGTCCGGCTTCCTGAGTGGAGGAGCCAGAGACCCAGCCCCAGATGTCTCCACCGAGAAGCAGTGCTGGTTGCCAGGTTGGGAGAGATAGTCTGCTTAGATAAATGTGCGACTCCTTTGTCATCAGCAGGTCCTGGGCAGTAATCCCACATCAGAGATGGCTACTCTGAGCAGATCTGGGAGGAGAATTTGCTTTTCCGAGCTTAAGCAATTAAATATTTTGGGCATAGTTGAAAGAGAATAGACTAATGTAAATCTTTTTTTCTGATAAAGCTAATAATACCTTTTGTAAGCAAAAACTCTTTGGCTAAAGTGGAGAGTTGAAATGTACAGAAAAGACTTTTTCAGTAAAGCAACAGGGCACCAGATATTAGGGGCTGCTTTGCCATCACAGCTGATTCACACTTTTCATTATGATTTTAGGTTGTTGCTTTTCTTTCTGAAGATCGCAGTTCTCAGGCAGGGTGCAGGGTTCGTATGAACTGTGCTTTGCACTAACAGACCCACTGCTGAAAGCTTAGAGAGCCAGACTTCTGGTGAAAGCCTCTGATCTACGTTACACAATCGAGCCTCAGTTCACACTTGTCATGGAGGCCGGTAGCTGGTAACGTGTGGGCAGGCTTCAGTCTGCCTCTGAAAACGTTTTGTTCAATGTGTGCCTCTGCTCAGCTCGCTGGGCCCTTGCATTTTTCAAAATGTTAAGTATTCAACTCTGCTCCACTACATTATCTCACAAATCTTCTATTGTTTGGCCCTTTTCTGAAGAGTACATTATGTGCAGTGGCATGAACAGTGTGGCCAGGCTGTCTCTGCAGTGCATGTGAAGGTGCTCTGCCCTTGAGCTGGTGCCACCCACCATTGGGGGCTGTAGGGCTACCTGAGTCAGGGGTGCTGTGGGCTCGTTCTTCTTGGCTTAAACTTGTGAATGAAAGCGTAAAAGTACCATGGCTTTTGTTCAACAGGGACAGGCAATGATAGGTACGTAATGCTCCTATTCTTAGTCTTATCAAATGAAAGGAAGCTAATATGGTAACCTATAATGTTTTCTGTGATTTTGAGAGATAGCTGTGCTTAAGCATCTAATTTCCAATGGAGAGGGGTGGAGGAAGAAAAAAAATCCCTTTTAAGGCTGACATTCAGCCTAGCCAAGCTGCTGAGTTTTTGTCAAAAGCAGGAAACAGATGGACGGGCACAGCTGCAGAAGGTGCTGTGACTTCTCTGGAAAAACTACCCAGGCATGTGCTGGGAGCAGGGACGTCAGTACGGCACTGCAGTTCTGCACGGGGCCGCTGCTCCGTGCCAGTGCATGGGTGCTCACGGCCCATGCTGCTCATGGAGATGCCATTTCAGAGAGGAACCTGCCTGGCATTACTCCCAGCTTCCAGTGATGTGCACTTGCCTGTTCCCAGGATCTGCTCACTGCAGTAGAAGAAGAAAAATGCATCAAAGACACATCATGTTCCTAAGTGTCACATTTCTGAAGTATGCTGTGAGCTTTGGCCTGGTGAGCTTACTCTTACATCCTTTCCAGAAGCACCTTATTGCTCTGTCTCCCTGCTGAATTCTCCCATTTCAGACTAGAGAGCTGCATGATGATCTTCAGACTTGGTGAGGTCTCAGAGGCAGCCAGAGAAACCTCTGGAATGCCCTGGGGTGGTGTTTTTTATGTTCTTCTTCAGACAGAAAATAAAAGAGGGTCCAGCAGCCAAGCAGTGTCCCAAGTGTCTGCCCAGCCACTCATGCAGAGCCAGTCTGGTGCTCAATCATAGCTCAAGTGCTACACTTTAAACATTAGTCAGTGGATATTGTTTATCTGGCACCTCCAGTCCTTGACTTCTATTTACTTGAAAGGTGCAAGTATTTTGATTTCTTCCAGAACAGTTCTGCTTATTGTTATTTAGGAGATTTCTTAAGCTGTTCAGTAACTTTTCTTCTTTTGCATAGTTTTTGCAGAAGTTAAAGATTTTCCAAGCAAGAAGCCGATGTGAGCACAAATGTATAGTGGGGAGAACATGTGTCTCTGCTTGCTTTCCCTTTTCTAAAGACAAAAGAGCCTTATTGAAATGTGCTTCCTTTCTGACTACTAATGGATTTTCCTTCCTTCCTCCCTGCAATGTGCTTAACATTCTCCCATCCTGTTGAGTGTAAGTTTCAGCCTGGACTATTTTCCCTCTTGTGGTGTTGAGTCAGTAGTCTTGAATAGGAACCTGCAACAAGACAGGGAGAAGTCAGGACTTGAGGTTTTGAGAGGTTTTCCAGCAGCTTGGTTGTACATGAGACAAGTTTTAAGAGACAACGATAAGGTGCTATTCATTTTTTGCCTGTCGCTACTTTCCTAGGCTGCTTTTCCTAGTTTTATTTCTGGATGGTTTTTTATGTTGGATCTGGATAAATTCCAGGACATTATGCACAAAATACCTAGAGGAAGAGCTGGTTCCTGCTCAATAACAATGTTCCATTTTATGCTGTCTCAGGTTAAAGAGGAAAAAGAAAAGTACAATGTCGTATCACTGGAATTAGTTTTTTCTCCTGGAGGAAAGATGCTGAAAGTCTTGCTTCAAAGGCTCTGTGTAGGAACTATGTCCTGAAGCCTGGATATTCTCCAGGGCTTAATTGTGCTTATTTGTGGAAACACTAAAATTTATGAACTGGAGAGCAGACCTCTAAATTTGGCTCTAACTATGGAGAGGGTATTGGGTTTTGCACGCTGATTAGCAGCACTGAGCACAGACATACACTTTCAAATAATTAGTAACATGGACAGAAATTAAAGCAAGCTTTCCTCTGAATATAAACCAGATGAGCTAAATCAGTCCTCTTTCTATCTGAATTTCCCACCTAAGTTAAGAAGGCCGATTTTGTGTCATGCTGGCTTGTGTCATATGAATTATATCTTGTATCACACCCGTAAGACTTTTTTTCTGGTCTGAAGTCTACAGAAGCAGCCTCTGGGATAAAAATCTGCATGTGCTGCTGTATCATCTTGTTCTGCAAGATGAAGAACAGAAGACTAAGCAATGTGGTTAAACCAGCAACAGTAAGATTAGGTTACTGCCTCACATACACTTTTGCCAATCTTAGAGAAATCTGAATCCAAGTATCTTCATTACTAATGTTCTCTATGTTTAGGGGGCTTCTTTTGCCTTTATTTTCCCCAAACAATAGAGATGAGAAATCAACTTTTTAAAATAAAACTCAAATTAACATCATAAGCTATCTGGTCTTGTGGGAAAACAGACTATTGTTTAGTTTAGTAAAAAAGGATGCTTATTTGTTTGGTAGAAAAGCAGTTAAGCCTTCAAAACCAGTTGAGAGCAATGCCTTCATGTACTTCTTCAGTTTGCAGTGCAAGAGAGTCGCAAAAGTGTTTGAGAGGGTTTTTTTGTTGTGTTTTTTTTTTTCTTTTCTTGTTCTATTTTAATTGCAGATAAATTTAGAAGGGGTAGCATTCTTCAGTAATATTTACTTTTTAGAAAGCTCCTGTATGAATGAAACTGAAATATAAAGGATCCTATAGACAAGCAAGTAGCATGCTTTGCTGTTGTCACAGTTCTGCCAGTGCTGGGGCAAATGGAGACGTGTCTTTGGTCTCAATTTTATCTACCCAAAATTGCACTGTAATTTAAGTTTGGAACTTGCTAATGGAGGGAAATTAACAAAAATATCCACTGTGAAATATATTTTTTTATAGTGTTAACAGGTAAAGATGTTGAGTGACTTATTATTTTAATGGAAGTCAAAACATTTAGATAGCTAAGAATATAATGGCCTCTTAATATGTAAAATAGCTCCATGAGACTACTTAGCTATCTGCACTTGACATCCTCTAAGCTCCATAACTGCTTTAGTAGTGAGATGAAACAAGGATCTGAAAATGAAAGACAGTTGTGGTTTGGAAGAGGGATTGTTATCAGTGAACTTTGTTTCTTGGAAAGCTAAGACCACAGATCTGGTAACTTTTGCTTTGAAGTATTGAAGTTAATTCAGGCAGATATGCAGGCCCTATTGTGGAGGATTTTGATGATCAAGGATCACTATATATCAGTGGGCTATTTCAATTTCTATCCTGCTTAAAAAGTGTGCACCTTGCTCTTGTCTGTGCTTGAAAAATAGAAGAACCACAGACTGGAAAGCAACTGAATTAATCCAGATTAAAGAGGCCACAGTTTGGGGTAGCTGAGGGTCTTCTTACTACGGCAATTGCTTACCCAGATGTAGAGGCTGAGTAAAGTGTCACTACAGTATTCACAGATCTTGTGGCTGCTGACCCAATACTGGAAGATTTTAATCTAACATAAAACAGATATCATCATCTTTCATATCTCTGAAAGCAGCAATGTGCTCAGTATCTTTTATGTTTGATTCTTGCAGGCACTTTGAATGCGTCTTACACCTTGTATCCTGCTTTTGAATTTGCAGTGCAGTATCATAACACTTCATCTTTCAGTGGAAAAGCCAACTTTAGAATGAAGCCTAGTAAAAACCACAGTTACATGCTGTATCTGAACTGCTTTAGAGATTAGCCCAGCTGAATTCTAATTTATGGAAGAAAGCTTCCTGTGCTGCATTGCACTGTACACATTTAGGGAGGTTTGGAAGAGCTGATCTTGAAATGTCATTTAGGCTGATTGTTCTGTTTTCATTAAAATTTTGCCTATAAGAGTCTTTGAACATACATTAATGAGGAAAGAGGTGAATAGAAGTAGACCACAGAATTCTGAATCCACGTTGTGCCATGTATCAAGAGACTAAACTTTGTAATTAAATATGCTAAACAATTCTATCCAAGCCTCTTCACAGCTGAAGTTCAATGTTGTGGTAATTGCCCATGTTAAATCATGTCCATCAAAAAATTCAAGGTCAAGAGGGCTCAAAATTACCAATCGCTTTCTTTTCTGTTGGGAATGCTTGTAAGATGTCTCTTATTTTTAGTATCTGACATTGGAGATGGGAACTGGGAAATCAGATGAATTGGCAGTGTTTTTCCACCTCTGAATCAGAGCGCAAGGGTATATAGCTGCAGCTGCTAGAAGAGCAGTGTCTGGATCAACGCTCAGTGTTGTGCTATTCCCCTTATGTATCTTTTTATTAAGCACAATTCTTTGGACAGAAGTAATTTTGGCAAATCTAGGATTTGGGAACTCTTCTCATCCCTGCCCCTTGTCAAAAGTCTGTAATTCATCTGAAAACTGAAAATACCATTTAAAAAAAAAAAAGAAAAAGAGACAATCACAAACCTCTGTGACAGGATTTTAATATGTCCTTAAGGAAGTGGCAGTGAGTGAGAGGGGCAAGTCTGTCATCTGGGCAGGCAGTGGAGACTGGACTGTGAAGTCTTGACTGCTGGGTTAATGGCAACATACTGAACTATCAGGCAGGCTCATTAGAGACACACTGTTAATTTGGTTAGGCAAGTGCTGCCAGGCTGCATTGTGTAGAGTTAAGCAGTGTGAGTAAAGCCTGTAAGCAAAGCTGCTGGAATTTGCTTTTGTGTTCTCTTTGGACGGCTGTCCTCTGTTTGGCTTCTTTTCCAGTTCTAACTGGCCACGTGGACTTTTGGCACTGCTAGTGTTGCCCAAAGATGAGTTATAGATTGCAGAAGTAATGTAACGTGCTGAGATAAGTTGCCCTGCTTCTCATCGGTTTTTGCACACATACATTTAGGCAGTGGTTATTCACTGCCTCTGATAACTTAATTAGAAATGGATTGAGCCCGTTCTCTTTAAAACCCAATTTGAAATGCTATAGGTATTTTCCTTATCTTCACTGCTCACATGTGCTAGGCACTAACTATATGGCATTTAAAGTTTGCATTTCTTTTCTACTATCAATAGATAACCTTTCTCTCCTTCACTTTCCACAAGTCAGAGAGTCCTGCAGGTGGTTTTGGAGGTATGACAGTATGTTCTTTACAAATCTACTGCAGTTCCTAGAAGAGCTTGATAGTGGGCTGCAAGGTAAGACTGACCCTTTTGTGCAGAGAAGAGAGAGACCAGTGGTAAGGAAAACCTGTGATTCAAAGAACAAAGGAAATAATTTCTTCAGTAGCAAGATATTCTTTATTGCGGCGCCGGATGCACGGGGGATCCTTCCACCAAGCGTGCATACCCCGAGGGGTTACATGTTCATATTTATACACCCCAAATCATGAATATCCCACAAGCAGATTACCCTCTCCCCGCCTCCCCTCGCCTCGTATGTTAATTAGTCCTTGCCCCCTCTTGCCTCGTATGTTAATTAGTCCTTATCTCCTCAGCGCTTGCGCAGAGGGTCAGATCAGAGCTGGGCAGGGGTCTTCATGGCGTGGGCGGTGGTCGTTTGGAGGAAGGCTGCAAGTCTTCCTCAGGTTGCACTTTTCACCCCTCAGTCGATTTTGCTGAGCTGGCAGTACTGGCATTCTTCCACATCTGCAACACTAGTCCTAACCAGTTCTAATTAATTGGAAAAGAACAAGCACCCAAGCACTGGACAAAACATGATAGTCAAGGACCACCTTGATCAGATATACGTTGTGCAGGACAGGTTGTTAAGCCCTTGAGCCTTCGCCAGGAGCAAAGAAGAAAAGAAAACATTCTAAACAAGCCATAATTTACAGCCCTTAGCTAATGGTAAAGCGGAATGCATGATTGTTAACCCCTACAGCCCTTAGCTGATGGTAAAGTTTGACCATCAGCTCCCTATCACCTGCCACGTGCAGCGTAGCTGCATGTGGGATCCTGAGTCCTTGTGTGACAGACTGAAGTGATTCCTCATGTAAAAGTTTGAGCAAGGGTAAGAGATGGTTTCCATCTCATTAAGGGAACAACCAGATTGTCTCAATGCTGTCTGTCCCCATCTTGCGTCAGAGTTTACTGTTAATTTAGGAGTTGGAACCCAACAGAGAGTTTTCTACTTCTCTACCATGTGTTTGCCTTTATGACTCCAGTCCTCTCTTATCCTTTGGGGATGTTTTTCCCTGACATCTTCAGTCTTATTAAAACTGATTTTTGTTTCTGCTTAGCTTCCTGGCAGAGAAAAGGCTAAAATTGCTAATTTTCTGGTAACCATTTTCTGCATTTTCATGTGATTTATCTGATTATATTAAGGCTGAGTCAAATACTCCATTAAGAGTTCCAGATGTTATCAGAACCAAAGCAGAAAAAGGTTTCCCAGGTGATGGACTATAGGTGCTTGTGTGGAACAGACTTAGCAGGGAATTGGCCTGCACAATTACCTTGCAAAGTGCTGCACAGCTCCTACACTTCTGTCACTAAATACCTGGGGAAACCATTAGTTGTGAATAGCCATCTTTCTCCACCTGCTGTGCCAGGATCTGTTATCACACCAGGAGGCTGCCCTTCTGCCCAGAAACAAGAGAAATTCATGCCTCTGCCAGTTCAGATTGAGGGATATCTATTTAAGGCAGTGCCCCATTTAAGTAGTGTTTTTCCAAGGGTGGAAGAACACTTGCTGTATGGGAAGAGTAATAATACTTCTTGCAAACAAACACTGAGTTTCCTCATTTTATTTTACCAGCGATTTCTATTACAATAAGTCTGGAGGGAGGGAAATTTGGAATTATTCTGGGAAGCTTTGACTCAGAAAGGGGAGAATGATTCATAGATTTTTATTGCTGTTATTTATTAAGGAGAAAAGACCATTAAACCTAATCTTTTACTTATCTTTCTCTTTGAAAACTTAAGGCACTCATGCAGCAACCCCAAAAGAGTTTGTGGGTTTGAACCAAGGTCTTTTGGCGTATAAGCATAAATCCCAGCTGTTGGAGCTAGCCTACAACCATTATAAGGTAGATTTACTCCTACTACGTTCATACTTGCCAAGTATTTTAATAGTGAATCCTCAGTGCATTCCTTCACTGTTTGAGAAACAGGGTCACAAATAAGTTGTTCCCAGAAAACTGAGGCAGCAGAGGCACTTCACAAACTGAGATCTGGCAGGTCTTGATGCTTGCCACTTTCTCTGTTGTGACAATAGTCAGTGTATCTCTGGGGGTCTCAATGTAAAAGGTCATTAATTTGAGAGTTGTTCTTGGGGAAAATTTGATTACTGAGATTAGTTTGTTTAGTAGCAACCTTTTTCTTCTTAATTTGGAAATAAACATTTACCTCCCCTCAAAAAAACCGTTACTGTTAATAATCAAAATGTAAAATCAGTCCCAAGGTGTATATTAGAAAGAAGGTTTTCAGATCTAGATTAACATCATTTTAAGAACTGTGAGGTGATTTACATTTATTTACATTCTGCTACTACCAAAAAAAAAAACCAAAAAAAAACCAGTGCAGCCTAAACAAAGTTTTTATTACAGTTTGGCAAGATAATTTAAATAAAGAAAAAACCAAAACTTGACATAATTTCGTTCTTGTACTGCAGAAGATAATGTAACTTAATCTTTTATCCAATTCTTTAGGGCAGTTCTTTAAAGAATCAAACTAGATTCTGTTGAGTTTATGAAAATGGAAAGATACTTGGCTGTCACCTCACCTAAGAGTATCTCACTTAGGGTACGATGTTGTAAAGGCCCATATACCTCTAATACTTTAGGATGTGCTGTCAGTGTCTGAGTCAGGAAAAACTTCCAAGTTATTAACTTGAATGGTGGAGACAGGAACAAAGATCTTCATTGTCCTCCTGAAAAACCCATTTAGCAAAGCCATCTCATAATATCCAAGCTACTGACTTGAATTTGCATGTATTGTTGTCTGTTAAGCTAGATAGCAGCTGAATGTCAGCAGAGAGCATGCAAGGGCTCTTCTAGTGAGAACAATTGCATAGAAAAGACAAATGTCCATGGTGACAGCAACTACAGAAATTTTAATTTAAGTCTGCATTTTACTGCACTGGGGAAGGCAGAAGATGACAGCTTCCAGAACTGTGAAACAAACACTTATGACCAACTCAACATCTGTCCTAGAAAGATTTCCTTATAGGCTCAAGAAAACTGATCTATGTCAGTAGCTGTAATAGACACATTGTACAAGGTTACGAAATCTCTGAGGAGATTTTGATAATCAACAAAAAAACTTAATTAAGTTCATTAAGAATATATCAGTAACGACAGGCACTTAGTTGACATGTAAGCAATCTTCTAAGGTCACCAAAAGTAATTTCTTTCTTCGTACTTACTAATATAGTTGAAACTCTTTATTTGCTTAAAGTTACAAGTAATGTCAGCCACATGGCAGTGGAAGAGATGTGATAAGGAATCAGAAGTCCGTCAATAGTTTCTTAGAAAAGCTGGAAAATAAACTCTTTGAACTCTCCTGCAGTCTAGTTTATGCCTGGAATTAGCTTGTCCTCTGTCTTGTCAGAGAATCTGGATAACTGTTTTGGTAGAAATAAGATATCTTCTGTCAGGATTGTTCCAAAACTGAACTAAAAAAGTGAGCCATACAGTGAAACACTGCTGTGTATGGATAATATTACAACGAGAGGCTGTATAAGAACAAACTTATGTCAAATGCAGGGTATAGGCTTCCTCCTAATGGGCTTGGACTTCGTAGCCCACTTAGGTTGCCAGACCTGAACACGATACACAACTTGTGGGTTTTGTGTCTTATTTCTTTATGCAATGCTTGATGTACAAATCATATACTGCAGCAAAATATGAGGATTTGTAGTTACCCTACCAAGTGGCCTGTCTCCTGTCCTTGATTTGACCCCTGGTGTTCTCCTCAGCTATCCTGATCTCTCTGTCCAAATTAGCAATCTCTGCATAAAGAAAATGAGCATTGAGATCAACCCTAGCAAGAAGATTCCCCATAATGAGACTAAAGGCTCCATTTCATGGAAAGATTTTGTCAGTCAGCAACATGCTAAAATCCACAGTCCACACAGTTCATCCCAGAGATTATTAATAAGGAGTGTGGTTAAAAACTATATCCCTGGGAGTGATTTTGTTGCTTGGTCAAATCTCTCACAGGTGCAATCTGTTAGGAAGGCCAGACCACTTCTTATAAACAAGCAAGCAAGCCAAAGAATAGGCAATGATGTGTTACCTTGCCAGCAGGGAAGGAGCAAGAGAAGACTGCAAATTTGAGTGGAAGTAGAATTTTTGGGGGAAAAATCCATAGCCTATAATGGAATTTTTGAAAGGAACTATTTATTCTGTACCCAAAAAAAATGGCTAGTCTACAGAACCTGGTATTTAAGAAACAAACAGAAATACCCAAAGAAAAGCTCAAGCAAACTAAGCTGGTTATTGAATGAATTATGCCCTTTTTTTGTATAGTATAGATGAGACTGACAACAGATTTAAATCGTCTCCTGTGCAACATGATTTGTTTTGCCATAGCCAATTTCAACTGCAGCAGCCATCACTGATACCAGCATTTGAGGTCTGAGATGCAGCCTCCTCTTTTCTTTCATATTTTGCGGGTTTTTTTTCTTTTTGAAGATGATCAAAAGAATCAAAATTACAGAGACTTTCCTCACCTGAGATGCACAGAGTTAGGTAAGTAGATAGTTTTTACAAATTCTCTTAACAGCATCCCCCAGCTTCAGCCTGACAATACAACACTGATATCTTCCTCTTCTCTCCTAGGAACAAGAATTCCAGATCCAACAAGAAGGTAAGCATAACATAGATAGTTATAACAAATTCCACACCGTTCCAAAAAGATTTTTTCACTAGGAATCCTTTCAATCTGAAATTCAAATATTCGTTGAAGTCAGTTCTCTTGCAAAATTTTCTGGTCCATTTTTTTTTTCTGTAATAAATTACATGTAAAACATGATAATTTATTCTTTTGTGTCTTGGGTTAAAGAGAATTCAGTGTTGAGTTTTGCTTTAGCCCAGTGGTCTGAGTGATTCATCTTCCCTTCCAAAATGTCCATCAATTCAACTTGCAAACCCTTTTTGAAAACTCTTTGCCACTGTTATATATACTGAATAAGTCAAAGCCAAACTATCTCAAAGATCTGTTTTTGTGACACAATAAAATGATTGCTAGGATTATAATTGTATCTGAAACTAAGAACTACTTCAGCATTGAGCAAATAAACCAGGTAACCTTCCCCTTCCTCACCTCTCTCACTAAGACCACTGGAAAGTGTATATAACCATTTCATCTTTTTCTGCAGCTTCCAGAAGAACTTGTGGAAGCAACCACCTGAAAGAGTCCATTCAAGACTTTCCACCTGTAGCCTCATGTGCCTGATCTTCGAACCACTGCATTTGGGCTTTCTCCTGGCCCTGAGTTGATCTGCTTGTTGTTAAACATTTTCCCATCTGCTTCACACTGGATTTCTTCTGGACCCTGAAGGCGGTGAATAGTTTTAAAGGAAAATGAAGCAGAATGCAATTTGAAGAGCTCTCCACGTTATTGCTGAATCCTGAAGGTCTCCTTTCAGGATTAGTGGTTCCCTAGTAGCTTTGACGGTCAGGGCTAGGAGCACTCTGGTAGGCAGAGCAGGTCTCAGCTGGCCTCCTTGGCTATTTTTGCCTCAGATTGTTTTTACCTCTCTTTCCTCAGAGCTGTCTTTTCTCCTCAGCTACTCTTCTTCCTCTCTTACTCATGTGTTGCTCTTCTGTGCAAATGCACATAAGTCATGGTTTCTCTGGTTCCACCTTCTGCTCTTTGAGTATTAAATTTCACTTTATTTTTACTCAGACCACATCACATTTCTTTTGGGGGTCACAGAAGCATGTTTGGCGTGTTGAAGTTGCCACTGTGAGGTTCTTCTCCAAACAGAATTCAAACCGTTATGTTACAATCTGTACCAAACCCTTCCTAGCAGCTGTGTTTATACAGCTCCTAGTAAAATGGATCCCTGATTAGGATTTCTGAATAGCTCATTCACTGAAAAAATGGGGGTTTAAACCAGCTAAAGCTATTTTAAAAATTGGGATAATATATGATTAGAAGTTTGGGTTTGAAGAAAAGTCAGTGGTAACACCCTGCCAGATTTTAAGCCCAAAACATCATCACCATTAGTATCACAAAGATTAACTTACCAGAATTTAATTAGGCAAGAAATGTTTTACTTTTGCTTGTTTAAAGAAAAAAAATAGCTGAAAAATTTATCTGACAAAGATTGAAAATTACATATTCAGAGTAGTCACCCAAAATGATTAATGCTTGGTAAATTATGTGAAAGTGAGGACAGGTCTAGCATCTTGAAATTGTCAAACAACAGTAATTTGGGGGCAGCTTGATCCAGAGTGAGAAACAGAATATGAGAGCTGTTCTGGGGTTGCTTCGCATGAATCAAGACAAGCTGTTTGAAAAACTAAAGCCCATCCTCTATTCTGAGTGACAGTGATACACAGTAAAGACTCTGTGTGGTGAACAGGCTGTAAATAGCCACTCTGTTCTGCCATGTCAGGCAAACTCTTTATGAGTTTGGAGAAGCAGTATTGCCTTCTGGTGTGCAGGGATCCCTACAGGCTTGAAAAGTGTAAATGCTGGGAGAAAAAGGTATCTCATTTGGGCTATTCCCCTGGGGAGTCAGCAGCTACATTTCCAGTATTCTACAAGGTTGGTTACATGCCTTCTTGCTGTGGATACAGTGAGCTTACATTAAAGCAGGGAAATGCAAGTGCTGCTTCTGCTTCGTTAAACTGGAACACATGACTAAAGCATCAAAAGCTTCTTTGGCTGACAAACACCATACTTAAATGTCTTTTAAATCGTAAACCAAGAGCAAAGATTTATAAGTTTGTGTCATGATCTATAAATCTAGATCTCCTCTTGTCCTTTTGCTCTAGACAAATGGCTTGTAGAGGAAATTGTAGTGGTTTGGGTAAGTCTGGGTTTCAGCAGTCAACCCTCTTAGGTCAAACATGTAAGAAACATCTGTAATTGCTGGAGGAATTTGGCAGACGATCTTGTACTTAAATCACATTTTCCCCTTTGAAAGTTGGAAATGTCCATATATAAATTAGACACACAGGCCACATACCTCTGCACTTGTGGAATTACAGCTGCAAGGTAAAAGCAAGTTGATACCTTGTTGTAGTCAAAGAGACTAGCTTAAGGTTCTTTAAAACTATGTACCATTTTGGTGCCCTGGGACAAAATCTAATTGTTTTAAGGGGAGTTGCCAGTAAATTGCAGGCTACTTCAATGTTTAGAATTTGCCTCTTGGTTTGGATTTTTACTAAGACTACAAGAAAAAATGTATTTGAGTAAAATTGTACAAGCCCTCCTTTCCAGACAGAATTGCTAAGTTATGTACATAGTTGTCACATACTGGGCTTCTAAGTACATTTAGCATACAGTTGTGCATGGTCTGTCTAGAATCCTCTCATCCTGTAATGAGTGAGCTCAAAACATATTATAGTTAATCCTAGTTTTCAGGATTATACCCTTCAGATTTAAAATTGCAGAGTATAAGAAAAGCATAATGATGCTGACTGCTCATTATAAAAAATGAGGCCTAGCTCGTTGTGAGTCTTTGGTTCTGGCATGGAAAGCAGAATTCCATACATGAACTTCAGTGGGAGATTCAAGCGAATGTCTGCTGACCTTTGTCAAGGAGAACAAATGATTGCTGTATATGCTGGAATTGTATTAGTGCTGGATGCTTCTGGTACAGCCTGAGTAAATGAAGTTTAAAGGTCTGTCTGTCTATCTGCAACCTTTGCATTTTGATTGAGTCTACAAATGCTTTGGCATGGACTCTTCAGGCAGGAGTTCGAGGCTCTGCTTTATTTGATGCCAGGTCCTTTAATAGTTTTAGCAAGTGATTTGGCTTGTAATAGAAAAGTGTGATGAAAACTGGCAAAATCCTGAATAATGTGTTAAAATCAGTTCCCATGTGTCAGTCCTGCACAGCATGTCCTTTGGTGAACACAGTAATTATTGAACAACCTGAGGAACAGGCTGTCACACAGATGCTGCATGCAGGCTGCATCTCTGTGTTCCAGTGCAGAAATCACAAAGCGTGCTGTCAGCTATTTAAACTGAGCTCATAGTGTCAGCTATTAAAGCTGAGCCCAGCTCAATAGTGGACGAGGAACCAAAACCAGGCGAGAACCGCTCCAAGAAAATTGCAACTGTTCGTATGAATAACCTACAAGAGCTAAAGACTAAATTGATGATTTGGAGACTGATCTGTGATTCTGACCTTGGAAATGCTGATAAATTTACTGTGGCAGTGCCCTTGGTAGCTTTGAGTTCAAGGAGGTACTATATTTCTTCCTAGCAGCATTCATTGACCAGTCTTGTGTGATGCCAAGCCCTTCCATGTTCAGTGCCCTGCTTTACTCTAAGGATAAGCTTAGTTGATTGTCAATATACCTTCTGAGGTAGGGATTTTTACTGTGGATTGAGATCCACAGTAGAGGGCATGAAGTGGAAGAATTGTGTTCTTTGAAGCCATTACTGGACCAAAAACGTACCCAACTGTCTTCAGTATGTCACTACTGTAGCACTATGGGAAACAGACAATGTTTTCTTGCAACACTTTCTGTACCTACTTTACTCTTGCTCTACTTTATGTCCTCTGTACTTTTTGCTTGCTGTTTTCTCTCCTACATTCAGTATCTCCCCTCTCTTTTGACTTACTATGCCTTTACACACTTCATCCAAGGCAGTCAGTTCTTACTGCCTTCTTTTTTTTACCTTTACTCCCTGGGGAGCATCTGCAGCCCTTCTATTCCCTTCCTAGAGCATTTTTTTGTGTGTGTGCCAGCACCAGCATGTCTTACATAGCCAGTTGCAAGCCTCCCTGCTTCTCCAGCCAAGCAAGAATTTTATAGCAACTGATTTGGTGCCTAACTGGACTCAGCTGAATGTCTCCCCTTTGGGACACTCTTGGTGGCTGCTGCCATGCTCAATGCAGTATGGCCCAGTTTCTCTGTATGTGGTAGGGGTGACAGGAAAGGTTGGCATTGAGTGCAAAGCAATTTAGCGTCTTCCACAACCACAGGTTTTTTTCCCCCATGAAGAGTATGGGTTTTCCTTTTCAGAAAGATGAACCTGTTTCGAAGATACTTTTCACATCTTCAGGGCAACACAGTGTAGCATTTCTCTTGCAAGCCTATCTGAACCACGTGAAGGAGTTGCAGGGAGTATGTTAGGGCTGATTGGCAGTTGTCAGTTACTGGTAGACATCTTCAATGTTTTTCTTAGGTGGGCTGAATTGCCTGATCCAGCCCTCTGCAATGTAGGAGAAGGCAGTGCAGGATTTTCTTTTAATTGCTTGTGGAGATAGCTGCAGGATTGTGGTGTCAGAAAATATTGCTAAATCTCAGGGGATTTCCTGGCATTTTGTTGCCACAATAAGGTCATAGTTGTCACAGTGGCTTAGTACAGCCACAAAATATATGTACAATTATTTATGCAGCCTGAAAATGTAGTGCGGTAATAAAATACTGTATTTACTTATCTCTGACTTGCATTTGAGTCTTTTAATGCTACTTTTGTCCTTTGCTGTATTGTTTAAATGTATATTTCTCATATTTGAGATCTATAAAGAAGTTCAGTTGTATACTGTCAATCTGGTCACATTTTACAGCCAATCTTAAAAATGATCCTGCTTGCGGGCTTGTGTGTCTCAGCTGTCTTCATTACCTAGGCATTTCAGTTTTCTAAATCCATATTTATGAGGATTTTTTTCCACAGTAGGACTGCCATTGCATTGTTAATACCAAGATTTCAAACAGCCTGAAAATGAGGTGTCAAGCAAACATAGGCAGTTTCCACTTGAGTTTTTTCAGCTGCCCTGAAGCCCAACCAGTCCATGTTGTGGAGCATTTGCAAAGTAAGATTCATCCAGTGCAGAGTCACCTGAGACAAAAAATGAGGTTGCTGTATCTCCACCCCTCCTCTAGCAATTCAAAAGCTTGCTTTGTTTGAGAATGTAGAGATATCCACTTTTCTGTGTGTCATAGTTGAGATGTCCTTGTTCAGGGTTATGTTGACTGTACACAAAATATTATCCTACAGCAGGAGTAGAAATTATCTTAGTTGCATAAGTATGAAAAATGCTTTCTCTGTACTGTTTTTGAAGATCCTTTTCTCATACTAAAATCACAGAATCTTAAGGGTTGGAAGGGACCTTGAAAGGTCATCCAGTCCAACCCCCCCACCAGAGCAGGACCACCTAGAGTAGCTCACACAGGAACTCATCCAGGTGGGTTTGAAATGTCTCCAGAGAAGAAGACTCCACAACCCATCTGGGCAGCCTCTTCCAGTGCTCCCTCCTGAACAGTGAAGAAGTTTTTCCTTTTGTTTCTTTGGAACCTGTTATGTTCTAGTCTTCGTGTCTGTTCCTCATGTCTCCTGTGAGATATTTCAGTTCAAGCATTATGATTGAGTCAGAAGAGCATTCATCCTGTGAACAACATAAAGAATGCTGCAATTACCTTCTTACCTGTATCTGTGGGATTAGACCATGAAGTCTAGCTGAAAACATCCCTGGCAGGTTGCTCATATGCACAGTCATTCTGGCCCAAGCAGAATTGCTTACATAAGTAAAAACCTCAATGATGTGATCTTGCTTTCCTGATGGTATTTTTGTTTTTACCATTTCCATTTGTCGTGGCCTTGGTGTTTCTCACTTTTGGATTTGGTTTTACTAGGAACTTTGTTTCTCTCTTATAATCATTTGAGAATTGACTGCTTTTTCTCCCAGAACTTAAACTGGAGATAGATTTTTAGTGTCTTGCAGAACAGATCTGAAATCCCAGCTAATCAGACTAATCTGATAAAACACCGATCTGCTGCTCTGTAAAAAGCATACATGGGCAGTATTTATTGTCTGTAGCCACGAGAGGGGAAAAAAAAGCTCATATGTAGGATGACTGCATTCAGCTACTGCAGCAACAAAGAATTTCCTAACAACACTGAACATGATAATTGCTGTCCAGAGACAGTGTTAGCCTAAGCTTGCTAATAAATATATGTGCACAAACCCAGCCTCTCTGAGGAAGGAGAGATTGCACTGAAAATCAGCCCTAGAAACCTGGAGGATATTTAAGGTGAATAGAGAGAAGAGGAGGAAAAAATACGATTTTCAAGCTGTAATAAAAGATGACTTTGGAGGATGTGTACCTGTGCAAGGAGCCTGAGGGTGGAAGACAGAAAATTCAACGTCTTTGAACACTGACAAATCAACCAGCTATGCTTAGTGATCTGACAGCATCTTCTCACAGGCTGCATCATCATTAGGGCTATTCATCACTTTTATGGACTCATAGCATTAGGTAACACAACTTTTTCTATCAACACATAGTTTTTCCTACCTGATGAGCTGATGAACAGCTTCTTATGGTTTCTTCATTAGGGAAAGCACACAAACAAGCAGGTTGTACTCCATTTCTGATTATGTGATTTATGTCTCAGAACTATTTTGGTCTGCAACAACCATTTGAAGCTTGAGATATTAATTCCAGCAACTGATATTTTGCTATTTATCATCAAAGGTTTGGTCAAAGATTTCTTCTGATCAAAACATTTGTGTATTCACAACCCTCATAGTGAGACTTATATGTCCCCTTTGATGCAGTTTAGGAATGGCTGAAAATAGTAAAACAGAAATTGAGAGGTTTTCATAAAGACATTTGTTTTGAGAAGCAGTAGTATCTTTACTGTTCATTACTGGGAAGCAGCAATGTCATTGCACTTTCAAGAGACAGCTGGATATAGCTGCTGAATGAAACTGAGTTTTAGAAAGCTATTTTATAAGAAGCATCATTCATCATCACACTGATCCACTGAGAGGCCTTGATGCTGACAAAATTAATGGGTATACTATAACATCACCAATCATGTTGAAATACAAAATTAGAAGCATTAGAGTCTTTTGGGTTTAGATTTCTTAATATTTAAAATGTTTTTGTGTGAAGGTCTTGTTAATGGTTTTGGTGGTGATGGTAGTTATATTGGTCATTTGTGTCATTTTCCATAGATTATGGCCTTTTGGACCAGGAAAGACTGTCCAGTGCTTAGGTTGTTACATTTTAACAAAATGCTTCATATATAAAATAATGACATTTTGTGGTTGACTAAAGAATGACTGGAGGGAGAGAGAGAGGACTGGAAAAGGAGGGATTCCATTTGCAAATAACGTAGAGGCCAGAACCAGCTGTTTATAAGATGGAATTTCATTTATAGGATGGAATTTCTGTCACATTTCTCTTAACATAATGATGGTGAGAAGTCATTCAGAAGTGCATTCTGGTTTGACCATGCCTATGAGCTTTCTTGATCGCACTAAGTACATTTGCATATCTGAATTTCCCTAAGGGAGACTTTCTAAGCACAGTTTAATTTAAACTTTAACATTTGCCAGAATTAAAAAATGAACATTTTATAACTGATCATGAAAACTCCAGTTTATGCTTGAGTGCTAGTATCAAAGAGGACTTTGGCATAACTAACGCAGTATCCAATGCAGATATTCATAGTTGAAAAGGAATTAATCTCTTTCCAAAGGACAAGCACAGATCTTTCAATGGTATATAAGCCTGCTTTTGAGGGAGCAGGTGCTTAGCAAGCTCCAAGGATTCAGATTTCAACACAATCTGTACTCTGCATTGACACATGCAAATAACTTAAAATCAAATTTTCAAACTCCTATTCTCTTAAAAGTTTGCTATAAAATCTGTACTTTGTGAATTTAGCTGTGACTTGCATGGCATGCGGAAATTCTGCAAGAGTGGTACTTTGATCATCTCAGTCTGAGACTGGACAGTATCAACTTTAAGTTGGGATAGAACAAAGCTGTAATTGATGATTGGCCAGGTCTCTTTGCCAAGCTGCTCAATTTCATCATTCACAGCAAGAGACCTTTATTTTGTAAAAATCCTTTTGTTGGTGAAGACAGCAGACAGGTTCTATTCTGTCCTTGGAGAGAGTGGCATGGTGCCAGTGTCGGCAGCCAGTAACCCAAAGTGTTGTGTTTAATCACAAGATTAATTTTTCCTTTTATTGGCTTTTCCTTTCAATATTACCAAGCATGACATGTTGTAAAACAGTAACACTAGTTGAACAAGGGTTGGCTAGCATCTCTAAGCCCCCTGGCTATGTTGATAGCAAGATGAACATTTAGCTTGATGTGCAGCCAATAGAGACTCCCAGGAAACCAAACTGGGAAAACACACTTGTCAATGAATGGGCCACGAGCCTGGTGAGGAATTAGAGAAGAGGGAGCGAGATGCACCTGGGTATAAGAGCTGTACTGGGGCACACATACTTTTTTTTACTTACCCATTTCAAGCCTCTGTGGTTTCAATAGCACATCAAATCCTCAATTTTCAAGCTATAGATCCAATCCATTAATGGTCTGTGGTTACCTTAAAGTGTATTTATTTTAGACTCAGATGGACCGTATGCAAGTGAGCTTCTGAAAGGAGATGGTCGTAGATTTGTACTTATCCTGCAGAACACGACTGCAGGAGGTTGTGCCTTGCATTGAATCATTTAAGGAAAAAAAAAAATCTTTATTTTTCTAGAGAGATGGTGCTAGATTCAAAACCTTTTTTATGTCAGAGTCTTCAGCAGTACCTGGGTGAGTATCCCTAGTGTGCTATGCCATCATGCAAAAATCTGGTCATAAGTAGTAGTGCTTGTTTGTGGTGGAGAAGAAGGCAGACATAGTCTGTCTGCCCCTGTACCTGCAAACAACCACGTCCATTCATCTCAATTCAAGGGATTTCTGTGGTCTTGGAATGAAAAGTTTGACAGAGTTTGATTTCAGTGCAAGAATGTATGACTCTGCTTGACAAAGCAGGACATGTGAGCTTCCAGAACTCTGCATTTTGAGGGTTATTAAATATTTTGAAACTTAAATGCATATACTCCCATCTTTCTACAATCTGTATTGTAACCTCTGAATGTTATCTTCCAGTGGTACATGCTGCCAAACCCAGATGACAGAACTTTGCATACAGGAAGATAAGTGTGCCTTCAGGGCAATGATCCTTTAAATTGAGATTTCTGTTTGTGGATTTGATTTGTTTTATTGATATTTTCAGCATAAAGGCCCAGATTTGCATGTGTCATTTTCAGTCAAAGTTTAATTTTACGAGCTTTTTAGTAAAAATAATTAAGGGTAAACAATACTCTAATTAATCAGTTAATCTACTTTATGAATAACATAGCTGCTAAAAGATCATGGATCATTGCATGGTACAGTCAGAGGCTGATGGTAGTTTGTCAAGGATGGATTCCCTTGAAAGCAATGAAAATGTTCTGTGATGGATAATCTTATGAAAAGATTTCAGTAACTTGACAGTAAAAATCCATAAATGGAACTCATGTGCTATGGTGCCCCTATTAAATGTCACTTTTTCAAATAGATGATGTGTGGCAGCTCTCAAGGAAGTGGTCTAATTTTTTTGTTTGTTTCAAGGATTAAACTTTTAAGCTCTCATTCCCAACTTCATGCCTGCTGTCTCAAGGAGGTGAGACTTGAAGATGGGCGGACTAGGTATAGTTATGCATTTGTGTAAATTTGAATTATTGACTGGACATTACTGGAAGAGACTGGAACCAGACAGCCCTCTTTGCAAATTTAGTATTCATTGCAAAGTTAAACAAAATGCCTTATTGTTTAGAGCATTATTTGCCTTGGGCATTGGCTCAGACAGTCACGTTGGCTGAAAAGAATTTCCTAACTCCCTTTTCCACACAACAGAAGATTAAGTAACAGCAACAATTGGCTGTTTTGATCTCGCCTCGACATGTGTTCCAAGCATCTACTTCATGATCCAAGTAAATTAGTTTTCTGTTTCATGGCTGCAGCCCTTTACTCCTACTTTACCATCACTGCCACTTGTGCTCTATCAGGGGCTTCTTTCTGAGCTTTCTTTCGGTCAAAAGCTAACAATTCTAAAATATTCCTCCTGCACAGCATGTAAAATCTTTATGCACAAGGAGTGTTCCTAACACATTAATAGCACACAAAGTCTTTCAGAATCATAAAAAAGCTCCATTGAAGGAAAAAAGTTCAAAACAAAAGTTAGAGAAATTGCATGAGGGCGCTTGGCATTCTTGGTAGACAAGAGCCCAAAAAAGTTGTGATGCTACATAGGGATGATGATGAAAGTTGGAGACAATGAAGTACCGAATATTTATGTGGAGACCTTTCCCCTGAAATTTCTCTGGCTGTTCTTATGCACTGTCACTGTCCCATCATCTGCTGGGAAAGGCTTCTGATCAGCAATATAAGTGGGTCACATAAGTTTCTTTCATCTTGCCAGGCCTCCAGGCAGCTCTAATCAAACCTTTTTCAAAATGCTTACATGGTTTCTGAACAGAATTTATCAGCTGGCATAGAGCAGTGATTTAACTAGTTCAGTCCTTGATGCAATTGCATGTGGTAGGAAAAGCTATAAAAGTCCCTCTTTCCTTTCCATGTGCAGCTCAGTAGAGGGGCTGTCTGGTGCATCAAGGGGCAAAGATTTGAGGCTGCTGTCTGCCCTTTTGACCAGGGTTGAGGCAGGCTACAGCTGGAGCTCAACTCCAGCTGTGCTGGCAGGTAAGTTTTTGATTCTCTGCACTTGGTACTTCAGCCCTGTTCATGTCAGATCTTTGTTCAGAAGCAAGGAATGTGCTAATACACAGGGAAAATTGTCTTCCTTTATGCTTAGGTAGAAGAGTGGGTCTATTAGTCTGTTTTAGATTATCAATTAATTTTAAAGTCTACATTGTAAATGTTGTGATGTGGCTTAATGTAAATATGGAATGGACCTGGAGCCTGACAGTTGCCTGGAGTTGCAGCTATTGC
The DNA here is from genome assembly GCA_013401255.1 of Urocolius indicus. NCBI lineage: Eukaryota > Metazoa > Chordata > Aves > Coliiformes > Coliidae > Urocolius > Urocolius indicus. Next base: position 455,063 of record WBNH01005841.1, read on the forward strand.
TGCAGAAGCTTTGAAGGGTCAGAGTTCACAGGCACATTAAGACAGAGCAGAACTGGTAGTATCTATAAACTGAGCGTGCATCTTCACTTGAGCTGTTATCCTCTCACACAGTTGTGATGGTAGGAGATGAGGTTGCACTGAATGATTATAATACTGACAGCACTTTGTTTCTTCATGCTTATTTAGTTCCTATTTTGCGAGTATCTCTGCAGTCTGCAATCACTGCAGGCGTGACCATGTTCATTGTTTCAAAGAGTGGTTTTTCAAAGTGCAAACCACCCACTGACCAAGAACTATAGTAGATGATGAAGAATCTTCCACAGGATGGAGGGAGCTGAGCAGCTAGCTAAAAGACTTGCTTCAGTTATTGAACTTAAAATATCTCAATGAACCGGCTAAGTAGGCTTCTGCATCTGCATTGCAGATTTGCACTGATCTAGTAGATCAGTGTTAGGTTTTGCCATGCTAATGCAGTTTTTTTTCTACTGGACTGCAGTTAATTACCCAACAGTGGCTGGCAGCATCCACCTGTAAGACTGTATCCGCTCTGCAGAAAGGAGATGCATAAGAAGCAAAATATTTCAAGGTGACTCTCACAGTCTAGCGAGTACCTGGGAGTGGTGTGATACAGGAAAGCTCATAGAGCACTGGGGACAACTTAGCAACAACTGGTTGACTAAAATGTGACAGTACAAAAACTGAAAAAGGAGGGGAAGGTAAAGCAACACTGTATGGATGCCTTGCACTAAATATACACAAAATGCCTTCATAAAAGACAAACTTTAAACATGCCTTTCCTTTGTACTGACTTTCTTGTTTATTAGAAAAAGGACTTTGTGCCTATTGAAAAATACAAGAATTTCAAAAAATTCAGAAGTTGCCAGAGAAATAATAAGCAATGAATGTGTCCTTTCTGAAAACCTTTTTTGATCCAGAGGATGTAGTTTGTATTTTGCCCGTTCGCCTTTGCTAACTTCTGTGGAGTGCTGCTGCTTTTAGACTAGATGTTAAGCCAAACATAACTGTTTGTAATATTGTGTACTCACAAAGCAAGGTGTGGTGTTAGAAGTAGCTTTCGACACAAAAGCAAATGGCAAACAATAGATTACATTAAAAGAAAAAATGTTGTGTTCTTTTTTTCAGCCAACAAGTTTACTAGTTAATGCCTAAACAAACCACGTCCTTTTCCACTGAGGTTATTGAACAAATCTGTCACATTTTTATCAGTGTGCAAATCAACTTGACACAGTCATTGATGCCTAAACTTTTAGATCAGGTGGTAACTGCTGGACTGAAACTTGTTTAGGACCCATTGGCACAGGCACATGGGATTGGCACTTTCACCATTTAACATGGCTCTGTGAGACAGCTGCAGATCATTTACTGTGTCTCCTGAGTCACAGTTTTGGAACCCTTAATCCAAAACGAATGCTGGAAATCATTCCCTGTGGACCCGGCAGAGTCATCCAAGCTGAAATTACAACAATTTGCAAGAGATATGTTCCAGAGAGGTTCTGCCTTTTGTGATTTGTACTGCTAACTCGGAGTGGGGGAGCTGGAGATTCAGCTGTCTTGCAGACAATTACTCAGAGCTTGTGCGCAGAGTTTCACTCGAGTTTCCCGAACTCAGTGTGGTATGTGTGCATTATGGAGTGGTGGAAAAACAAGGCACGCATTCTCTAGCCTGTCACCATGGACTTGCTTCCTGCTTGAAGAGTGCAGAGCACTGTGAAGGTCTTTTCTTTGTTGCTGGTTGTGCTGTCATAAATGAGCAACACAAGATTATATGTAATTTGAACAATTCAATGCCTGCGTGTTTGTGAAGGTGAGCGTTCCGGGTTGAGTCAAACATCTAGGAAGCAAAATTCTGGTAGAAAGTGAATCTGTTTCTTCCTGGCTGCTCTTCCCCTCTGCTGCCCAGGCAGCTCTGCCAGAAGTGCACACCCAAATTGACTTTTAAGAAGGGTGTAGCTTTCTTGAATTTCTTTAACTCTGCAGATGCCATGCTGCCTGGCTCTGGACAGACTCACTGCTTTATCTAGGTCTAGTAAGATATTCTGGATTCACTTTAACCCTTTCCTTGTCTTGATGGCACAAATTGTGAATAATTTAAATAATTTACAGTTCAAGGCTGGGTTTTGCTATCTTGGCATCTGTTACTATTAAGAATGAGGATACTTTCATTTTCTTGCTGACTGCGTTCACTGGATCTTTACCATAACTGTATCATTCTCTCTAGCCTTTTTCCCCCCCCAACATTCACAAGCCATGTTTATGTGAATTCAAGAGAAGCAAGGGATACTAAAGGAGCTGCTGCATATTAATTACCAAAGACACAAGGCAGATGCATTTTCTCATCTTGCACAGTGAAGACAACATGTAGCTTCTGCTTTTCTTTCTAATAACTTTTTTTAAGAAGGGGTGCTTTCTGTATAGGCTTTGCAAGCACAGAGTTTTGCAATTCAGAAACACTAACATGTCTTAGGCATTTATCAATTCAGCAAAGATGATTACTTTTGTTTGTGGCTGGAAGGGATTGATTCAAACCACAACCTCCACATGTCCCAGGGTCTGTGGTTTGCCTTGATCTGTCATGGGGAGGGAGAGGAAAGAATGTGATGTTTTAAGAAGTAAATACATAGTAGAAGTGCCTGTATGAGCAGCACTCTGTTTTGGAGGTAGAAGCAGAGTCTAAACAGTCTTTTGTTTGATTACAAAAAATCAAATCAAAGCAAACACCATGAAAAGCAAACAGATTTGTTAGCTTGTCAATTACTTAATTGATCTGGTATTGTGGAAAAAAAAAAAAAGCCCAAAAAACCCTGCTGATATCTGTGTTTAATGGCAAATGTTGAAGAGCTGACAAAAATGAGTGTGTCATTCATGACTGAGGAAATAACAATATGAAAGGCTCTTTTCCTAACTGTAGTGTATGGAAGCAGGACTGTAAGTGTGTCAGAGAAATAGGTATAAACATGGCAACTGAGAAGGTTGGGGAGGGCTGCTGTGACAGAAGATGAGGAAGAGGGTGGGCTCCATTCCACATCTCTGTGTCTGACCTGCAGCAGTGCAAATGTCTTGACTTAAGGATTTACCAGTCTATTGCTGATAACCACTGCTTTCATCCATTCTTTCAGTAAATCTGTGTTTATTCCTACTTGGTGAACTTCTCATAAGATTGGTTATAACACTTCCCCATTATTTTTTATTGACACATCTTTATATTGATTTAAATGGAAAACTTCTGGACGCTGCTGAGGGTGGGCAGTTAAAGGTGAGGCATTCCCAGAGAAAAAAAAATGCTGACTTGTGAGATATGTAGACAAACTCGTGAGAAAAATAACCAGGTCACCTACTCTAATGACTTGACTATAGTTCTTCAGGTAAATAAAAAAAAGAGCCTTTTTTAGCCCAGTGGGTGCATAAGAAATATTTTTTGTAGGATTCAAGTGTACATCTTAGAATTAAGACGTGAAAAAGGGACCTTTTTTTTTTTGCCTCTGAAAAAGAAATTACTTTTCATATTCACCAAAAGGTACTTCAGGGATTTAACTTCCAGAACATGGTTCATTTTTACAGTGTTATTGCCATTTGGAGTCAAGTAGAGTGTACTACATTTTGAGAAGTTATGAGTTTCCTTCGAAATTTTCTTCTGGATGTGAATTGTAGCTCTGTGCTTGGATTTTCCAGTAGTCATGTAAAACCAAAATACCCCACCACAAATTTTGACAGTGACATATGAGACCAGGAAGGTTGGAACTGTTGGTGTTACATAACAAATTTATAAAACTCTTTCAGAAAATCACTGTAGTGACTGGGATACTCTGTTTTGGTGGGGATTTTTGTTTATTCCCCACCCCGCACCCTCGCTCCCAGATTAAAGGAGGTGAAAGCATAGTTCTAACTCTGCAAGTTTTGCTTATGTTGCTGTGGCTGTTCTCCTGTGATGTGCAGCTCCTTGCTTCCCTTAATGATTATAGTAGACTGTGGCTGTTGTTGAAGAGGATTGTAAAGTATCCCAGAGTTTAAGGTGTTTTCTGGTATAAGTCAAAACTAGTTTGTATATGACATATGATTTTAAGGAAATATTTGAGGGAAGAAAGGCAGGAGGGATAAGGTGTTCATTCAGAAAAACTGAACAGTACATTATTTTTATTGCAATGTGACAGATGTTCAACAAGAAATAAATGTTCATGTTTTTCTGAAAAGCAGAATGATAGTTCCTGATCTTTGAATTAAATCAAGGGGAAAAGCATGAATTATGAATTTCATTAAAGTTCAGGAGCAACTGAGTATTTAAAAAGTACACATACTAATGCTAACTATTGCTATTGGAAGGAATGGTAGAACACCACAGACATATCCCACAGTTCAGATCTGTATCCAGACCTCTTGCTTGAAAGTTTGGTCTGGAAATTTCTCAACAGTTAAATCATAAGATCCTTGACGATTCTTATTCTGTTCCCAGCTGGGAATCTGGAAAGTGTAGTGCTTAAGCTGAATATTCACTTTGATTCTTGGAAATGGGAAGAAGTTTCATCAAGAAATTTGGGAGTTTTTGTTTGGGGTTTTTTGTGGAGTTTTTTGTTGTTTTTTTTTTTTTCCTGGATTGGTTTGCCTGTTGCATCTCATCAGCAGATGGTGACACACATGCCATTTCCATAGTCTGTTTTGGTACAGATGCTGATAACTGTTCCATTTTGACTCTGCAGTGTATTAAGCTTTGTTAATGTGTCTCAGGTAATGGTAACCCTGGTTTATGTACCTGAAATGTGGCAACAGAGTTGGAAGATTATCTGTAATTCATCGGGCCCAGAACATAATTGTACCTTTTCGGATGACTTTGTGATTCTTCAAAAAAAACACATTCCAAAATTACAAACCCCATAGGCTGTTAGTGAGTTCTGAGGTATTGGTAGGGAAAACCGCTACCCTGTGTCCACTGCAGTGTGTGAGCAAGCTGCTCTTCTGTCTTAAAAATGATGGAGTTTGGAGTAGAGCAATTAGTACACGAGTAAAGCATTTCCCCCTGCTATCCTGGTTGCTGATGAGATCCCCACCTTGTTGCTCTTTAGGGTGGAATTGGCAAGAAACAAATCTGTGTACAGGCTGAATCCCATTTCCCTGTCTCTAATTAAGACACTGTGACTCTTAGGATGTTTTCTAAGCAAAGTAATTTTGTTTTCTGTCAACCTGAATTGAATACCTCTGCACCAAACCGAATATTGGAAGATTCCCTTTACATTTTGAGAGAAACATTTAGACATAAGATGGTGATGCTATGTTTCATCATTTAAATAAAAAGATGGCAGTTAATATGACAGTCACTGTGGATTGTTTTTGGGTTTTATTGCTCCCCAAAAGCATTTTTTGTTTTGATATGTCCTGTAATAAGATTTTACCTGCAGGAGAAGTTGCCTTCAGAAGCCTGCCCTAATCCTGTTAGAGGGCAAGCAGAGATGTTGCAGTCATTGATGTGCAGGCAGGAGAGGTTTGGGAATTGTGCTTGGTTTGGGCCTCTAAAATTGGAAATGCTTTATGTAAGCAAGGAGGTCACAGTCATTTAATAGCTTGAGAAGACTATGACTGTGCTTCTGCTTTAGTGGCTCTTGATATCTGTTGAGAGAGTGCATGGGAACAGCCATGAATCTCCTGCATGTGTCACCTTTGCCTCTGAGCTGGAGACATCTGTCTGCAGACCTGCTCATGGGCTGTGAGACCTGTGGAGGCATCTGAGAATGCCTTTGCATGGCCACAAATCCAAATTCAAGCAGCAACAGCACTGTTTTCCTCTGCTGAATGAAGATATGTATGTTGATGCTCAGTCATTTAGCTTAGCAGCAGGAAGAAAAGAGGAAATAGTCTCAAAGCTATTCATTAATTTCTCTGGGAGACTCAAGGAAAAGAGAATATAGAATGAAAGAGAAGACAGCTTTCTAGTAGAGATGTTCAGAAAAAGGCTGCTCTGACCTGGCTGCTGCCTGGAGGTGTCCCATCCCACAATTAGAAAGGGGAATGAAGATGTGAATGTTACTGGCGAAGGATGGAAATAATGAGAACAAGCTCAAGTTTGATGTGTTTCTTCATTTGATGTCTGCAAATGGAGAAATGCTTTTAATTTTCACTGCACTAAACAGTGTCATTTTGGTTTATTATTGTTATTGCAGCCTTGATTTTGTTTTGAACTGCATACATCTCTCACTAGGCAATATAATCTTAACACATTTAATTGCTGGCTTGTGTCCCCCACTACCCTCTGCTGGAAGAAATGAGGATTTTTCAGCTGTGTCCTCGTGCCCTGAAAAGCCCCAGTGCTCCAGGAGAAAAATGTGACCTGATTTGGGAGGACCCCAATTCTGCCCTGCTGTTGCTAGCGTCCATCCTGCAGAGAAAAGACCTGGTGTCTATCAGAAGAATGTTTGGCCAAGTGAAGTGGTACATATGGAGTCTGTGATAGGTGCTGAATTGGATGACATATCCTATTCTGTTTTGTTACCTTGGCTATAATTTTTAGGTCTGATCCAGTTTATGATTAAAGATTTTGCCAAAAATAAACTGAATCACTGATACCCTGATATCTCCTCTGATACCCCGTCTCAAGAGGTGGCTGGTACCCACTGGTAGCTTGAGAAGAGGCAAAATGTCCCAAAGGAGGTGGCCACAGGCATATTGCTCCCAGTTGGAAAGTTTATTTTGTAGGTTGAAACGTAAAGATCCCTTGCATTTTTCTTTCTTAAATCTCAGCTAAAATAATTTTACTTTTTTTTCCTCCCTTCACTTAAAATCTTAATATATTAGGTCCCTCTTATACCCACTAAGGAGATGTTCTTTTTCAGTGTAGTGAGAATTAGGTGCATTCATGTCATGTTCCCAACTTAGGTTTCTATGGAATCTCTTTGGGATTGTGTTCTTGAGGGAAATTAAAGATGAGATTCTAAGACAGACTTTTGTTTTGTTATTATATATTTACTCCAATACCTGATATATGAGAATGTTTGCACTTTCTACCTTATCTTCTGTATCTGTTTGTAATATAGGTACTTCTATCATCTCTTCTGTTAAAGTCCCTAGTCTTTCTGATTCATACAGGGAAACCTTGCAATAACTGTAGTAATTTTGCTCTGTATTTGTCTAGAAATCTTCAATTAAGAGAGTTCAGATTAGGACTGGCTTCCTTTCCCTGCATAACCAAGCTACTGCGTAGATAAAAGAACCTGCATCGCAGCTCTGAAATGTTTTATTCAGGCCATGGACAGGTATTGTTTCCAGATTTCAAAGGCAATACATGATACAGACAAGCCTGCAGGAGTCTCTGCTCTGAAGTAACTGCAAAATTTGCTGCACATTGCTTTCAGTTCATGGAAGAAATTTAACTGCTATTGCCAGCCTTACAGGACTTTCCTCTCCTCCTTTGTACAAGGCTGTCGAGCGATCTCAGCACTGCAGAGCAGCTGGCAGGTTTGTCAGAGCTGGCTGGGGTGCATGCCCTCCCCAAACCCCTGAATTCTGGCAGCAAAGTTAGACTTCACCTTCCCTGACAGGGCCAGCTGGTGTCTAACTGCTGGTTTGTGAAGCAAGTGGCACGTGTGGTAGAGAGTTAGTCCTTCTGTAAAATATTCCCTACAGTATCTACTGTCCCAAGCAGCCCTTGCAGCTCTTCTTAATTCAGAGTTTTAATAAGGCAGCTTGCTCTCTGATGCAGACGCACGACAGGCACCCTGACACCCAAGCTGTCCAGGACTGAGCTCAAGACACCTGGGCTGTCTCTGCTGGTGTCCTCTGCTTTTCTTCTTTTTGTTCTGTCTTGGAAAGAACATTATGTTACCCATTTCTCTGCTAATCCACTGAAGACATGATCACGGAGTTCAGAGCTCATATTGAGTGTTCCTTATGCATATTGGCTCATTGTTAATTTAAGTGGCACATACTTTAATAGATGCTGTCTTGTGGTTAAGTAATATCTCCAGTAACTGTAAAGGGGTGGTATCTAGTGACATTTAATTTCTTTCCATTTGTGTGGAAAAAGCAGTATCTGAAAAGTCAAATTAACTTTTCAACAAAGATAATATAGACTGTATCATTTCACTGATGTTTCTGACCCCCTCCTTATAATATTTCTTTACTTGTTTCTCTTTCTCATACTTAGAATGAGCTACCTTGCTCCCACTACACCACTGTTGATGAATTGAAACACTGAATGTGTACTAAATGTGTTCTGCCAGTATGTGGTTGGGTAATACAGTGAACAAAGTCTGTACAAATCCTTCTGTGCCAGTGGCTGGTATCATCTCAAGTGTGTCTGAATAGGCTGCTGATAATTTGAACTTGTTTTAAAAAGCAACTCTGTAGAAGCAGCCCAGCTCACCTTTCTTCATTGCTAAGGGATTCATGCCTGTATTGACAAGGATGAAGACAATAGGGAAGATCCTGGAGAACAGCCTTCAGTCAGGGAGAAGCTATCCTGTGCATTTTTTCCATCAGAGAGGCAGGAGATCTCTCAAGTGCAATTCCATCTGTCCAACAAAAACTCGGATTACAGATTGCTAAGAGGTCTGGAAGATCATGAGGTTCACACACAAATCAATTGTGTTCTTCATTACTCAAAGAAACGGGGGTCTAGTGGGCTTGAGAGACTGTCACTTTTTAGCACTGCTATGGTAGACGTGGCATTTTACAAGATAGAAGCACAAGTTTGCATTCCACATGCCATCTTCCAAAATGTTCAGCAAAACTCATGTAGCACGTGTATCCCTTTCAGACCCTGTGAAGTACCTTTTGACCTCCCTGGACACTATGTTGGGCAGCTGGACTGAGATTATTGCTGGAAGTGGTGTGTTTGGGAGCACAGACTGAGGGCAGTGCAGCTACATGCATTGAGAACTCAGTTGCATTATGAGTTACTGGTTCATACAGCATCTTTTGGAAGCAATTGTCTGATTTCCCATTGAGCAAGGTTTCTGTGGCTTGATAATTCACTTATGTGAATTTTGGAATGGGCTGGAGGTAATTCAGCTGTTGCAATGCACAGCTGCTGGTGGCCAGCCATATGCAGACAGAACTGCAAAGGAATGTTGCTGGGCAGCAGTTCCTTCTTTTTCTAACCAAATGGATTTAAAACTTTCAGTGTGACAGGACAGCGAGTGTCTCTCCTGCTGCAGTTAATTTGCAGTGCCTCCTTACTGTCCTCCTCTTGTGTCATGACCCAGAGGCCACCCACACACTCAACTCTCTCATTAACTACTGGAAAACATGGGGTTCGGTTCCGACCGCTCAGCGTGGTACTCATAAAAGACTAGTGCAAGTCTGAGAATGACACTTGTCCTTGTCTCTTCTATCTTGTGGGATATTTTAGGCTTTGTGAAGTCCAGGGCTGAGAACAAAAATCCAGGAGCTTTATATAAGGAGTTTTGTTTCTGGATCTGTGTTCTCACTCTGTAACCTGTGCTCAGAGTCTCCTCGGATTTGCCCATTGAGTGGCAATCGACTGGAGTGTTTACTGTTGCTCATGGTGCCTCTGCTTGCAGCCCATTAGACATTTGAAGTCTGACTGTCTCACTGATGCATTATCCTTCTCTTAATATAAAAAAGTCACTGTGTACTCTGAAGCTCAGCCTATATATGCACCCTAGAATCAGTGTGCAAAGAATGCCTTCAATTTGAGGTGCAAATAAAAAGCTGGGCATTGGAATGGATGCTACACTCTTACAGCACATTCCTTTACAAGTATAGCAAAACAAAAACTCTGCCCAGGGCTTTTCTATATGTCAATAAGTGCTAACCAGCTCTCTGTAGGTTTTTAACTCACTGCAGGGCAACACCAATTTCAGAGCACTGTGTAGAGATAGATTTTGCTGGTTTGATCTGTGCTTGCAAATGAGCCCTGCCTTTGCCTGCCAAACCTTGCTTCTGTGAGCAACTGAATGGAGCTCCCAGCAGTAAATTGTCTTTTTGCTACTTTTATGGGTGCTCTACCAGGTTTCTGGGCTTCCAGCAGCTCCCGAGTATGCAGAGAGCACCTCTGAAAGCTGGTGCATTGATTGCAGTGCAGTCCAGTCCTGTCTGCTCACTGTGCACACAATGTAAAGTCACATCATTTGTGTAACTTGTAAGATTGTGTCCTGCCCACTGGCTGCAGGGTTCCTGTTCCTGTGCAATATGTCTGGGATGGCTGAATGGCTTCTGAACTTGAGGATGATGATGGATATATTTACACCTGTGATTGTCCCACTCAGAATTAGCTATTAGTATTCTTGTTCCTTCTCTATGTTTCTCCCACATCAATTCACATGACAATGGTGTAATTTCTCAGATACCCAGAGGCTGTTTAAAAAAGGGAAGAAGGGAAGATGCTCCAAAGCTTTCAAGCAGCTTTGTGAAAATAGTAGAGTGTACTTTACTTTGGGGTGATGTATTGGCCAGATAAGTCTTTTCACCAAGGACCTTTATATGTCAAGTTGACTTTCTAATTGATTTAACTCCTCTGATCTATACTTTGCCAGAAATGAACCACTAGCCTTTGGACAGAGTCCAGGGTGTAATGGAAAGTTCACTGAAACCCCATCAGATCTTGTTAAACCTGAGGGAGTTTCAGCCCAGCATGTTTCTTTTGAATAATTAAACACAGTTAAGCAGGTGATGGATTTGAACCTCTGTCTCTAGTATTGAGCTACATTTCAATTAGGAAGGGATTCGTGAAATTCATGAGGGTTTTGGTGGTGGGGTTTGCAGGGAGTTTTTGCCTCTTGCTATAGAGAACTGCCCAGAGCTGATGTTTTAGTGGCTCCCACTTATCACCAGCATGAGCCGTTCCATGTGGCATTCAACTCTCATCAGTTTCTGTTTTTCAGTAGTAAATTCTCCAGTGTTTACTTCTCCCTTCCCCATTTTTATGTAACATTTGGGTTTGCTATCTTTTTATTTCGATATCACTTTCTATCAGTGCAACTGCTGTACTCACAGTGAGGATGTAGTGCTATGGCAACAATATATTATCTGCAGCCGTGCCAATGAGTAAGATATGGTGCAGAAATTAGTTCATTTATCAAAATCTGATGCAGCAGAGCTGAGCAAAAGACCTGGTTATCCTGAACCTCCAGCTATTTTCAGAAGACCTGCCATTCTGTTTCACGTTGGTTATGACACTCAGATACGTTCTCTCCTGACTATTTCCAGTGATGCCTTGTTAAACCTACAGATGTCTTAGCTCCTTGGAAAATATTTTTAGATGTACAATAATCCCCCAGCTATCTTTGGTAGTGACAGAAAAATGGAAAATGAGCAATTTTTTTTCTTCTGTTACTATTCCAGAAAGGTACTTTTCTGTGATATCAGTGTAGGAAAGAGCATTTAAATGGAAAAATGTGAGAAATGTGTTAGCTTTTCACTACTAAAGACTAAGAGAGCTCTGCCCTTCTCTGCTCTGTGGTGCCAGCTGGGCGATGTACAGCCTTTTGGGTGCTGTCTCTCACCTTCTCTGCCCTACATACACACTGGTGGAATGGGCTTTAAAGTACAATGTTCACATCTAATTCCAAATTCTTCTAAAATGTGAATGTTCAGAATCAGTCAGTTGATAGCCCTTTCATTTATGGTCCAAATATGGCACAGTGCTGGATTAGGAGGACTTTCACCTCTATATACCTGTCTGTTCTCTGATGTAGGTTCTCTGTTCTCTCAGCCATCAAGAGTGTTGGGTGGGACAGTTTTTGGGCAGCCCAGGGTGATGGGTCCAGCTCCCAGGGTTGCTGGATATCAGCATAATATTAGAAATGTTAAATCTTCAGCCGAATCTGCTGATGATTAGTAATTGATTAAATGGATTTTATTGTACACAAATTGGTACATGTTCTGAACTGGGTTTGGCTAGAGGCTCTTGGATAGGATTCAAACCAGGACAGGCTGTTACAGATTTGTGGACAGTTTGAAAGTTTTCTGTGAAATTAGTACCAGTGCTTAGTCAAATTACATTTGCTTGTTGACCCCTCCTAATTAGTCCCTACTTCAGTGAGCTGTGTCTACTTGTATGCACTGAATCCACTACTTTATAATACTGTTTACTACTCTAATGGTGGACTAAGTTGATTCAAGTTAAGAGATGCTTTCTTTTCCATGTTATAAACCCATGCCTTGTGATTTCTGCAGAAATAAATTGTTTTGTTGCGTAACAACCATCTGTTAGAGACAGAGAGGAAGGATGTGTGGTAATCTCAGATCAAATATTAGATGCAAATGAGCAGCCAAATAGAAAATCCTTGGGGTCTTCTTATTAGGTGTGGGTAAGTATCCAAATTTTGAGGTTCCCACATCTTCTCTGTGCACTACACAAGCAGATGTCACTGTTTTTCAGTTAGAAAGAGAAGAGTTGTAGCCTCCTGTTCCATGTTCTGCTCCTCATCTCTGCCCTCCAGGCACCCAGCACCCCAAGAAGCCTGTGTGCATATGTGTGTATTATGCTCTAAGCAGAGCATAGACTGACTCATTAGGTTTGTTGATTCAGATAAATCACAGACTAATCATCACACAACAGCCCATCAGCAGGAGTGGCGTGTGTCACCCCTGCCCATTTTGGGAGAGAGCGGTGAGTGGCCAGAGCTGGGCTCCAGTGAAGCAAACACCAGGGCCACCAGCCTGGCCCTAACAGACGCCTTGAGATTTGCAAAATCAAAGGTGATCCCTGCTCTGTACTGCAGTGGGGAGAATGGTCTGTCAGTAGTTCACATCTCATTTGTAAAAGGCTTAGCTGGAATGGAGGGAGGAAGCAGATGGCTTTTACTCACTCTGCAAGCCAATGTCAGAGCCAAGACTGAAACTCTGCTCTTCAAATCCCAGACTCTATCCATCCTCTATGGCCTACTACCTCTTGAAGCATGTCTGAGGTTTTAATGAAAACCACCAAATCTTAATTTAGAGCAGGAGTCAAGAAAAAATGTCCTATTCAATTACTTAATTATGTCTCAATTATAATTATAAGACACAAACATGTCTTGCTGCAAAGCACCAAGCAAAAAGGCAAAAAGGATTATTTGTTGTTTAATTTGGCAGAGGAAGGCAGTTGATGATGTGTAAGTCTATCTGACACCTAGCAAGTTGTGTGATCCTATTTGTTAATCTTTTTAACTTTCCATTTTATTAGGATAGGGCTTCAGGAGCAAATAGGGTAAATGAGATTAAATCTGTCACCCTGAATTACTGCCCTCTGAGTTATGAACAGAGTCACTCTATATTGGAGAAGTATAATTATGAGGAAAATGCTGCCTGTGTAATTGTGTGCTTCGTTCAGAAGAATTTCAGATCCATAATTAGTGTACCATGGAGGCGTGTGCTAGATCTTAATTTCTACAGTAAACAAAACCATGGAAGGTTTGTCTCCTGAGCAGTTCTTGATAATACCCACAGCAGTAGCAATATTTTCCTTCAGGCCTTCTGGTTCAAGTGAGAAATCCAAACTAACTTGGAATAGAGCACCCATCGCACATTTATATTCACATCTACCTTGAACTTCAACGTTGATTGTGAAGAATAAAGGCCATGGGAAACAGCCTTCTGAGCTGTAGATAGGCCAGGTGAGGCATGTCTTACTGCTTGTGCAAGAAGCAAGACACAGCACATCTAATGCTGTGTTCTGTCACTGAACTTTTCAGTAGTCCATGGATATTGCCTTATGTTCTGCAATGACTGTGATTCTGCAGATGCTCCAGCAAATATAAAGGTTGCAGCTTTCTTTGACAATAATAAAGCTGTAATAGAAGAGTACTAGGTTAGGATGTGTTGGGTTTGCTCCTAGACATCAGTGCACATCAGAAATCCTGGGATTTAGTTTTTATCTCAGAAAAATCTGATGGTGGTACTCCTTTAAGGGACTATACACTGCTCTTGGCTCTACTTAAGTTATATGGCCCTATAAAATTTGTGGTACTCTTCATGCCATATGTTTCCACTGTGATATGAGTTGAAGACACAAGACTATAGCCTGTTGAAATGTTGAGTTCACTAACCAAAGCAAGCTTTGAATCCCTGTGTTGTTTATCTAGATTCATAACAACTTTTGTTAGAAAAAGTAATTGAAAAGTTCATCTGAATTTGTCTGACAGTTACTGCTGCTGGAAGCAGATCTGCAGCTTCCTTCTTGAGGCAGAGAGTGCAGAGGGTCAGAAGCGAGCCTGGCATGATGGATTAGTGATAAAACTACCTGCCAGATTTGGATTAAAATTTCTGCTACTTTGCCTGAAACTGTATGTGCAATAGAGGGGAAGGGCAGAGAGGATACATCTTTTTTGGGAAATTCCAGTAGCAATTTTATTTTCTTTTTGAGACCTTTTTACAGTTACAAGCCATGACTTGATCTCCACATCTGTTTTTATTAGTCACTCAGGTTTACAAATGAGGCCTCTTTTGTCCCATCTAATTTTATGTAATCTGTGATGCTGCGTAAAGATTCTGGGAAGAAAAAAGGAAGGATTGTGAGCAGACCTTCTGGCTAATATGTACAATGACTCACTCTATCCTTTATTTCAACTTCCGTGAAGTATTTTCAAATACACTATTTACCCATTAAATGAGCTGTTCAGTTTAGCTTATGGCTAAAGTTTTTCCTAGTATTTTGATGTATTTATTGGGAACATGACAAAGTAAATCACAAAGGAGAACATTAAATAATGCTTACATTAATCTTCTGAGACAGTCCCTCTCATTATAATCTTGTTCTGAATAACTAATTATCTATAAGTAAAGGATTTCCTGTTCCTTGATTTGCCAGCTTACTTGACTTGATTGCCAAAGAAAGCTCTCCTCTGTGTTTGACAAGCAATGGGTAACTTCATAATCTGTGTAGGCAATTTCTTCATGGGAATAAATGAAGTCAGTCATGCCCATTACTGAATCTAATTTTACTGTAATTTGGAGAGAAGAAACTTTCCCTGGTAGAATTAATTCTGTAACTGCTTATTTCAGGATTGCTTTTGCTTTTCTCCAAAGGATCTGGCAGAAACTGTTTTTAGTGACAGGCCTGCAGCTTACTTGGCAAGGTCGCAGCAGCACATTTCAGGGCAAGTAAGAAACTTCTGCCTTGCCTTGTTTTTTCAGACATGAGCAGCTACTTTGAGGAAAACTTGTGTGGCAGCAAGTCAGTATGACCTTGCTGCATCTTAAAATTCCACCTCCTGGAAAATATGAGGATCTCAGGGTACCTCACAGAGTCAAGCTGCCTTCTATCAGGTCTGTCTGAGCTGGTTCATCTCCATCAGCTTTCTCTTCTACAAGACCTGCTTCTTTACCTAAGCTACATGACCACCTGGATGAGATCCCAAATGTAAGAGGAAATCAGCTCTCTCCCACTGAACTCTCAGCCCTTTCATATTCTCTTAATAGGTGTTAATCTCTTGGGCTTGTCCCTGCTAAAACCAGTCCCAGCTTCTGCTTCCCTTCTGAGGGCTATAGCAAAGCATACTTACTCAAGTAAGAAGGATTCCTTTTCTCTTCTCCCCCCGTCAGCCTGAAGGTCTGACCCTGGCCACAGACATACCTTGCACTCAGCTTTACAATTCATTCATTCTGCATAAACATCCTTTTAAAAGCAGTTTGCAGCAGTGCAATATTAAAGGCCTGGCTGTAAAGAGGGAGGGAGTTTCTTCCAGACTGCTCACAAAGAAATGGGAGGAGAAAACGTGGTGCCGTTCTAATGCTGGCCACAAGAACGTGTTTAACAGTGTCCCTTCAAGGTCAATAACACCATTCTCAGCTGTTCTGAACAGCGTAGCAGTAGCAAAACCAGTGCAAATTAGATTTGGGAAAAGGCTGGTTGCTTCTAGTTGTTTATTTCTTTCTCTCTGCAGGCTTCAGCCTGGCAGACAACCAGATTCAACTGTAGATGTAATTCAGGCAAAATACAATCCAGAATAATGTGGGCTCATGTATGATTTATGCTGATGGCAGCAAGGTATTGCTGCTGGACGTCTGTCTGCTCAGCATCTTTGGAGGAGTCCCTAACTGTCAAGGCAGGTGGAAATCTAAGAAGCTTCTCAGTCAATAGTCTCACTTTTCAAAAGATTATTTGTCTTATATGTTTCCTTATTTATATTTGCAGAATTCACAAGATTGGTCAGATTTTTCCCCTTTATCTGTGGTTCCTCTCAGTTACCTTCCTTGTGTGGGCAGCAGCCTTGATGGTGTTTCTGAAATGTTGTTCACGTCGCAGATGCCATCCACTTTCCTTTCAATATTGCATTCTTACATTATGCTGACAACTGCAGAGCCCATGCTCAGTCTGGCTACACTTTCCCCCAAGGAGAGGTTTTGTAGTGTTGCTTCTGAGTGTTATTTGGAGTTGAAAACCACTCAGGGAATTGTAGTGAGAAGTGGATCAGTGGTTTAAGAATCCTATTCTGCTTTAAACCCGTTGAAAACTGAAGGTAACACCAACTATAACAAGGCTGTATGGAAGGTAAACAGAAATGCAACAATGGGATGGAGCTTTTACACTGAGAAACAAAATGCCAGGTTGCAAATAAGGCAATAGGGTTGCAAAGCCCTATAAGCCATATGAACAATTGGTGCTTTCTGTGCTTTGGAACAAAGCAGCTTTACAGACAGTGTCTGCAGTGTACTGTAGATGACTGGAACTTTCAATGGAAATTTCTGTTGTTAAATTGCAAATTCAGCCTTGCAATTGAGGAGGGAATAAGACTACTCCATATGATAATAGTGAATGGGAAGAAACTACATGTTACAGCCAAAAGAGCCCTTACCTGTAACTTTTCTTCTCTACAGGTGCCCCTGGTTGACAAAAGCCATTTCCCCAGCCATCCCAGTGTACAATGGGCTCGTGTTCTTGTTTGTACTGGCAAACTTCAGCATGGCAACTTTCATGGACCCTGGAGTTTTCCCACGAGGTAATGGAGAATGAGACTGTTGGGGTACAGGGCAAGGGGGGTGCGAGAACACACAGAATTTGAAAACTCAAGCCAAAGGAAATGTTCAGGTATCCAAATACACCATTTGCTGACTAATACCTTTTTTTTCTGATAATCTTTCTTGTAGACTTTTAAAAATTATTATTTCATTGTTATTATACTCAAATGGCAGTAGATACGGGATGGTTGTGAAATGCTGGATACCCTTCATCTCTCCTCTGAGCCAGGAGGTGTTGGTTGTCCTTGCCACTTACTCAGATTGGCAGTCTAGGGCATAGGATTGTGTAGAATGGTTCTCCTTGAGCAGCCCTCCTGACTGGTGCAATTGTGATTGCTATCCACTGTGTCATGCTGGCACACTGGATTTAAGTCACTGTCTTCACAACAGACAGCAGAGCGTGGTGGAGAGGAGAGGCTAAACTTTCTGAAACAGTTTCATCAAAGCACAGCTTCCAAAAAGCCCTAGAACAAATGGAAAAGCATTGAATGCTGAGAAAGATAATGATTAGGGCTTGTCTTAGAGTGTCTAAAAATGTATACTTTTAGAAAGATATGCCTGCTTAAATTAGTACTGATTCAGAGCTGATTAAATAGGATAAAGATCGTTCAGCTTTTGTAACGGAACCACAGCGCAGCTATCTCTTTTAACACATCTTAATGAGAGAATTATCACCTCATTTTATCCCTCTTCCAATAATTATTCACATGCAGTTTGTAGCAGAGACTGCTCTAGGCAGTCTTGCAAAACCAATGGATCTGTGCTCTCTGCAAGCTGTGTTTTCTCACCTCTATTCACTTAATTCAATATCGGTTTTGAATTGCTGCCTGACAAGAACAAGGCACCTGTCCTGCTGGCTTCCCTGAATAGCAGGTGCCAGGTTTCTCCAGGTAGCAGAGTCTAATGATGAGCATCTGTCTGCTGTTCCTTTCAGCTGAAGCTTTTGAACTCAGTGTTGAAGTACATCAGTTAAGGAAATAATTGTGTGTAAAGGCAAACTAAAGCAAAGGCAAGATGCAATCTTTTGTGCAAGCTTAAGTGATACAGTGTTTAGATGCTTAGAGATACAAATAGGCGTTAGGGAGATTTTCAAAGGAGCTTGAGCATTTAGAGCTTTAAATGAGTTTCCTGGTCTTTTTACTTCCTCCAGCTCAGCAGAGATAGCAGTGGTTATATATGCTTTGGGTATGAGATTGACAAAAGCACCTATGCTCTTTGCCTTATGTAGTAGGAGAGCTGGAATATAGTTGCTCAGTTTTTTAAATCTCAGTCTGGGAATCTAATATCTTCATAGACCAGTTCCCTCAGACAGGAGCCTGTAACCAGGCGCTCACCATGCCCTGTGAGTGATTAGTGCTGAGTGTATTGTAAGTTTATACCTTCCTTTGCACTCTTCCAACTTCCTTTTGCAAACAAGTACTCTAGTTTGCACTTTGCATTTGAAGGAGAAACATAAAGGAGATCAAATAGAAACTCTGAAACTTTCTCATTACCTTCCCTCCCTTCCAAACTACTGTAACACAAGGGAGCCCAGAGCTAGGCAGGAAGGGGAAGAGTTCCTACAGCTTGCCTTCTGTCTTTCTCTTCATCTGTGGCCTTGGCCTTATATCTCAAAGCTGTGAATATGTTTGGTCTGGAAGAGACTGGAAGCAAGGGTAGTGGGGAAAGGACAAGAAACGGGATGGAAGTCATCCTGGAAGAAAGGGATGGAGTAGGAGTTTATGAGTGTGAAGGAAGCAAACTGTTAAGGAAAAGAAAATATGGAAAAGACTATAAATACCAGTGCTGGGAGGAGAGAGGAGCAGATGTTATTTTAGGTCACAAGGGTACATGTGAAACAAGCTATCACCACCCCACACCACAGAGCTGCCAGTGCAAAGCGTTCAAAACTTGTAGGAGTGATTTTAAATGAATACACGATAGACCTATTTGCTTTCTATTAATGACATTAGATCGTGTTCTCGGTTTTCAAGCTTCTTAGCACATTTCTGATAGTTATAATTTTACTTCAACAACAGAACAACAACTAAACAATACAAATATGAGATTCTAATGAAATGGTGTGATTCTTTTAAGGAAGCAGCTAAAAATCTTAAGATATAAAACCGTGAGATTTGTCTGCCCTGTGTCAGTGGGTCAGTCTGTGAAAATCTGTGTAGTATGATACATTCCTCTGACAATGTATTCTTCTGCTCAGATCACTGAGAACACATTTCCAGCTATATAATATGAGCTTACATGTTCTCTGGCAGATAGATGGATGAGAAGGCTGTAGATGTGGTCTACCTGGGCTTTAGTAAAGCCTTTGACACCATCTCCCACAGCATCCTCCTGGAGAAACTGGCTGCCCATGGCTTGGATGGAAGTTGCGTGGAAAACTGACTGGATGGCTGGGCCCAGAGAGTTGTAGTGAATGGAGATAAATCCAGATGGCAGCTAGTCTACCTGTGCTGTTCCCCAGGGCTCAGTGCTGGGGCCTGTTTTAACATCTTTATCAGTGATCTGAATAAGGGAGTTGAGTGCACACTCAGTAAGCTGCCAGATGACATGAAGCTGGTAGGTGTGCTTGAGGGGCATGAAAGCCCTTCAGAGGGACCTACAGATTGTATTTATGGAAGTGCCTAAGGGATTTTGAGTCTAGTTCTCACTCAGTGTCCCACTGACTGAAGGAAAATTATAGAAAATGGTGCTAATACATCACTCTGCTTCTAGACACAAATGTTAATCCAGAAGATACTCTTGAAAGGTAAACACTGTAGCTGAGACAGATCCCAAGCTCATCTAATTGAAGGGAGAAGCTCCCTCTGAAGTCAGTGGAAATTAGATCATGATAACACATCTAGAGAAGATTTAATATTGAACTAAATGGCAGTGATTGATGGCCTGCTGGAACAATATTATCAAATTCCACTTAGTTTGGAGTCCGTCAGCCAATGCCAGCTGCACTATAATGTTTAGCCAGGTGTTAAATGGATGTGAACTTCTAGATTTTCTCTGTCAAAAGGAAACAAATAAAGGTCACAGGAATCTAGAATAGAAGAGGAACTTTCTTCATTTTTCTCAACTCTCAATATATATTTATCTATTATAGACTGGCTTTTATTTTGTGCATTTATTCTTAAATGGCCTCTTTTCTTAAACAAGACAGCGCTTATCTGAGATGATAAACCATCTGCCCTCCACCTTGCCATTAATAAGATGACAGCAATATTGCCATTCTCATCTTACTAATTTCAAAGAGAGTCTAAATCACTAGCTCAAGGCCACAGAGTGAGAAAATTAGAATACAGGACTTCCTGACTCCTAGTCCTGTGCTCAGATCAGTAGACCAGGCTGCCTTTGAGAGAAGTGAAATCTTCCCAGTTATGTACCATTACTAAAACTAGAGCATTCTTAGTATGGTTATGAAGAGATGGATATGGCATGTTCTATAAGAAAGTAAGCACTGGTACAAGGACTTTTCACAGACACACAAATTGTTTCAGAATGATGTATCATTGTGGCATCAGACTCTGCAGTGAGGTCTTTGGAGTGACTGTGGTCTGCCACTAGACTGCTGAACAAATCATCCCCACTTAGAGTCACTGGGGTTGATATCGGGGGTTTGAACTAGCACAGCCACCATCTAGTATTTGTTGATGTAACTTCTTTCACTTTATGTACCAATAGCCTAGCATTGAATGAATTGCAAATGCATACAGCAGAACTTTTCACAAGGATTTGGATGATTTCCATCCTCTCTTGACTCAAATCTGCAGCTCATTTTACTCATTTGGGTTGTAAATGCCAGCTAAGATAAAAACCTCTTTCCAGAGGCTGGTAACGCTGCACAGCTCTCCTACGGAAGAGAGATGCTAAAATGCACCCTGATCACTAAAATGTTCTTCAACCTGGACAACCCGTTCTGACAGTCCATCACTTTCATCACTCTTTTATTTCTCTAACTAGCCCAAGAGCATGTGCAGTGCAGTGCCCCTGTATCCAAGGTGCTGACTGGTTTATTTCTCTTTACCCTCTGTTATTTCCACTAACTTTTAGTTTTGCATTGAGCAGCAGATGAAGATGAAGATAAAGATGACGACTTCCGAGCTCCACTTTACAAGAATGTGGAGATTAAAGGAATCCAAGTACGGATGAAATGGTGTGCCACCTGCCACTTCTACCGCCCTCCACGCTGCTCTCACTGCAGCGTCTGTGACAACTGCGTTGAGGTAACAGTTGTGTTGTTACATGGTCTGATGGCTTTGCCTCCGTGTCAGAGTTTGCACATACTACTGGAAATATGCAGTTGGGTGCTTCCCCCAGTATTTCAGTTCTTGGAAGTTCCCAGGTGTGTAGCCTTGGTGATGGACTCTGGCTAATTAGATAATTAGAACAGAAATTTATAATGCTAGCTATGACTTCATTGAAGTAGATAAAAAAAGTAGTGAAAAAGGGTTGAATGGAAGAGTTGAAGAGGTAGAGTTCGGGAGACCAGGAAATTCAAGTGAACCATTGTAGTTTGTCACATGTGAGCCTAGGGCTCATGTAATGTGGAACAAAGTGATGCCTTAGTGGACAAGCAGAGAAGCTTGAATGGGGTGTGAGCTTTAGGAAAGCCAAACTCAGAATTCAGCAAGTGACTCTCCAGTCAATGGAAGGACCACACATTTGCTTCATTCTCTCACCTCAGAGCTTGAACTCAAATTTCTAACATTGGTTGCTCTTAGTTATGTGTTTTTCGTGTTTCTTGATAGCCCTGGGACATTGGTGAGGCACACAGGGTTTTTGAAAAATAACCCTCAAACAGTAAGATGTGCTTTTGGCCTGTAAACATCTCCCAGACTTGTGAGTACAGAGTGCTGTATCCACAGCAGCATATTGCCAGGGGGGATTTTTATTGCTGAGCTAAAAATTCCATTTCTTAGGGATCATTTCTGCTGCAAAGTTGGTGTTTTTTTTCCTAATAGAAAGATGAAATCTTTAATATGTCTAAAATATATTCAGCTGTGCCATTAAAATGACAGGAATTACTAATCAGAAAGAGGGAAAAACCCAGATTCAGCTGGAATGCTGCATATACCATCTTTGTCCTAATCCTCTTTGCCATAGGTAAGGGAACAGTCCTAAAGAAAGCAGCACAGTTACATGTGAGAGAAAGGCTACCTGAGTTTATCTTGTATCAGTCGTTTTCTCCTTCAGGGCAATATATATCTAAGTTATAATTATCTGGAAGCAGTGCTATGCCTAGTAACCATCGATAAAGAGAACAAGGCCATGATGTTGTGGAAGGCCTTAGAAGGATGTGAGATTTGAGAAGATGGAGACTTAAGGAGCTGCCAAGGTAGAGAGGAATAGCCATAGCTATTCCTAACCTGTGTCACACTGTCTCTTGAACTGTGAACAGGCTGCTGTGAGTTGTTGAATAACACTGGAATTTTTGTAGAAAACCTGATGTGTATATTCCTAGTTTTAAAACATATTTTCACTAATTCTAGATCCTGAGGATTGTTTAGATGATGGTAAATTCTCAGTTGTCCCATGGAATTTCTTTCTTCTGCCCTGCCCAGTGTCTCAGCATGAAAATTAACTTTCAATAAATGAAGTTTTCTCAGAAACAGATTGCTTAAAGCTCACTGGTGTAAACACTTGCAATTTCATGCTGCCATAAGGCCTCCATGGCAGTCAGTTCTGCAGCAGAAAGGAAAATGAGAGAGAATCCAAAAGTAACCTGAACAAAACAGCAGAATGCAAGGTGACTCTGATGCTCACATCAGTTGAATGTTCCTTACTATTTTAGTGGGCAAGTAAGAGGCTGTGCTTGTATAATTAAATTATGACTGCTGTGGACAAATGTAGGCAAAAAGCATTAATGACTTCTAAATCAATAAATCATGGTCTTAAACACTTGTGATGCTTGTTTCCCACACACCTGTCCTTTCTAGCAGAATGTGGAAACAGTGATAGGACCAACTTGTGGAACCCCTTCAGGGTTGTTAATTCACATCTTTTCACTTTCAGTCTAGAAACTGCAATAAAAATTCTTTTCACAAATGCAAAACTTTTGAGGTAATTTGGTAAATATGAACAAGCAATAAAAGCTGCCAATACTTGTACAAATAAAATCAGTTAAAACCCAAAACCTGCTGTGACCAGAGGGACCTAAAAATGAATCTATGAGAAAACTAGTCATATTTTGGTTTCTCTACTGAAGGATTTGCAGTGGGTACATATATAGTTTCCTAATTTATAGATGTTTTGGACTACCTACAACCAGATTTGCATAATAGACATATGCTATATCAGCATTTCAGATATAGGTCAAAATGATCTTTATTAAATTTCCCCTGTCATTTTATGATGTGCTTTGAGAAAACTGTAATCCATTGTCTTGTATGTTGTAAATTTCTGATAAATGCATTGTGTAAAACTTAAAAACAGAAAAAAAACCTTTGTCAAGACTGAGGAATATTTTAAAATAGCATCACCACAAAACAAAGAATAAACAATTCATTGGTTGATATAATGAGTATTTAGTACCAGTTCTGAAGAACACAGCAGTAAGAAGAGTTTATTTCTTGTACGTGATCTTGTCTTCACCCCAAGAATAATCCCATTGAAGACTGGATTTACATGCTTATAAAACTGTGTAAAGACACTTGAAAGGTGTCTGTGGTTTGTCCTGATTATTAAATCTTCTGGTAAAAGAGATCTGACTTTATGAGGGACTTTGAACATTTGACTGAAATGTTAAGTTTGTGTTCATAACTATCAATGAACTTGTGCAGAGCTTTGCCTGTGTCTCATCATGCTGTTGCTTTTCTTTAGGGACCTTCTTGATAAAAAGTATCTTTTGTGATGTCTGTTGTTTAACATGGATTCATTCAGCTATGTATAAATACAGAACTGTGAGGCAGAGTATTCTGCAACAGTATTGCATCTTCCAAACATTCTGGGTTATAACAACTTCATTGTAATTGACTCCTCGTGCTAAGGATAGTAAAAAATTAGTGCTTCTGCTGCTAGCAGATAAATAGCCTGTCTTTTTTTATATATATATCCTCTCTTCAAACCCTATAAACACTTAAGTACCTTTCCATCCATAGATACAGAAAACACTTGGTCCTAAGAAGAGCCTTATAAAGATAATCTGGCATGTTGTAAAGCTGCAGAAGTAGCCAGATGTAATTTTGCATGATAGTGATTCAGGTTTATCTCTAAGACAATGTATTTCCTTTCACCATGTGGATATTATTCCTTATCTCTCCCTTTCTTTACAAGGATTTTGACCATCACTGCCCATGGGTCAACAATTGTATAGGACGGAGGAACTACCGCTATTTTTTTCTCTTCTTATTGTCCTTAAGTACACACATGGTTGGAGTATTCACCTTTGGGCTCATCTTTGTACTAAACCACATGGAAAAGCTGGGAGCAGCTCATACTACCATTACGTATCCTTTTTTTTTGGTCTTTCAAGACTCAAGGTGGCCTTGAGGAAATGTGAATGAATTACTCTGAAGATTAGTCTTCCTGGAACTGGTGGAAAATTACTCCTCTCCTGATGCCCCATTGCTTTTCCCCTGTAAATGCTTTGTGCAGGTTTTCCTTTGTATGCACCTTGTCTGTGTAACCATTCATTACCCCCAAAACTGTAGCTGACCTATCTATCTCAATCTTTGCCATGACGACCCAGATTATACTGCCTCTGCAAATATTACATCCTCTTCTCCTTCATAGCCTCATTTTCCCTTCACTTATCCCAGTTTCTTTAACTGCTGGATACAGAATGGCTGTCATGTGTGTGGCTGGGTTATTTTTTATTCCAGTCATTGGTCTCACTGGCTTCCACATTGTTCTAGTGGCCCGAGGACGCACAACGAATGAACAGGTAAGAAGCAATCCTTTCTTTGTGTTTGTGGCTAAAGTTGAGTTGGGAAGGAAAGTCAGCTTGGGTAAAGCAAAAAATGATCCAAATTACTACTAAACCTCTTACTGGAGCTTTTCTGAATATATAGTAGAACTGCCTATTTTTTTCTTTTTCCTTTTTTTTTTCCTTGAATGCACTGCAAGCAAAGTTTTCCCCCTTCTCACCACAAAGGATCATCCCAGGCTTGTTTACCATTTAAAATCTACTTGTGGTAGAAATAAGTTTTCTGTGTCAAATACCATCAACTTCAGAAGTTCAAACTTTGAGTCAGACTGAGCAAACCATGAGATTCAATGAAAGAAAGAGTAAATCATGCTTTTGCCCTGTCTCTTGATATTTTGCACTCTCCCAGCTATCCGCCACACGACACATAACAAGGTCTGAACTAGCTCTTTGTCTTGCTGTCTTTGCTCTCTCTTGTCCTCATGCATATGTGCAGACATACCCAGAGAAGCTATTGGACCTAACTTGTTTTGCTTCTTCCAGCCGAGTACCACCATGACATCTTGTGCCAAAAGGCCTGTAAAACTTTAGTTCCCCTTGCAGGTACTCACATGCATATAATCCACAGCCCCTATATGAATGATCCAGATCTATATGCATGTGAATATCAATAGCATGCTATGGGTGTCAGAGATCTAACAATGGGATCAATAACATTCCCCCAGCCTTTGTAAGAAGTAGCTCAGAAAGCTTGAGATTTCGACATGCAATGTGGCGGTCAGCTGCACATAGCATTTTCAGCTTTCTTCCCAAGGCTAATTCATTGTCCGTGTTCTACTGCTTTACCCCTCCACAGCTCCAGCTCCAAAGCACCCCTCATACTTCTGGGGGTTTTAAACTCATTTTTCTCATGTCATATTTGTTTTTCACTTCTTTTTTTTCAAGTGCATTTTTACTGCTGTTGCCTCCATGGGTGCTCTCTAGCTCCTGCTGAGCAGTGTGCTGTTGGCCTGCCTGCAGGCTGATGGCTTCATGCTTATGTCACTTGTATGGCTGCTGTGCAGACTGTAAAAGCTGAAGACATCTGTCTGAGGCCAGGCCATCGTAAACAGGGATGAGATTGTCTCCTAACCCACAAGTAACAATAAAAACTTTTATCCAGAATTGTGTGGGTGGTTTACGTAAGCAAAGAATCTGAAGTCATCCAGAATTGTTGTCTAACATGGCCTTTGAACAAAACAGACTTACCATAGCCATAGATCTTAAAGGTTTTTCTCTGTCTTGCTTGAAATCAGCTGCTCTTCTTTTTAAAATTGATTTTGGCCAGGCATTAGAGTTGATAGTGCTAACAATAATAGCATGAAACCCAGGAGGTTTCAGTCTCACAGCCCAAATCATGGTCTGCTTTAGGCTTGTCTTTGTGCAGTCATGAAAACTGTTCATGAAGATTTCAGACTGAGGAAGGAAAACCTTAAATAAATAATTAAAAAGGTAAAATTTAACTTCTTGTGTTTGTGGCTACTCTCACATTTAGGAAGGTTGAGAATTTTGCATTTTACTTGATTGAAATAACTACTGGAAAATCCATTCTAGCTTGGTTTGGTTTCCTGAGCCACAAAGCCACTTGAGATTAATTAATCTTCCCATGCCATTTTGTGAAAATTAAATATAATCTGATCTTAATTTCTGTTTAGTCATATGTACTGCCTAACTGTAACTGAAGGATGGATGTTCCCAGCCTTCAGGTCTCCTTCAGAAGAAGCTTATCTAAGTAATTAGAGCACCAGACCAGGAGTGATAGATATGAGATCTGCTCCTGGCTTTGCCACTGTTTTAAAACTGTCACTTTTCTCTTGCAATCTCAGTATTGATTCTCTTTTCTCACACTGTTATCTGCTATCAGCCTTCCCATTACAATATGCCCAGCTACACTTGTTCTCTTTTCCCAGTACATAGGCCACTGGTACAGACATTTTTGGTGTCTTACTGTAAATTTTTTGTATTTGTTCATTCCAGAGTTTGTAGGTTCTGAGCGGTCATAGGAGGCAGATTTAGGAGTGATTTAGGAGTGCACAGAGGCTGAGTTTAGATGTTTGTGAGCTTTCTGAATGCCTCTGGAAGGCTTTTCTGGAATCAAAATAACCCATAACCCAACATCTGCTCATACCCTGGTATTTTTAGTTTCTGAATAGAGTAAATAGATGTATTTCCATCTGAGACTGCTTTCTATCAGTGGATTTCAAACTACTTTAAACACCAAATTAATATAATTAGTCATGTAATCTGTGAGTTAGAGAAATGTTATTTGCATATTATGTTCTAGAAGATGGGCACAGAGATAGGAAGTGCTCTGCCCGCTATCCAGCACAAGTTGACTTAATTCAGGATTGAATGTAGATGTGCCAAATGTCCCAGGCCCATGTTTTAGTCATCAGATTACTCTGCCAACATTCAGAACTTCCAGAATTTCTCTCTTGACCTTTTAAAGAGTTTTATGTTATATCAAAGAGGCCAGCACAATATATTGCAAAATCATTTAATCATTGTTATTTTATCTGCAAGTAATTAAAGTATTTCTGGTACTCTGTAAACTTGTTGCTAGATCAGAACTATGAGTTGATTAAAATGCATTACTTGCAAACATGAACAGTAATGCTTTTAATAGCAACGACTGTTAATCTCTCTGGCTTTATTGGTATTTATCCCCATATGGTTACTTTCAAGTATCTGCCTGTAGAGTACAAACCCTTTATAATGCTTTAGGAAGCTTTGAATGGATCTCACTAGGCTAATGAGGCTTGGCTTTTGTTAAACTAGTTCATTTCCAAGCAAACATTGTAATCACCAGGGAGTTCCTGGCACCCTCCTGCAGAAGGCAGTAGGGATGGGATACGGATAAGAGAGGAAACATTGCTCTCATCCAACATTACAAATGTTGAATTGACATTCCTGTTTGTTTGGAGGAGCCTTGCCAAGGCAGAGGAGTGGAAGTGACAGGGGAATGAAAGGACCAAAACAGGATTTCTGGCTGACAGCAGGCATGAGTCTAATGTCCACTTTGAAACCCAGTCACTTTGAGATCACTGCCCTTTTGGAAAGGAATCCTCAGCAGGCATGTTTCCTACCTAAAAGTAGCTGATGGAGGTGGGATGTTAAAGCAGGAGAGAGGAAGCATAGCATTCAAAGAAAAACAAGCTGGTAAGAACAGTATGGTCAGAGCAAGGCATAGTTGATGTTAGCTTTCTGAAGGTTGGATGATGACTTTTATATAACCAGAGGTTTGAGCACTATCCTGAATATATTTCCAGGTGACAGGTAAATTCCGTGGGGGAGTGAATCCTTTTACCCGAGGATGCTGTGGAAACGTGGAACATGTGCTCTGCAGCCCCTTGTCTCCCAGGTAAGTGAAATGCTCTCAACTTGGAATGAGGGATGTAGAGTACTTGCTGGAACAGAGTAAGAAAATATTAAAAAGTGAAAGACCATTGACGAAATAACAGGGAAATAAAGCAAAATGCTCCTGAAGGCAGAGCTCTGTGATAGCTGCTTCACTATTGCATGGCTGTAACCTGTCCAAGTGGTTGCTTTCTTCATGTAATTTAATAACCCTTATCCCAGGAGTGTTTATTTGGAATAAGCATGCCAAATTATAATTTATCAGGAGCTGATACACTTATCTTCAACAACTTGTTTATCCATTGGATTTCAGTAACAAGCTAAGTTTCTGTACATGATCCCAACGTGACTTTTTGCCCTCTACAGCCAATATCCAGGTATTCTGGTCTGCTGGAGAGGAGGAGGTAATATAATATCAGCCTTTCTCCTTAAGACTTGAATCTAATTTAAGACTGCTGTGGTTTTCAATCTCACTGGCACTTTCATTATCATAAAACAGATTTTCAATGAGGTCTTATCTACATCACAGAACTTAGGGGTTTATTTATGGCTTTCTATTCTTAGGGAAATGGATTTATCGTTTCACATTTTGAAATCAGGATTTTAATGCAGTAGATCAGATGAAGTATAAATATCCTAGGTGCAGAGCTGTCTAGCCTGCAAACATGTTAATAATATTACTACAAGAAGATTTATTTGAGCCTTTTCAGGGTATTGAGCAATTCCAGTCCCTGACACTATTACCTGCCTTTTTGTTGTTGTTCTTCTTCTTTGCTATGCAACAAGTAAATCCAAAAAGACTGTTACATGTATTAAAGATACTGGAATAGCTGCTTCTCAAACTTATCAAAATGTGAAAATCAGGTCAAGATACTTTTAGAGAGCCAGATATTAGAAGCTGGGAGACACTCTTGTTTAGAGAGGTGTGTGAGTACTATCATCATGGCTATTCTCTGACTTTCAGCAAGCAGAACATTTGTGTTTTAGGAAGACCTATTCAGCTTGTCTTGTATAGAAAATCACTGAGCCATCACTACTAGAAAGCTTGTGTGTCTATTGATATTTATGCATTATACAGCCACTGTCCAATTGCACTTAGAGAATCATGGTCCACAGAAAAGAAAATTTGATATCAAAAGTCATCCATTTCCCTTTAGTTTTGTTGCTTCCTATAGACATGTTTCTTATACTTCCATCTATTTGAACACTAAACATACTACAGAAACAAGTCACTGTGTGGTAAGCTGGAACAGCCAGCACATCATCTTCTCCATCTTAACTCCCCATATGCTGGGTCTTATTCCCCCAGTCACTGTCTTCCACTGCAGGGAAGCTGTTTGATGTTAACTGGGTAAGATCTAGTAAATCACTTGCATTGGTAGTAGGCCTCTCTTTCTCTCTTCAGTGTCCATCAGAGCCTCAGAAATTGCTTGACTTTTTAAATGCATCCTCTCCTTTTGCTCACTACAAAAACCCCATAGATCTTTTTTATTGCTTTTTAATTGTTACATCCATTGAAATAAATGGAGTTTTCTCACCTAGATTCTGACACATTCTTAAATCATATGCTGGAAGCAGGAAAGTTTTCTTGTCTGTATGTCTATGTTCTTAGGTTATTGATTATTTTCATAATGACTGTTGAACAATTAATCAGGTACATAGTGGAGCCCAAGAAAAAGCAAGCTGTGAGTGTGAAGCCTCCTTTCCTCAGACCTGATTTATCTGAGCGACAGATCACAGTGAAGATCAGTGACAATGGGATCCAAGCCAACCTTAACAGGAGCAAGGTGAGGCAGCCTTCAAGCACTGCTTTTGAAGAGCATGTATTAAGCATTATCAAGCCTGGGAATGAGTTTGTCATTTAAAATCTCTTTCAGTTTATTTTTTTGATAAAATGGTAGAGCTTGAGTCCTTGTCTTATACTTCATCCTGTGAAGGCAACCCAGGTTCAGTAACAGCAGCTCTTGATCCAGTAATAGCCTGTTTTGCAGCCCTATAATAAAGTAGCTCTGGGCATCTTTTGGAAGAAGTGGCTGTTCTTTGCCATAGTTACCTGCTGTCCTAAGAGCTGCCACCTCGTGGTGTTCAAATTCATTTTAATGAAGCTACCACTGAGCTGGAATCTTTGTACCAACAGGTCAGCTGTTCTGCTTCAAAGAAGGTCTTCAGCTTCCAGGAAGGTTTGTGATCCAGTGAAAGGAATATTGGCTCAGAACCTGAGTTCCCTTCTTTTTTCATTTTCTCCTGTCATGAAATAGAAGGATTAGTTTAATCACATAAAAACCAGTGGATTCAAAAGAAGACACCTTGCAAGATTTTTGTGGATAGTTACTTGCTGAGAACTGCCTGGAAAGTTGGTGAAAAATTATAGAAAACACCATTGTTTTCTACCACATATTAATTACTGTGATGATAATGTTATTTAGCATGCCAAGTAGACTAGGATAATGCATTTAAAATTACACTGGCTTGTTACAACAATGCTAATTTTACACATGACAGTCCTTGTCTGCGGTGGATGCTAAATCATGTTTGTCATTACAGGTGTAGTTAGTTCTTGTTCTGTGGTACATGCAGCACTCAGACATGTGCTGTTATTTAGCCAGGTTGTGAGTAATGATTGATTTTTTTATCATTTTCAGTCTAAAATTAGCCTGGAAGGCCTGGAGGATAAAAGTATGGAAGTGCAACCACCTCTCCCACCTAAAGGAGATCCAAGCAAGTACTCTGAGCTAAAAGGACAATTGGGGACCAGTGAAGGTATAGTTGCATGATCAGTCTTTTACATTTACAGATAATGAAATATTTCAGCCTCTTTGAAAGGCTTATGTTATTCTTTCAAAACAGTAATGAGATCTGGGTGAGGGTTTTTTTTTTTTAGTTATAAGAGTTCTGAGATGGCAGAATGAACAGCAAGAAAGAGAGAGAAAAGTCAGCTTGAAGTGGTTCCTTCAAGCCTAGGTCAGATGTTTCATATCAGTTTCACAGAGTTTTTAAATCCCTTCTTAAGGTTTTGATCAGTTCTTAAATGAAAAATGTCATTTGGAACCAAGGAATCAGAAGTATTAGCATGACATGCTTAGGCACTGCAAACTGGGTTTTTTTTTCATTTAGGAAAATGGAAAATTAAAGCTTTGATGGTATTCAAAAACCTCTTTTTTTTTTCTTAGATAAAAATAGTCACTGAATTTAACCCAAATATTTAGTATTTCAAATTGTGGCAAAATTACTACTCACTAAAATATAGCACCCCACAATATGTTGCACCTTCTTTCTTCTCTGTAGGTTGCTGATCTGGCAGCAATGTGCTGTTATTTCCACAGGGACCCCATTGCACAAAAGTGGTGCATGTTTTATTCTTTACAGAATCAGATCTGTTGGCAGAGGACCATGGGTAGCAAGGAATTAAGGACAGCTTTCTGTCCACACACTTTTATAGAAAGTTGGAGTTTTCTTTTTCTCTTTCAGAAGGTGGCCTGTCACCCAAACTCATCAGCCCTCCTACACCTGCCATGTACAAGTATCGACCAGCTTTCAGCAACACTCCCAAAGTCCACTACCATGCTACAGCTGAGCAGGTGAGTGAGCTTTAGAAAACCTACTCCCAGCTCACATAGGGCAACATGGAGCAGAGGATAAATTGACTGCTAGGCTTTAGTAAATGTCAGAATGTAAAAGGAAATAACACTTGGCATTGTTATGCAACAGTGTATATTTTCACTGCGCTCCTTTAGAAAACATGTCCGCTTTTGCTCAACTTTTTGTCAAGCTCAACTTTCCTCTGTTGAGCTTGACACGTCTGCTCTGCTGACAGGCGTGCACTCCTGCTTTGCCACTGTCTCAGCCTGATCCTGAGACACTGAGAAGTGTCACCTCCCATTGGCTTCTCCTGACATAGATGCCAACTCACATCCACTTCAGAAGGAGCTAGGCACGCTTGGTGCTTCTCTGGATCAGACCCTTGAGCCAAAAGACAACATGCTCAGTGATTCCTTAAGATATCATTTGCAAAACACAAAGAACTTCTAAAGCATCTCATGTTTTAGTTAAAATTAATGGAAGGTTCCCCATGTTTGACCTTCCTTAGCACCTTCTCAGTGCATTTGTGTTAAATGGAAAAAAAAACTTGCCAACACTTGGCATCATTTCCTCCTGTCATGAAATCTGAAACAGAGAGACTTGCTCTGGGATTTTGACTGTTGTCTCTTTTGCTTAGGAGTTTTGAAACAGTTCATACTGTTTCATTTTGGAAGCAGAGTGCAAAACTAAGCTCACTGCTTATAGGCTTGTTTTTCTCACTTCTTTCTCATACATACCACGTACAATGCGATTTTCTTACAGTTAATTTCATCAGGTCCTCCCATGTCACCCCTGCAAAAGCAAGTGGGTGATATAAATAAGGAAAGGAAAATATGGTAGAGATATATAATTGACAGCTGAAACACTGGAAAAAAAGACAGAATGTTCCTTAAATGATAAGAAGAGCTTTTCTAGTGTCTTTGTTGTGGAAAGAAAGATAATGATAGAAGGTAAAACTCCAGCTCCCACCAAGTTCAGTTGTTAGTCTTACTGTAATAATTGTAAATCTCTGGATTTGTCCACTTACTGAAGAAAAGAATGGCTTATAAAAGGGAGTATAAGAGCAACAGTATCTTCACTGTATCCAAAAAGTTTAATATCCTATGTTCCCTTTATTACATGAAAAATGGCTTGACATCCAATTCAAAATACGCTATGTACAGGCATCAGCTAGCAATGTCGAGCTGCGTAAGCAACAATATTTGTGTCATGATGCAAAAGATCAGAGAGCCATGGAAGGCACACTTGGTTTAACCATTCAGTATATAGCCATAGATACAATATAGATAAAAGGTAGGTTCTGATGAGGCCAGGAGACTGGGCAGTGCTACGAAATGGTAAGGATTCTGTGATCTTCAGTCTGAGGGCTGCTGTTTCAGTCCTAGCCTAAAAAGATGTTGCTGTAAGCTGACTGGTGTGTGTGTATGGTAAGCCTTGTGGACTTGTACAGTAGTCACAACTTCCAATTAGTGACAACCTTTTAGTAGTCAAGTGGGAGTACTGTAAAAATGAGTTGGCTTGGCAAGCTGATAGGATAGCATTTATTTGCCTACCAAGCCATATCTAAGGTACAGAAGGGAAGAGACTAGCTGGTGTGAGGAATATCATGTTGTCTCTTTTGTATCAGTTCTTCGGCCTGTCAGTGTAATTCTGCTTTTGAGCAGTGAAAGCTGTCAGCAAAAGGAAATTGGGGCACAGGGATAGGTACCACAAATATAAGCTACATCATTACTTTCTCTTCCTCCTTTACAGGCTGTCACTTAGTCTCCTTTTTCCAGAGAAGGCCACATTTAGCACCATACTCTAGCAGCAAGTGAGATGCTCTGCATATTTCCCAATCTTTATCTGAAACGAAAAAATAAAGTTGAAGAAAAATTCAGGATAAACTGTATTTTTGTCATTTAGGCTTTTTTGAATAATCTTCCTTGAAAACAAATTAAATGAAGAACAAACTGCATTGACTGTATTTCTACTTAAATATGTATCTGATCCTAATTCTTTGTTTGCAGTGTCAATGTAGCAATTTTATTGTGCATTGTGGCACAATATTTCCTTAAAAATAACAGCACAAATTATTTGTTTAGCACAGAGTGGCATTTTAGGCAAAGAGAACTGTAAGCAATCTTTCATAGACTAAACCAAAGTGAGGTTCTGTCTTTTTTTAATGCACATAAATAAATGATGGCCTACATTTCCGTCTCTGATGTGGCCACTTTCTCCTATGCAGGCAATAAAAGAGAAGATTGCTTCATTTTATTGTCTAAATGTTAGGAAGGAGCCCCTCTGCTTTAATTAAACTTAGGTGCTTAATTTTCAAGACCTGTGACCAGAAATTCAAAATTACTGAATATTCATAGCTCTGAGTAAAGTGTGCTGGTCCCCAGTGCATTGAAATGAAACCTAAAGTATTTCTGACTCAGCATGCAGAACCAGACATCCCTCAAGTCAAGAGCTATTTGCAGAAAACATGAAGGGCTTCTACCAAGGGCAGTGTTATCAGATTACAATCTGATTTACCTTGACCGAGACCTGAGTCTGAGTTTAGAAGATCTCTTGTTCTGTGTTTTCAGCATCCATGTATTGACATACCTATTATTGTCAGTATTATTTACCACTTATTATGAGAAACTCTTCCTTGCTTCCGAGGTGCTTATCCCTTGCTTCTGAGGTGCTTATCCCTATGCTGAACAGGAGTTAGGAGATTCCTTATAACAAAACCTGTGTCGTAGCTGGGCTGAGAGATGACCTCCAGCTCTTCTCTTCCTGTCCACTCGCTATGGAGAGCAAAGCTGTAGTTACACATCATTGGTTTCTGTTTCTCATATTCACCTCTGTTTTAGATCACCATGCAGGAGGGACACAGTCAAGGGGCTCTGATAGAAGAGGATGTCAGGAGCCTTGATTACCAGTCCGAACCGAGCTTGGACATCCCCAGCTACCGAAAGAGCTCCCTCCACAAGACCTATCAGTCTTCCCCACTCCAGATAGATTCCTTTGTCATCAATTCACGATCCCTGAGTCTGAAATCTGCTGGCAGAAGAGGGACAGACAAAGTGCCCCTTCATCCAATAAAGTCTGAAGGGGCAGCTTCCACCCCTTACAAAAGCATCTTTTCCCCCAATTCTCTGTCAAACAGAAATGGGAGTCTTTCATATGACAGTTTGTTAAACCCTATGTCTCCCGCGGGGAGGAAGTGTGTCACCCATTCTGCAGTCAGCTCTGTTGGGTACCACTCCCCATATTTATCAGCCAAAATGTGCCACCTGCGGGGGAGTGAGCTGCAGCGCCAACCGCCACAGAGCTTCAGCCCAGTGCTGGGGAGTCCAGCTCCACATCAGCGAGACCCCTCCCCAGTCCGCTATGATAACCTTTCCAAAACCATCATGGCATCCATCCAGGAGAGGAAGGAGATGGAAGAGAGGGAGAAGCTCCTGCACTCCCACCCTGATTCAGTGTTTGCAGACTCAGGTGTCTATGACACCCCCAGCTCTTACAGCCTTCAGCAAGTCAGCACGCTGTCTGAAGACCCACGCAGCATGGCGATGAGATACGGATCGAGAGACAATCTGATGGCTGCTACCAGTTTTAGCACAAGGAACCCTATGCTGCAGTCCTCAGTCTCCTCACTCTCAAGTGCAATGACAAGAGCACCAAGGACTTCCACAACTTCTCTGCAAGCTGATTTAGCCAATAACAATGTCCAGTCTCATCAAGCACTACAGGGCAGGGTGAGCAATGGCTCCTACAAATCCCCAGGCCACCAGGTCCCATCGTCCCCCACAGGGATGCCTAGGTCACCCTCTTATGGAGGCCCAAAGGCTGTCTCGTTTGTAAACACTGTGGAAATTACAGAGGTGCAATCAGTAGGAGCACAAAGGTATGTACAGCTTTGGGTGCTGCTTGGCAATGTGAAGCTGTTTGCAAGTGAAACCAGAGCGTGTCACTGGAGGCCAGGACCCAGATTACATGTTTGCAGGGTGGGAAGTTTGTGGGTGCTCTTCAGTTCTGCAGCAACCTCATAGCAACCTCATCGTGACAAAAGGTTTGCACATTTGCTGTAATTTGAACTACAGGGGGTCAATTGGGTTGTAAAAGTTGTGGTGATTCAGTGTCTTAGCTGAAAAGGATAATTATTTGCAAGGTAGGAGACAGATTATCCCTCCTGTTATGCACAAAAAGTTGGAGCTGTTTTAGTTTGCAGCCTACAGGGAGGCTCAACCCAGCCATTGCTTGGACACTGAGGCAAAGCTTGGATCACAACACTTACAAGCATACCCCGCACTAAGGGAAACAGGGGCTGAGACCAGTCCTGGAAAGAGTAGTTGGCACAGAGCTGTGTATTTAGCAGTGCTGGTGTCCAATAGTACAGAAATACTGATAAAAGCAGAGACCATCTTGGCATTACCTTAGGGCCTTGCTGCTGCCTTCCTGTGTAACAAGGGAGAGGATTTGCTATGCTGAGAGCCTGAGTAAGTGGTGTCTGAGCAAGATCCTCAGCTGCAGCTTCTGCATATGCTTACCATTCTTCCTCTTCCTTCTGGAGACTATAGGACCTGGAAAGTCTGAACACAGCTGCACAATCCCACCGAGGATGCAGTATTTCAGCCAAGTTGGGGCCTGGAGGGCTCATCAAGAATATCTTAAGTTTTCTTTGCACCTTACTGCACTATGCTGTCCTCTGGTTAGGCTCTCAGGTTTCTCACTCCAGAATTAACCAGCATTTTGGAGAAAGGTATTGAAATGTGGGAGAACCATTACTGTAGGTCTCCTGAAGTTTAGTGCCAGCAAGATTGTCCTCAGTGTTTTCAAGTAAATTGTAGTTGTTAAGATGATTTGCCCACTGCTGGAAAACCTAACTTTCAGGAGGTAAATGACCAATTTTTCCTTCTCATGTGTATTAAAGAAATGAGTCTGTTTCAGTGAAGGAAGATCTGTGGACTTCCTTTTGCATCTCTGACCTGGATGTGTTAGCTGCTGCTGAGGCTAATAGGAAAAGCTGTTTGCCTTTTCTTAGTCTCTGGTTCTTGATTGTGCTGTGAGCCTGTCCCACGGCTTTTACATTGTGATTGTTGAAAATGTAGAGCCTGTAAATTCACTTCAGTTCAGCTCTTTGAAGTAACGAAAAATACAGTGTCTGGCAAAAGTGGTCTAGCTACAGATCCCATCAGATGTTCAAGAAAGTTGCAGACGTGTGACACCATTTCAGAAGACCTTTTTACTGAAGTTCCTGAATTCAAGCCAAGTACTTAGATTAAGAAGTAAACATCTTAATAAAGTTTTTTTTCCTAGGGAAGTCAACCTCCCACAGGCACTCTGTGTTTTGTAAACCTAGCACGTTCCCTCTGTCAGTAATACTAAAAATGACCTTTCCTTCTCTCCTTTCACATAACACTCCCCAGCCCCTTTCAGCTTTGTTTTAGGAGGCAGACAGAAATTCTCTTCAGGAGAATTTCAGCACTGAGTTAGGGCTCTGATAATACATTGGTGAGGCAAGTGTAGAATTTAATCCCTGCATATTGTGATTGTGTGGGGATACAGCTGCATTCTATGAAAACACCCAGTATGGGGGATTTATGTATGTGAGTTTTGCTGATTCAAATACCCACAACTCCATTCCCTAGTGCAAGCACAACTTAAACACGTAGCAGAAGCTAAGCTGGTTTGAGCTGATGGACCTGCTGCTCCAGCTCCAGGGAACAGCTGTTGGGCCAAGCTGTCAGATGTGCTTTTAGTGCTTTTAGTTTTGGGGCTTTTCTGAGCCTTTCAAGAGCTGTGTTAGAGCTATGACCAGGGTAGTTTGTTTTGTTTTGCAGAGACATGTAAAGAAAGAAGTTACCTTTTGAATACATTTAATCCATCAAAACCTCACACCTCCAGAAAAAGTCAGGGTGGTCTGAAATAGCTCAGGCTGTCTTGGTTTGCAGGCAGGCAGAAAGTGTTCCTTTCTAGAAGATGTTTCAGCCCCTGGTCACTGCTGCTGGCATGAGCCAGTCTTAAACTTCAGACTGAGGGAAGCCCAAGCAGATATCCACTGTGCAGAGGTAAGATAGGAGAATACAGCGGACCTCAGTTGTGCTGGCACTTCCAGAACACACACAAGTTCTTTGGTAGGCATTTATCTAATTACTTTGTGCATCTTGGAGATGAGACACATTAAGCTTTAGTGTGTAGTGACCTAGATTTAAAAGATCTTTCAAGGAAAGCCTGTTGTCCATGCTCCCTGGCAGGAGGTGATAAGAAAGGAAATTGTTTCAAAGAATCCATCTGGCATATGATCCTTAATTACAGGCATCCTAGAGTGCTTCCTGACTTGATTCAGTTTACATCTTCTGTCATCAAGAAGTCTAATGTTTCACCTCTCACATCTTTCAGAGATGAGCAACATAATTTTGTATAACTGGATATTTAACTGGGAAGTGGAATTCTTTTGAGTATTTAATTTCTGATTGAAAGACATAGTTTGCCTTAAGGTCAACAGTGCTGACAGTCCTACAAATACTTATGCAATTAGTTTGGTTCAACAAGACATTTAAGCAAGTAATTAAATGAAGAAATATTACTGGGGTCTGATCCAATAACCTAATGGCCAAATGAATTCCCTCATTTCAGTGGCTTTTCATCAAGTATATTGGCTTCAATCAATTTGCTCTCATGCTTGAATATTCTGCAACACTGGGACTCAGGGTAGCAGGGATAATTGTTTATCCTGAATGAAGCCATGCTGCTATCACACTTTGATTGCTAACATCACATCTTTTGATGTTTCTTTTCATTCAGGGATGACATGCAGTTGAAGACACCTCATAGTAAAATAAATGGACAACCAAAAGGAATATCCAGGTTGGGTTCAACATCAAGTTCCCAGGGGACACCTGTCAGCCCCGCTAGGCACTCAAATGTTAAGAAGGTGTCAGGAGTTGGTGGAACAACTTATGAGATTTCAGTGTAACAGTAAATTCATTAAAAATAAAGAGCCATCCACTCAGCCAGCCATGAAGCTAGGAGCACTGTGAAGACTCAAATAACAACAAAGAAGGAGCAGCAGCAGCCGGCCACTCTCTTTTTCTTGTTTTAGATTTGTTCTGTTTTCATCTTTCTCTTTTGGCCAAAAACCAGCTGCAGCCTTATTCTTGAGGGAATAAAATTGTACAGTCCATCAGACTCTTCCTGGACCGACAGGCTGGAACTGGCTATGACCTGACACCACAACCACAGAGCAGATTTCCTTCATGCAAGAGAGCG
This sequence comes from Urocolius indicus, assembly GCA_013401255.1. Lineage (NCBI taxonomy): Eukaryota > Metazoa > Chordata > Aves > Coliiformes > Coliidae > Urocolius > Urocolius indicus. The sequence continues at coordinate 494,037 of WBNH01005841.1, forward strand.
CTAAAGCCATTGTGCGTGTGTCCAACAAACCTCTTGTGTACCAGTTGTGCTGTGAGAAATACGGCCAGTCCAGGACCATTCAGTTTTTCCCATGCCCCTTCTCAGTTCTTCAGGCCAGAGATGTGTCCGGCAGGAGCCAGAGGCCCAACTGCTGTTCTGGTGCTGAGGTGGAAAAGAGGCTCCCTGTGCCCGGCCATCTGTGCCTGCCAGAACCATGCTGCGTATCCTCAGTGGTGCAGGTCTGGTTCCTCCTCCTGGGCAGAAGCAAGACAAGAACACTTGGGCCACAAATGCTGTGTTGTCTTTAAAAGCCTCCCTGGCCCCAGATGGGAGCAGGAGAAAGGACAGCAACAGCTTCTAACCGTCTGCCATTCTCGTTCCCACGTGTGAACTTGGGGTGTGTGTGGGTGTGTGTGTGGGTGTGTGTGCGTGTGTGTGTGTGTGCGTGCATTTGTCTCGTGGAAAAGGACCGCAGCACCAGTAAGGATCTTCCATTCTGACCTCTTGCTCCCTCTGGTTTTTAAAGGCTTCTCTGGCTAAGAAATGAAACTAAGCATATAAGAACAGAGACGTGTGGATGAGAACATATTTTAAACAACTGTCAGCTGCTTTCCCTGCACCCTCCTTATTTTACCTGTTGGATTGGCAATAACATGGTTTACTGCCTCGCCCTGGTGCCGTCTGTGTAATCCTGCAGCAAGGTTATCATGATCTGTTGACTTTACAGTGTGTGTAACTGAGCCAAGCGTACATCTAAAGGATATACATTTTCTGTCTGCCTAATTACTAGCACATTCCCTCTGGTCTTCAATACTGTTAGACAAAGGATTTTCCATTTGGGTTTTTTTCCCCCTGAGGAACAACTTTTTAAAATAATATCAGTCAAATCTGTTGAACGTTCTGAGGTTTCCTTTTCCTGTCTCCAGAAAACTACATTTATTTTGTTGGATTTAAAGACAACTTTACTATTAAAAAAAAAACAAGGAAGGGGTGCGTTACTTCTGTCACAAAGATGAGGACTCTGGCAAAGCTAATTTTGGGACAAATGGATTTTTTTGTGTGTGTGTTCTCCATTCTTTATCTCCTTTTCCTTCCCATTCAGTTATCACCTCAGAAGCCAACAGTACTGAGATCTGGACCAATGCTAACTAGCCAGATCAGGTGTGCAATTCAGAATATCCTGAGCAACTGTTGCCAAAGTTACTAAAGATGGTTCTTTATCACTGAGCCAGTCAGCATATGAAACCTCAACTTCCCATCTGGTTCTCTTGGTGAATAATTTGACTAGAGAGCTAAATTCATCATCTTTCAGGATATTTGTTTCAAGGAGTTGAATCCTTTCCAGTCCTTGACTATACTGGAGAGCTCTCTAGATATTTGGTAGCAATTCAGAATGTGTTGATAACATCTTACTTGTTTCTGTGTGTTGAGATGAATTATTCCAGAAGGCAAATATTGACCTCAGTTTTGCCTGGTTAAAATCTATCTTTTGATTTGATAAATCTTGACATCTGCTGCAATACATGCTTATCATGTCCCTTGTATATCATGTTTTGGAGAGGAAAACTGAAGAGAACATAAGAAAGTGAATCATCTCTCTGTGTAATGCTCCATGTTGCCTGAAGGAACATTCCATGAAACCTGGAAAGCAATGCAGCTGCAATAGGCCAAAGTTCTGAGAGAGTGAACTAGAAACCAGTGTGCATTTTACTGCCTTGGTGATATTTTAAATGCCTACTGTAGGGACATTGTAGAGCAGAGAACCAATAGTCTTTCTGTGCAGATTTGCTCACTGTCATGTAGAATATTGTCTTTAGTTGGAGGCACCAAGGTACCAGAAAGATGCTGGCAAACTGGATCAGGTACAGATGGAGCAATATATATTGAAAGACTGGACAGGGTGGCTAATGAGAAGATCTAAAGGGCTACAAACATGTCACTGGCTAAGCAATGAAGTGGAAATTGAATATCATAGTTTTACAACTACGGTAGTTAAAAGATGTAAAACCAAAGGTAAATCAAAGAGTTGTCACTAGTAACCAATGGTCTACATTTAGAAGGGAGCAGAAAAGATGGGGGGGAAGGGGCAGTGGAATAGTCTTCCAAGACAGGATATTGGAGACTATTAGGAGAGACAAACTGTATGTAGACAAGTCATTAAAACAAATTCTGTACGAGATGAGCCTGCAGGGGCAAGGGGCTAGACCAGATGGCCTTATAGATTTCTTCCATCTTTAACTGTTATTAATCTGCAACTTTACCCTGATGTTAACTCCTCAGGAAGATGCAGTACTTCCTCAAGGACTGGAATTCACTCTGGTGCATAGAGTATCACAAGACTTACTTGTTTTCAAAGTATCATGTATGCCATATGTAAGCCCTGAAAAAGGGAGGGATACACACTGAATTTGGGCTAGAGAGTTAGACAAGGGCACATTTTATCATATATCTTTGAATATGTACATGAAATTCATGCGAGCAAGGCTGAAAATTTGCACCAATGTAATATTTGAGATTTGCATCCCAGTGATGCTCTACTTTGATTGTTCTTTCTCCTGCATTTATAAATGAAAAAGCTACTGAGGAACTTGAAGGGACAAAGAGCCTTTGAAGTTAACTACATTAGTTCATGAGGGAATTTCTCAGTAAGACTAAACACAGTATTGTGTGTGTATAAAGCACTAATATCCAGGGTTATTTTGACATAGTTCACAAGGGGTGAGGGAGGAAAGAGCAAATGCACTGTGTCGTTACAGGTTCTGATATAAGGGTTATATATTTTGTGAGCAGCTTTGCCCACAGTTGAGGGACATTTGACTTGTTCATAGGTTTACAATGGTACCAAAGTCTTTTTTTTTTTTTTTTTTTCCTTTTGATGTTTGCATGTGATTCAGTGCACACAGCCTGGAGTAAATGATTCAAATCTTCTGAAAGAATAATCTAAGCAGAACAGTTAACAGGAGATTGCGTGTAGTAAATCTAGCCTCATTTCCACCCAAGGCACTGAACCTGCAGCTATTTTCTTAGAAATGTGTCTGTTTCTATAGCTCCTTTTGCAGGACTGGGGACCTATTTATTAAGTTTGATTTTTGGAGCAAAATCCAGCCCATGTTAAAGGATAGTTCTTCAGGCAGTTTATAGATTAGCAGTAAGGTTCTTCCGCCCACATGGTCTCAGTCTTTACAGACATTGCAGGCCAAAATCTGCAGGTGGTGTAAATTGGTGTGGTTCTATCAAAGCTCATTTAGATGACACTAATTTACAGTAGGAGGGGATCTGCCATGAAAATCCAGCACGAGTTGGCACATCTTGTAAAGTAGCTTCTTTATTTTTGTCATATTTCTTTCATGTTTCAGAAGTCTTAAATATTTTCAACATGTTTTTCTTTTTAGCTATGGATTGTATTGCTTATTTAAAAAAAACAGCAATAGTTTTGTTTAGTTTATGCATCAGTTTTCATTGCATATTGCATTTTATTAGCTGTTTGTTCCCTGTTCATACACTCCCATTTAGCCTCCAGGTTTTCATTGTAGTACAATCTGCCTTGAAAAGTTGGATCTCTGTATCTTTAACTGTATAATATATAGAGTATTATGAAATTAAATGTACCTTACTACATGGGTGGGAGAAAGAAGAAATATTTTTACTTGAAGCCTTAATATTTTCTTTTTTTACTACTTTCTTTGTTGACCTCATAGGAAAGTCCGAATAGCAAAGACTTTGAAACTCTGGGCCAAATACTGCACTGATATACAACCAGCATTTGGCCCCCTATGTCAAAACTGGATGCAGACATAACCTGAAGTGAACAAGGAAAAAGCCTCAGGGTGGCATATTTTCCTGAAGATCGTTAATACAGTCTCAAAATGTGTCTGTAAACAAGTACATTAAAGAAGTCTCCAAGTCCTGAATTGTTAAAAAAGGTGATGGCAGGAACTGCCCTAATATCTTACATTTGCATTTTCTTTTTAAGTTAAACAAAACAAAAGTAATTAGTTTGGTTAAAGCCAGCTGTAAGGGTTGCACAGAGCTATGTGTTAGTAGCTGTGTGCAGCAAATGAACTGTGTTGTGTTGCTGTTCTAAAATTGCTAACCAAGCATAACGGTATGTCAGCTTGGCCTAAGAGAATCACCTCCTGGGCGTTACAATGGACGTTCCTCAGATGATGCCTATTCTCATATAAGCCTAATGTGGAAATTGCAATGTGGTTTTCTTTGGACTTTAATTGTGGTCCAGACTAGAGATATATATATATAGATATATATATATTTGAATTTTTGTGTGTGTGTGGGAAAGATGGGGTCAAGGTCACTGTCTCTGACAGTCTAGAAAGTTAATGTCAAACCGTTTTTATGGTCTGTATTTCACCTTTCTGCCACCTTGAATTGTTGGAATGTATCCGTGCAGGCTTTGTGGAGCTCTGTCTGTAACCTTTTTTGTGGCTCTCGTAATACATATATATTTTTTAAACCTTTGAGTCACTTCAGTATTTTCAAGTGTCTGGTTTTCATGGCTGAGTACGCCTCGGGTGCTTTCATTTGCTGAGATGCTTCACGGTGCGCTGCGCTTTTCCCCTTCCTCTTGTGAGAAACATGAACTGAAACAGTAGAACTGGAAACACCAGTTCCAGGGCAAAATCTGCAGGTGACAAAATATTAGAAGAAGTGATTGCTGGTTAAGTCTCATTGTCAAGGTGTTTGTGGTAGAGTAGGAAATATGCCGAGTCTTTAAGAGTGTCTCCTAGTTGTGGCCAATGGATCCTGCTTTTGAGACCATGGTAAGTGGTCCATGAAACAGCACTAAATGAAGGTTTCTCTGCTGCTTTTTATTGAAGTTTTGGGCTCAAAAGGAACCTTCTGGTCTGGCACAATTGTGAATCATTGCTATAGTACCACTGTGGAAAAAGCGTTCTGTTGGTATTTGTTGAAATGTTCTATCCAGGACATCTGGATTGATACATCCAAAGATGTACGAGTTTTAATCTATCTTCATTTATCTGTTTCTAGTCTTTGAAAATGCCTCCATTTGATCTGTAAGACTGGTTTATAACACACACAGTTGCCAAGCCCTCCTGACAGCAGCTGCTGCAGGATTTCTGATGCCACAATTTGCATATATACACTAATTATATTAAGCAAGGATTCATTCAAGCGTGTTCATTGTAAATGCCAGTCATACTCGTGTGCTGTCATGTCTTCACATGGCAGAGATTACATTATATATAAAATGGCCCAAAATGTAATCACCAGGCTCCATTGATGTTGGCAACATCAATCAGAACTATATAAGCTCATGATCTGGTTTAGTACCTTTTATTTAAAGACATCTTGACTTACAGCAATCTTGGCTTTCCTCTCTCTAGGTAATGGATAAATTACCTGAGTTTGTATTCATTTCTCCATTGTTATTTTTTATTCTGCAGGACAAATTTCAGTTCATACTTTTGAACATAATAAGGAGAGACAAAGAAAACTCTTTATACAGGTGAATGTATCTCTTAAGAGATGAGCAGTTATATAATAAATAGATTAGAATTACTGTCAAAATAGGTTTTGTTCGTCTTGTCACAATAACTTGGATTTTAAAGTAAGGCTTATTTCACAGCTGATATCTCTGTAACCCTGAAACATCTTGAAAGTGTCTTGGTTAGACATTTCAAATTATATGAAGAAATACGATCTACTTTTACAGGTTAAAAACACTCCTAGAGAAGAGATGGTACATTTTACAGTGCCTTATATATATGTGTATATATATGTATATATAATGCCTATATGTATATAATGTATACATAACTGTACATACATTCAAGTAAAACTAGATACAGGTGTCCCTATCTGATGTGTTTTTAAATGGAACTGATCTGTGTTGGTAGCAAAAAATATGGTTGTATCAACAGCAAAATACAAACCCCAAAATACTTAGTAAAATGTAAGCAAATAAAATAGACTGGAAATGGTGTTTCTGCCAATGGTTATGTTCCAGGCTGTGGAAGACTGGTAGGTAAAGGCACCATTTTAAAGGGATATTTGGAGAGAAGGGAACCCAGTGGTAGAGGCTTGGAGAAAGTGAAGATATATAAGGTCACAAGAAATGCCTGAAAGCACCCAGTGCTCAGGCCTAGAAAGAACTTAGGTGGGAGGAGGGTGCAGGCTGTCTGTCAGGGGAAGCTGATACCTTAAGGGAACCATCAGAAATCTCCTCAAACAAGTGGCCTTGAGAAAACTGGCTCATGCCCATGACAGCACAAATCCTTGAGCACCACTGGCATTGGCAGGATTTCACCTATTCTTTCTAATGGGCAAACTGATTCCTTTCCCCAGTGTTTTTCTGCCAACAAGGATGAAATACTCCCGACTCTAGCTAGATACGGATCAGGGACTTGTGCAAAGCTTCAGACAGTGGATCTTATCTAGGGAGAGAAGAGTCTTCTGTGGAACAGACTCTTGTCTTCTGACTGAAAGGAAGGTTATTCATGTTTCCTTTCCTTTACAAATGATTTCACTCCGTGTTGCCATCCTATTCACCTTTTACACCTGCATCCTTTGTGTGGATTTTTCAGACAGTAATTTTGCCATTTATTTGCAAGGAATATAAAGCCCTGGCATAGCTTGTCCATGTGGTATTTGGTCTAGAATTTGATCAGACTATATGGCAGTAGTGTACAACATTACAGATTCTGCCAGTTCATGAGCTTTTCTAGGAGTTTAGTTTCATTTTAGAAGAGATACCACAGGTAAAGCTTGTAGTTAAATAAAAAATATTCTCTTTGTGAGCTAGAACTATTTTACAAAAACAAAACCTTTCTTTCAGCAGACTTTGTGAAGTATCTGTCATGTAAAAACCATGAGGGCTGCTCCTAAAGTTTGTTTCACACCTTTAAACTCCTAGTCTCCATGTGGGGGCTTGTACTGTCCAACTGTTTCTTCAATATGAGGTAAGAACAGGATTTTCAAGGATGTATTTGAGTGTTGTCTCTGTGTGGGAAACACTCCCACTGAACTCAGTGGTAACTGAAATAAATGATGGGGTGGATCTGGTTGGCTGGAGCAAAGGCAATGCCTAGAGCACGTCAAGCGAATATGTGGCCTTCCATACCATTGTTTAGTTTGCACTGTTGGTTTGGAATTTGAGTTTACTAGTGAAGCAGCAATGTGGTGCTCTTTTGCCTTCTGGCTTGTCCTTTCATGCAGCATGCAGGTAAGTGTCTCCTGGGCAGTGGTTTCTTCCTGCATTCACTGCTTCAGTGGATATGAGGTGGATGGCTCCCGTGTATGCCAGTTGGCAAGCACACCTCCCTGTCAAAAACATCTTTCAGTTATGTAGGTGCAGCATACACAAGAACCTTTGGATCAAAGATGACTGTGGAAGCTCGTAAAATGGCAGCATAATCTGGTTCCAGTACTGGCCACAGGTGGTTTAGCAGAATACAGCTTTACTGTCAGCTTTTCTGTTTGCACAGTCATTTGAACAGATGGTGAAAGGTTTGTTGTTGGGTTGTGATTTTTTTTTTATATATAAATAGAAATCAATGCTACTTTTTCTTAGGAAAAACTCACCTTGCAGAAACTGCAGTGTCTGAGTAAATTCTGTGAGTAACAGCATGATCCTGTTCTTGCAGGCTGAGTATTATGAATCCATCTGTCCCTGGCATCAGCTCTTATTGTCTCATTGACAGATATCTAAAAAAACAGACTTAAAACAGAGAAGTAGTTATAAATAGGTGGCACTTGGTTATGACCAGTTTTTCAGACGCACGATGACACAATGCAGACAAAGTGCTCTGTTGTTGGCCACAATCTTCTATAACAAGATGCACATGCTTTCCATTGCTATCTTGTGGCAGTTTCACAGTAAGCGATGTACCAGTTAGATGTTCAGCTGGAGACATGGTCTGCATTTAAGGCACAGAAACAGGCATTCTGGCATTGGCTCCTGACTCCACTGCAAATTACTGCTGGCTCATACATCTTAGCGTGCCTCTTCACTCCATGTCAGATGAGGTTCTAATTTCCTGACCTCACAAATGCATTTGTGAGAGGCTCAAACCCTATCATTCTGCAATTGGCTGTGTAGCTGGAGCCAAGCAGATGCATCCCATAGGTATCCAGGAGCAACAAGGCAGATTTGGGGCATATTTAACCTCAAATGAAAGCATCACTCCAGGTTATGTTCTCAGGGAGGGTTTTTGGGTGTTCACATGATAGATGTTGCTGACAGTTTGGAAATATTTTTATATATATATATATATATATAAACTATTTGTAAATATATGAAAGACATTTCTATCTTGATCTCCTTGTATTTCCTTATAATCCAAACCTTCTCCATAATACCCCAAAGCACAATGCTCATTCCAAGAGACCATATCCTTCAGTGCCTTAAGCAATTCTGCTCTTCTCTGCCTGCTTATTGGAATAGTTGTAGATATATATAATAAAAACTAAAATACTGAGCAAATATAGTAAAAGAAGTAGCTGTAGGTTGGGAGTGATCTCAAAAAAAGGAAGGACACTACAATGTGCCTTTGTGGCACAGAACACAGTGAGCTGAGTTTCGCAGTCAGTGACGTGTTGGGGGCTGCTGAGGAAATACAGTCTTCTATATTTTTTCTTGAGAGAAGGACTAAGCTGCTATGTTGCCATGAGAAAACTGTTACTAATGCCTTTTTTTTTTGTGTCTGTTTTAATGTACAGAAATACATATCTATTTCTCTACAATACCAGATTCATAACACATGAAGATTGCTCAAAGGAAGAATAACATTGACTGTTAGTGCACAAAATAATTCCTTACTCAATGCTTCCTTTCTAATAAAGGGGCAGGAAAGAATTAGAAAGTATTAATCACTGGTATTTTTAACACAGGAAAGCACTTCCTGCTTTAAGGAACAGGAAGATTTGATGTGTGCATGTGTAAACAGACATTACATGAGTTTGTTTAACTGTAAAGGCAAAATAAATAGATTTCTTTCCACTTATGTTGATGCACAAAATAACTACAGATGCACTGAATAACTACATTTTTCAAAGCCTGTAAAATGTTCATAAGAAAATAGATTATAGTAATTTAATGTATTTCTCCCTCATTTTCCACAGAATTTAGAATGTCATTCTTTATGGGTATTTTCATATATTTTTTAAAATGTTTTTTTCTTGAATTATATCTACACAAATTCTAGAAGTTTCTGTACAGACTCTCTTCAGGTATATTTAAAGGCCTGGATGCTGCAGAGTTGCGTTTCAGCATTGTATCACAAATGATGGAGAGAGTTCTTTTTGGGTACAAGAGACCTGGGGTTTGCTATCCTTGGTTTGGATTTATTTATATATATACCCAGAGAGACTGATCACCAGAAGGAATATGAGCATCATGGGTCATGTGGCCATTCCTTGGGGCCAGGTCTGAAATCCTTTGGCAACAGAGGCTATGTGATGACCATATGTACACCATACCCTGTTGCAGAGGTGAGGGACTTCAGAGGGCATTCTTATAGTCCCCAGCTCAGGTTAAAGAGAAAACAGATAATGAAGAAGAGAGAAGTGTCTTTGGGTAACATGAAAGGGACTATGCAGTGTCAACAGAGAGCAAAGGGCAGTTGGGTTTATTGCTGGCAAGAAAAATTTATTCCAGTTTCTGTCAATGTGAATGATTGATTGGCTGGGTCAGGCAGCATGCTGTTAGGTGTGTAGAACATCTCTTCTTCCTGCTTCAGATGGATTTCCATCATTATTTTGCAGAAGAACAGAAGATTATGATGTAGGCAGGGACTGGATGAGGACAAGGGTATAAGGTATAAATCTTCAGAGCTTCATGACAGGTTTGGCTGAGGGCTGAAAGCAGGCTGGCAGGGAAACGTTCAAGTATAGGTCTGTCCTCATTGGAGAGCCATTAGTGTTTGGCAATTCCATGTTCCTCTGCACTTATCTTGGAGGGACACTTATAGTATAAAATGTGTTTTTTAATTTTAAGCAGCAGCCAGTTTGCCAATGCCATGTGTCTGCCAAACACGCTGTAGAGAAGCCAGAGGGAAGCACTGTAAAAGCAATTCCCCTCCCCAAATTACTGAAGTTGGAAAGAAGAAAACATTTGTTACATTTTTTTTGCAGGCCACTTTGTAGCACAAAGTTATGTTTTATATGACATGCTACATTAATTACAAAACATACACTCAATCTGGAGCAACAGTAAATGTTTATAACTCTTAATTTTGCAGATACATGTATCAAAGATTTGGAATGCAAGTTCAAAACACTTGCATAAAATATATGCTGTGTGTTTCAGTTATTGCTACAGCAATGGCAGCTGAATGTGGCCTTTGCTACTATTTTGCTAATATAATTTTCTGCATAAATTCCTACTTATAGCAACAGTTATTTTAGCCAATGAACCTGTAGTTCATTTCAGCTAAGTAATTTTCATCAATTCCTTCTTTTTGAAACAGAAAGTCACTGGTATATCATGCCAGGTTGTAATAAAGTGCTAGAGGCAAATCCCTTAGGATAGAAAAACAATTCTCTTCAAAGAGTTTCTCTCAGGAACATCTCCCATCTTGAACCCAGTTGGTTTAAAGCTGATAAATGACATAATGCCATGGAGGAAGTAAACACAGAACTAGTATCTGTCTCTCATGGCAAAAGAAACAGCCAGCACTAAATGAAATTACCAAAAAAGAGCAGAATGAAAACACAAGGCAGATTTTTTTCAAGAAAGCAGATTAATTTGCCACAGGATGATGTGAAAAACCATGCCACTGCACCAAGAGAACAGCAGCAACGGCGTCCTTTAGCATGGCACTGACTCTGCTGCTGTTACTAGCAATCCCCTGCATGAGGATGTGGAAGCAATGCTGTCTTTAGTCTGGGCTGATATTAGTTGAGTTTTGAACCCTAGTTCCTTGGATGCTCCATGACTGATTCTAAGTTCAATATACACATGTATAAACACACACACACCTTTAGCGTGTGCACAGATATTTATAAAAGCAACCACAGCCTTTCAGTTGTGTGTGCTGTGATTCATCAGCAGCAATAGTTTTTAGCAGGGACGTAATTTCAAGTCTTCTGCTGAGGAAGCCTGCCAAAACATTGTTGGATAGAGATAGAATGAAGAAAGTTATTTATAAATGGGGATAATTAGGTCCTGTGCTTATTAGTGTTGGGAATGAGACAGCAAGACGACACATGCAGTGAGGAACACTGCAGTATGAGAAGATGCTCTCCATGATTTTCTACTTGTTGACAAAAAATAAGATATACTCAGGTGAAATACCATTGTTATGGGCTACTCCCAAGCTGTGGGAATGTGTGTTGTTATTCTATAGGACAAGTCTTGGTTATGCTAAGGGAAGTTTGGAATACTTCCACAAGATCCTGGTGCTGATTGTTGTCACTGAGATTTGACTCTGTTTTATCAGTTGTGAACATTGCAGTTTATGTTCAAGCAAAAATGAACTCTGAAAAGACATAGGAACTGAGCTAATTCCTCTCATTTGGAAGCAATGCCTCTTGACCACACCATCAGGAGACAGTTTGATGCTCTGCTCATCATCTCTGTCAGCAGAGACATGGCTATTTCTGCATCTCATCAGTTATATAGATGTACATATTACTAATATTAGGCTGTGGTGCCTAATATTAAGTGATGACTGTTACTGTCAAATACAACAGAAGCCAACAGTCAAGTCTATAACAACTACTCATTTATTTATACTTTCATTTTTAGAAATGAAACAGAAATAGAAAAAGGGGTTTTTTTAAAAAAAAAAAAAAGGTGTAAAGAGAGATCAGCTGAACTTTGCAAAAGCAGCAAATGCTGTTGCTAAAGGAAATCCTCACTTGTTGCTCAGGATTAGGAAAAGTGCCTGAGCTGAGTTTCATGATTGTCTGCTTTCAGCAGCACCTGCACTTCATTAGCAGAAGAAAAGCTTGCTGTTATCCAAGACTAAAACGTTGGAGGGTGGTGGTGTGGTCCTTGAGGCTACAATATCAAATCCCCTTTAGTTTCCTGGATAGTGATTACAGTAAAAAACTTTGTTTATGTTTCCATTCCTTAGACCATCTGTTTCAAATTAAACCCTTCTGGCATGATACCTAATTATTTATTAGAGCCTTACGTTAGATAATGTAGAGTTGCTGTTAGAAACCCTCAGTTTTAGGAATACAACTTGAGGTGCATCATTTTATAACCCAAAAGTTTAAACTAGTGTGTCATTTAAATTTTGCTGGGTCTGGAGCAGGCCAGGGTGACATCAATATTTCCTTTAAGAAGGCCAACAGTAAGACCACAGCGTATGTCTGAATGCATTTGGATCAAATGACATAATGTTTCCTTTTTTCCCCCTCCTCTCACTCTTTCAAGAATAAATATACAGATTTTTTTGTACATTGGGAAGGTGATGCATGGTGAGTAAATGTGCTTGGGGTCATGGAAAAGGCTTTTCAAACCCTCATTTTCCTCATTTCAAATGCCTTTTTATTGCTCTAATTGTTTCAAAAATCCCTGAAAGTCCATAAATTTTGCTTGCCAATTGCAGACTAGGGACCTGCCTTTGCTTTCCCTGTAGCTAATTGTAAAACATCCAGACTCTAACTCATCCCTGTAGTGATCCATGTCCCATACAGTAAACAGAAGTATTCCTTGTGTAGTGCAGTTAACCCTGAGGTCAGCCCTTGCTCCTGCTGTTGCCACAAGGTTTTTCTGCCTGCCAGGGGAAAGCAACACCGTTTGTCAGGCAAAGTTGCTACTGGCTTTTCTGCCAACCCCCATGGCTTTCTGACTCATGTTTCGCTTTGTTTTGGTCACAACATAGTTAAGAGGACACCTTAACCTTGGACAACTTGCTTGAAGGTATCTCTGCATCTAGCCACAGAAATGAGATAACCCCCTAGGAATCATCTTTGAGTACTGGACCTATGGCATCGTAACACAAGCCTTTACTGATTTAGCTAACAAAGTAATCCCATTAGTGGGTACTATCAGTGAGTTGTTATCCTGTTAGATGGATTTTGTGCTCACAGTTGAAACACAACAATAAAACTGGATTAAGATAGTAGCAATATATATTTTAAAAACCCCAAAGAGCAAGGAGTTAAGCAGTTGTTAACGTAACAGGATTGTATATTCAAACTAGCAGTAACACCTCAGCAAATCGGTTTTAGACCCTTTTTTTAAACCTAAATGAATTGCAAGTTTTACAAAATGTTAAACACAACCTAATGAAAATCGGCATTTTTTTTTCCAATTTACTGAGCAAACTAATAAATAATCTCAAGAGACTTTAGCACATAAAGCATGTGAGTACATGAGCACTTAAACCGAGGAAAAACAACCTGCAGAATGTGAGCAGAGGCACAGGGGATTTCTGCTGGTGAAGTGTTGTTGTGGAAGAATGACATCCAAAATGCAGCACTGAGGTAAACAATCAATATTACCCATTTTCTTTTTCTAGCACAATGAGATCTCCCAGATGTTCAGTGATACATTTTTTGCTGAGGAAACAGTTTTTAATCATTGCTTAAGAACAACCCCAAACTTTTCTGGCAATGGACTGAGCTCAGACCTGGTGTAAGTTGGGGCTGCTGTTGTGCACTAGGCAAACTTGCCCATGTCTATACTGGGATTTTGATCTCCAGCGTCAGATATTATTTGTGCAATCAATGCACCTTTAATAGCACTGAAGATTCAAAGTGAAACATATGATTACAGACTTCAGGCAACTGCAAGATTTATCAGGAATTGATTGGCCCACCCAGTTTCAGCCGGTCCCTGTCACCAAGTGGGTGTTGATATCTGGTGCAGTTTGTTCCATCTTTTGTGAGTTCTTGGACATTAAATTTGGCAGCTGGGTTTCAGGTTAGAGGGCTGGCTGGAAGGGAGGGGGTAGGATACAAGTGGAATGGTTAATGGAGAAGGACTGAGGGATAAAAGAGAAAAGGCAGCATGGAGAGAAAAGATTTAGCAGTCATTTGCAGGAAACCAGGAGACTGAGAGTTGGGGAAAAAGAACGGTGCTATTTATGAGGAACTGGATGTGAAGTTTAGCAAAGAAACTTTTCTTTCCTTCTGCTCTCTGGATAAGAAAGAACATACACAGTATAAATACACATGCCTGCCTCTATCATAAGGGCTTATACTTCCAAGATAAAGAAAAAGAACCAGCTAAAAAAATTAAAGAAGGAATAGAGAGCTGAGTACCTTAAATACAGAGAATGAGGCAGGCAAGAAGGATAAAGGAGAGAAAAAAAAACCCCATCTAGTCTGTAGCAAATTTTCATCATGGTCTCTGATTCACTTGTCTGACTCCTGGGGCCACTGTTGATGTGCTAATGTCCAAGGGCCAAAGGACCTGTACTACAGGCAGATCTGCTTCTCTCTCTGCACAATCTTTGTGTGAGACAGACACAAAGTGGTGGCCAGGGGAAAGACACTCAGCTGGGAAAGCTGGAAAGTGGTTTAACTTCTTTAGCAGAAAGACCATTTTCTTTTGTGCAGGCACAGCGTCCTTGTAGCTCTGGTCTAAGTCAAAGGAGTCCATTAGCACCACATCTAATCAGAACATATTTCTGTGTGCTTGAGGGAAGGAACAGACTATTTTCAGTTGTTCTGGAGTCACTCATGCTGAGTGAAATCTGGCTGTTGTAAACTGCCTACTCAGCTGGCATATTAGTGGAATAATGCAAATAGTGCATTTTGTAGTGTGGGGAATGTGCGTAGGGAGGCAAAGCTTGAACAGGTGGATTGGCATAATACATACTTAAAAATGCAAAGGCTGAATAAGGGGATCTGTAAAATCTGCCTGCATCCTGAGACTCTGATTCAGTATAATTTCTGTCGCCATTTGCAAACTGATGACTTTAACGGGTAGAAATCAGTTCTGAATTTTGGATGTCTGCTCAGAAAAAAAGGGTTCTGGGTTCTACTCTTTCTCCAAGGCTTCTGTTGTGAGGTCACGAAGATCACACCACTGCTGACCTACAGTTTAGTTTCTTTCACTCAGTGCAACACTGATAGAACTAAACTGAGATCTGCCTTCTGAAAGAGGTCCCCTTGTGTAAGGGAGGAGCTGTGTGTGGGTACGAGAGATCTGAGCGCTGCGGGACAGGGCAGTTCTGTGAGCCCAGCTCGCTGCTGGCCACCTCTACATCCCAGCACTCAGGTTCCCGGTTTCCAGGGCCAGGAATCCAACGCCGACTCTGCGAGATGGGTTCCCGTGTAAAAGCCAGCTCAGGGCTGGACCTTTCACTCATGGAAGCTGCAACCTCCCTCTCACGGCGGGGAGAGATCACCCAGGATAAGTGATTCCATCACCTTACCAGGGATGGAGGTGGGGTTGAGCAGTCTGTAGTTACTGGGGTCCTCCACCTTGCCCTTTTTGAAGGCTGGAGTGACATTTGCTTTGCTCCAGTCCTCAGGCACTTCTCCTGTTCTCCATGACTTACTGACAATGATGGAGAGTGGGTATAGCAATGACTTGCACCTGGTCCCTCAGCACCAAGGAGGAGAGTACATGGAAAAAATTCTAAGTTACCTATTCAGCCACTATCAGAGTTGAAACATAATAGCCCAGCGTTACACGTTTTGACAGTAACACGTGTTTCCACAGACTCATCTCCGCGCCCAGCACCCACGGGGCTCCCACAGAACCGGCCAGGCAGGCTCAGCCGTTCCGGCCCTCCCCGCGCCGCCGCCGCGGTCCAGGCGAGCCGTGCTGCGGGCGGCAGAGCGCGGGCGGCAGAGCGCGG
>WBNH01005841.1:509856-566985 GCA_013401255.1 Urocolius indicus
CCTCCGCCGCCGCCTCCGCCGCTCCGCCTGCGGCCGCCGCTCCGCCGGGGTTGCTGCTGCTGCTGCCGCCCGCCGCCGCCTCCTGCCCGCCCGCCGCCGCCTGCATCGAAAGAGCCGCCGGTGCCGGCGGCTACTGGGACAGCAACTGGGACAGGTGAGGCCCGTGCCCCCCCGCACCCGGCTCCCGGCTCCCGGCGGGGCTCGAGCCGCCCGTGAACCCGCCGCCCGGAGCCGGGGGTGTCCCTCTGACGGGAGCGAAGCGCCCGGGCAGGGCTCCGCACGGCCGCCTGCCGGGGGAGCTTCGAGGTGTGAAGCGTTCGAGGAAGGACGTCATCGAGATTCTTGGATGTTCTTGGAGATGTTTGACGTCCTGGAACACCCGGGTTCTCTGAAGGGCGGTGGAGGGGGGGTGCTTTCACCACATCTTGTTTCAGACAGCTTCCAGAGACGTTGCCCTCTCTAGAGATGTCCAGATCCCTTTATCGTAATGCTCTCACGAGGCGAGGCTGCCGAGCCTTAGGTCTGTGCTAACCGTGAGCACTGTGTAGAAGACGTGCCTGCTGTGTTGGTGTTTGTTTTTAAACGCAGTGTTAACCACATCTCTACGTCGCTTTATCTCTGCATCGAGATCCTGCTGTTTAGTAACAGCATCCCTGTGGACAAAAGGCGTTTGCCTGTGCTGGGCATGTGTTAGGCCTGCTGCTGCTTACATTGACCATGAAACTGCAAGTTAGTGTTCTTAGTAACGTTGCTTTGAACCTTTGTTTTGCTCTCCACAGGGTTGAAACACATTCACCGAAGGGTTAACTACATTTTTAATTCAGATTCTTTAATTAGAATGTGCAAATATCTGTATTGAGCTTTGGCTCGTTTAGCTTCCGTCTGGTAGAATTATCTCCCCAGGGAGACTTATGTCAGGCTCCAGATTAATCATAGTAAATCCAGACTTAAGCACTAACAGATTTTTATTGTATAATGCATCCTGGTTTGATTTTTGAGATGCTGCAGAATCCAATGCTCATATAAATAGGACTCTCTATACCATGATCATTTCAATAAAAGCTTTAAGGTTATACCTGATCATACAGTTACCTCGTGGGAAGTACTGAAGGTACCTGTTTAACTGCAGATCCTGGCCTTTCTGGTTCTGTTAAATGTCTGATTTTCTCCCATGATTCTGGAAGTACTTTCAGACTTGTGTACGCTTTTCCTTTGTTTGTTTGATATTTTGCTGTAAATGATGTTCCCGTCACAGTTGCCTGAACAAATACAGCCAGGTAACACTGAATAGTGCTGCAGGATAGTGTGCCATGTCACCACTCATCATATTGTGCAAACAGTGGAAGCCTAGTAGGTAAATACCTTATCCCAGATCTGGTTTGGTTTGCTGCTGCTTGGTGTGTGCCAGATGGTGTGGTATGGCTTTGGCTATACCTCGTTGAAGCCTTGATTTATTTTTATTGAGGGGTGACAATGGTAGAAAGAAGGGAGGGAGGGTGAGGAATGATTAATCAAGCCAAGTTGTGCACAAATAACCAGATATTACGATATTCTTAACAACTGATGGCTTTTCAAGTTTGAAACAAGAATGCAAGTTTTGCAGTTTCCCATTGGTCTGGTGTGATGCTACACTTAGGATTGGTCTATGCCACTTGCATGGGAATTGTACAGCTCAGTTCTTGGATAAGACCAGACACAGTTTCATTCCCATAAAATACTTATCTGAAAGCTGTTCTCATTAAGCCTCTGTTAGCTGGAAAGCTTGGCGTGGGAAGGAAAAGAAGCACCTTTGAATTACTGTCTAAATATCTGGACTTCAGATACCTTCCTATATTTTTTCTGAGTGGCTCTTGCAAACAGTTTTGCTAGAAACAAAGGTAGACAGATCTGGATTGTTGTAGCTTTCATATATTTTGATGTGCCCCGTGTGTTTCCATTAGGATTTAACTTTTGCTGTGGTGTTTGTTGCTGGAGAGGTGGCTTGACAGTAAGTAGCACGTTTATCTAGGTGGGTTTACACTTTTTAACCTATGGCAGGACCTTTCTTTTTCAGATACAGCATTTTCTTTAAAGCTTTCGCACGATAGTTTGAATCACTTTTGCGATATAAATAGCTAAAGAGTTGATTTTGGTGCTTCAGCTATACGTCAGAAATAGGGCTAGACTACCCATGGGTAAAATTCCTCTGCCTTTCAGTCTCTCCTATCTAAACCCAATGTTTTAAATCTGTGTATTTAGACGTGAACCACTGGCTCTTGTCAACCTCAAAAAGAAAAATGACGAAACAGGGGAAGAAGAGCTGGCAGCATATTTAGATCACTGCGAAGCCAAAGCCACCAGGCACATCTTCCTCATCCGTCACTCGCAGTACAATTCGGATGGCCGGGCTGACAAGGACAGAACTCTGACCCCACTGGGTATGTGCATTTTGAGAAAACTGTTGTTCACCTGCTGCTGTCGCGATGAGGGCATGCCAGTAACTCCTCAGCTGTCTTCTGGGTCTCACCTTAATACACTTTCTGGATCCTTTGCAGCAGAAAGATGTCATGAATAAGTCTGGGGGTTCCATTTTTGATCCTTTAAGTACGAACATTAAAAATGCGCTTCACGGAATTCTAAATACACTCAGTTGTAAAGAAATCTCACAGAGGAAATTTCCAGTTGTCTAAAGTTTGCTTGAGGAGATTTTCATGCTAGCTGACATAATTCCCCAGGGCACAGGGTTTTAAACGTGGCTCCATGACCAACTTTAGGATGGATTTATCTTGAAAGGCAGCGTGTATTTCTGTTACTTCATTTGCTGATATATTAAATAAAAAGGCCCTCAACTTTCCTTTCAGCTGGAGTGTTTATAATGAAATCCATTTCACTTTGGCTACTAAGCACTCTTTCTGGGAATACTGCTCACCACTTACATGAAATGAGGATAACCTCTGTCTGCATTAACCTTATTTCATTGATCCTGTGGCTAGGTCTCAAATGTTAATTACTATTCTTTTTTAATAGTGTACTTTAAAAGCAGTGGATACTTTTTGATTATATGCATGCCAACACTGTTTTGAGAGGGGAAGAATTATTGTGCAAAGCTGCTTGGGATATTGGAAGTCTGGTGCCAAATGTTTGGTATGAACACCTTTTTTTCCCCCCCAAGTCTTACTCATCACTATGCAAAAAGGAGATGCTAATTTCAGAACTAAGGTGCTATCTTAAATTAATAACAGGATAATCTTCATCCTATCTCATCCTATGCCTTGGGTAAGTAACTGAAACTGTCTGTCATCTTTTCACCCACCTACCTGAAAGATGAAACAAAGCCTTCCCCGGGCTGTCCACGTGCTGTGGTTCTTAACTGGTCCGAGCTGCTCTTGCCTGGATGGAAGATGCACCATCACGTCTGAGTGGATCTGTTGGATACTGTCACCTCTTCTGTGCTCCCCAAACACAGAGATGGCAGATGGCTTGGGGCAGCACTATCTTTTGTTAGAACTAGCTTTCCAGGGCTGAGGCTAGTAGGGGGTATTGAATGCTTTACTGAAAGTTTCTGCCTAAGTTTAAATTAAAAACCAAACCCCAACTATTTTTTCTTGCCCATGGAAATGTAACTTGAAACTGTGCAGCCAATAAGCTTGATCTGAATAAATAGTGACTCTGGTAAAAATATGCTCTAGTTACTTTTTGAAAGGCAAAAAAAACCCCAAACAATGGAGACCTTTTATGTCTACTGAGCAGCTGTTTTTGGTAGTTTGTGTGAGGTACTTAACTGAATGTCACCAATTTATATGGTGAATGTTGTTTTTAAGGTCGGGAGCAGGCTGAACTGACTGGACGCAGGCTGGCAAGCTTGGGGTTAAAATTTGATAAGATTATCCACTCCTCCATGACTAGAGCAACTGAAACAACTGAAATTATAAGCAAATATCTCCCAGGTAAGATATTAAGGCCCGACTAGCTGAATATCTTAGGCAGTCTGTGTTTGTTTGCTTAAATGTGTTGCTTCAAAAAAGAAACCCTAAAACCAACAAAAAAGCCAAAACACTGCTCCAAATCCCAAAACAAACCACGTGCCCCACTGAAACCAGCTTCCTTCATCAGAGTAAGAGATTAAAATATTAATATAAATATTCCATGTAAAAAGTAGCATCAACATTAATTAGCAGTAAGCATTAACTAACACGCAGCTTTAGATTAACATCCTTGCAAGTGCATTTCTTCACAGTGCAGCAGCCTGGGAAGGCTTCACTTGCTGTACCAATCTGGTTTGGCTATTCTCAGTTGTCTTGCTGATGACAAAATAGTTGTATTGGAGAGATTCAGGCTCCTTGGTAGGAACTGTGTAGACTAAAAGTACCTTTAGTATGAAGAGGAAGACTTCCTTGAAGAAAGGATATGAAAAACTTACTGACTGTGCAGTTGTGGGCCTGCTTGCAGTAGCACGTGAAGTAACAACTCCTTTCTGATGTATATTTAATATTTCAGGAGTCAGAAAAATTAGTACTGATCTGCTGAGAGAGGGAGCACCTATAGCACCAGACCCTCCAGTCTTTCACTGGAAACCAGAAACTGTGGTAACTTTTTTAAGTGTTGCGGGTTTTTTGTTCTGTGCTTGTTTTGATTTTTGCTTTCAATATACTTTACATCAGCTGGTGGTGGTAACTTGCAGTGTCTGAGCTGATGCTTTTCATCAGAGCTTAGATAATGGCAGACTCTTCTCCTCCCCAGAACAGTTAAAATAACTGTCAGCCCTTAAGCATGAGTCCTGCCTGCGTCCTGTGTGTGTCCCTGGCCGGCAGCACGGGCGTGGGTGCAGTGGCAGCTGCAGCCCGGGCTGTGCCTGACCCTGCCCTCTGTGCCCTCAGCATTATTACGAGGACGGAGCGCGGATCGAGGCTGCTTTCCGAAACTTCATCCACAGAGCTGACGTGAAGCAGGAAGAGGACAGCTACGAGATCTTTGTCTGCCACGCCAATGTCATCCGCTACATCGTGTGCAGGTACGTGTTGGGTCCTGTGTTACCTGTGCTCTGTAAGAGGTCCTGGTTCTCCTGAAGCAGTGTTGGTGTGTGGCACCGCTGGGCTGGGAGCTGTGTTGGTTTGGTGAGATGGAAGTGGATGGGGATCAGTGCCTGCATTGTGAGCAGCTGCTTCTGCAACTTCATCACTGGGTTGGTTTGCAGACACAGGACAGACTTGAAAATCAGAACACTTCCACGCTCATCCTAAAGTGGAGATGGCTAAATCAGTGAGCCTCAAAACCTTTCTGTGCATCTGATCTGTTTCTTTAATGCCATAAACTTTTGCTTCCTGTAAACCTGAGGACAATGTCTGTGTGGACTGTTGGAAAAGACAACAGACACACATCTGACTAGACATGTCTCTTTGAAGTGATCTGGCTTTGACCTTACATACGGGAAGATTGATTTTGTTTGGGGAATTCCTTACTATTGGAAGTTTGTATTTGAGTTGTATTGGTGTGTTTTTGCAGTAACATCCAGTACTGCATTAGAGAGGAGAGTGGATCTCTCTGCTAACATCAAGGTTGTTCACGAGGGAGAGAACAGTTCTAGACCTTTGCCTGTCTCTATTGCTCTAACTGGTCATCTTAATCTGGTTTACTCCTCTTCCCTATCAGCAACACACTGTCTGTAAGATCATTTGTCTTGAGCAGGACAGATGTGATTAAACTTTAATGTGATCAATACCTACAGCAATTTCAGCTAGCTTTATTTAGCTGAGCCAGTTAAATGCCAGCCTGTCTGCTCTGTGGACTGCTTTAGAGCTCTTCAAAACTGCTACACTTAAAATTATCGATCAGGTAAACGGAATATTCTTTCCTGTGCCAAAAAGATCATCTTGCTGCTACCTAGGCTTTTTCTGAAACACCTGAATACTTTACTTTCTTCCCTCTTCTTTATAACTTCTGTGCCTTCCACTCCAGACTGATAGCACAATTGAACATCATCCCTTTAGCACTTTGACTCGAGCTTGACTGTAGCTGTTGTTTTTCAGCCTTTCCAAAAGAGCCCAAACCAAGTTAGTATTCAGTATCTGAGGCAAAAAATGTTTGGGACAGCTTCATATTTTCTCCAGCTGTTTCCAGCAATTGATTGAAGCCCAGAGGCAGTTCAGTGAGGGGTTTGAGAGTAGCTGGAGACAAGCTGTGACACTATACAAAGCAGCAGGTACTTTCTCTTGCCGTACAGGGAAGAGTACAGCTGAAGGAATGTAGCGGCAGTGCATTTCTTCCATAGGCCCATATAGGCAACTGTGACAAATCCTGTCCCACTGCCTCTTCTCTGCTGTTATTACATACCTGTTCCTGTTGGTGAGGCATCAATAGTGCTTCAATGTGTGTGGTTTAGCTTTTGTGCCTTGGGTCTGAGGCCTGGCTGTGCCACAGCCATGACTGCCTCTGTAGTCACTGTGACTGGCTCCTCCCTGCAGCACCCGTACTCACTGGGCTCTGCAGCTGCAAGTGCATCCTTGGCACTGGGCCAGCTCTCAATGCTACTTTGGCATTTCCATTGCACAAGAACAAGTGTTTTTTTCCCAAGGCTGCCTGTGGGAGCCCGTGCACACAAACTGCACACTCCCCAGCTCTTTCCTTGCCATATGTGGGACGGGAGGTGATGGTGTGAGGGTATGTCAGTGTAACTTTATAACTCATACATGCTTTTGTGCTGTGAGCAGAGCCCTGCAGTTCCCCCCCGCGGGCTGGCTGCGGATGTCCCTCAACAACGGCAGCATCACTCACCTGGTGATCCGCCCCAACGGGCGCGTGGCTCTGCGGGCGCTGGGCGACACCGGCTTCATGCCTCCGGACAAGATCACGCGCTCCTGAGCCAGCGGCCTCCAGGGCTCTTTGCAGTGCTACCACTTGGTCTCTGTCATGTCGGGCTGTGACACCGTCTTACAATGGCCTCTAGCCCCTTGCCTCCTTCATGCGTGTTCATATCTGCCTTTCAGTTCAGAGAAGAAGTCTTTGTAAGCCTGAAGCTGTCTAGTCCTTAAGTATTGCCCAAAAGGCAAAGCTGAGCTGTGGAGTAGAGTTTGAATGTCTGTGCACCAGCTGTGCCCCTGCTGTGCCTGTCTTGAACCAGAGCTGGCTCCTGCAGATCTCTCCCTGGTGCAGGGGAGCAATTGGTGTGGGAACTGGAAGGAGCAGCCTTGTATCAGACTGCAGCTAAAACTAAAGACGAGGCAGCTTGTTTCAGCTCCTGCAGAAGTGGCAAAAAGTATTTGTTCTGCTGTTGAAATGACAAAGGGATAGGGCTTCAGGCTTTGTAAGCTGTTGAGGATGTACATTTACGTTGTGTCACTGTTTCCTCCTGCCCCCAAAAAGCTCATGCACATTGTGCCTGGAGGCTGCGAGTATAAAGCAAAGAGGGTAAAAAACCATTGTAGCTGTGGTGCTAGAATTGACTGCTGCTTATAGCAACTGTTCATCTATCCTCAGGAAGTACCTCAAGCTGTTCTCAACAATGCATATTCAGTCTCATAAAGCCTTTAACAAAAACTTGGTCTGTAGAAGGGTGCAGGGATAAGTCTGTAGCAGCAAGACGGAAGGAAAGCAGCAATCTTCTGAAAGTACTTCTGGTTCCTGGCATGCCTTCTGCCATTGATTTGTAGTTGTGGATTCCTTGCTTTGCCTTTCAGAGTAGAAGAATGGCACCACTTGAGTTCAAAGTCATGATCCTTCATGTCAGAGGTTCTGCAGTGCTGGAGCAAACTGCTCCTTCAGACTACTGTTGCCTGAATGGTGAAACCATGCCTGTGGGATGGCTTCTGTAAGGTGAGGGGCAGGCAGGGTGCTGTGTGCAGCTCTCATGCTGCTGGATGGAGTCTGGGGCAAACGCAGGTGGGTGAGAACAAGGTTTGATGTTGAGGAGGAGGGCACAGAAGCATTTCATCTTCAGGAGGGCTGCTGGGCACCTGAACGATGGTGGTAACTTGGCTCACCTACAAACACACCTACCTGGAATGTTGAAAAATGTCATCATGGGCATAGTCTGCTGTGGGGCTGGAGCACAGATGGAGCACATACTGTAGGACAGCAAACAAAGAACTTGCCTGACACGTTCTCTTGTCACCTGGAATGTTGATGAGACCCTGAACAGGCTCCTGTCAGCTGTACAAAGCGTAATCCTCTGGCACACACCAGGGTTTCAGGGCTGGTCTGGCACAGGACAATGTTGAGGACGCTGAGGCTAACTGGGGACAAAGCACGACTGTTCTGTAGTGCAAGTGGTGGGGGCAAGAGGAAACCAACATGGTGTATCGCTCATTGATGCAATGAGGCCAAGGTATCAGTTTTTGTCTATTAACTTTTTAAAAGTTTGGAATAAAAGAACTGTTCTGTCTTTCCTTTGTGCTGTGTCAGTTGAACTGTGGTGGGAGGGGCGGCTGCAGCATGTGTGGCTGGGCTGTGACAGTGCTGTTGTGGGGAAGCAGCCTTGGTATGAGCTCCAAACAGCCGGACTGCAGACTTGTCCTGGGAGTGACTCAGAGCTCAGGAGCATCGTGGCCCAGGGTGCACGCTCTGGGGCTCCCCAAGGGAGCTGGATCCCAGTCCTCACCCCCTGCATCCCGGTGTTGGAGGAGTTAGAGGGGCCTTGTCCTTTATCCCCAGCTGGGACAGAAGCACCAAAGCAAGAGGAAAGTTCTGCATTTTATTTGTGTGTGTGTACACAGCCCCTCTCACATCTCCCTCCTTCCCCACTCCAACACCAATACTGGCGTTCTTGCTGGGCAGCCAGAGGATTCACACAGGTACAGAAACAGACATCCTTTCCACGGCACTGGGGGTGGGGGTGAGGGGAAGTATTAATGTACATAAATCAGTAATTTTACAGTATTCAAACTTTTCTCCTAAACATTCTGAGGCTTCAAGTGACCTGCTCCAGTGTTGGGTCTGCAGGTAAGGCCTGGACAAAGCAGTCCTGTGCACCTCATGGGCATCACCCCAGCTAACAACACAGGCTGTATTTTTTAACATGATACTTGGCCAATTAACCCCCCCCAACTACTCTTTTGAACCTTTGTAAGTGACCTTTTGACCAAAAAAACCAAGCAATATCTACCTGATTTTAAGTGCCTCCCCAGGCTCCAAGAGGAAGAGCTTTCCCCACCCTCCTGAATGACCACAGCAAAACAGAAAGGACTGGGTGTCTTTTTTTTAATAGCTGCAGTAAACATCTCGTTAGAAAAATGACCTCATAAGCTGCAGTACAACTGTCCTAATGCACATTAGACAACACAGTTAAGAAATACTCTTGACTGAACCAAAACAAATGGACAGAGTGAGAGGGGGAGGTGTGTGGGAGAGTGTGTGTGTGTTTGTCTGTGAGTGTGTGTGTGTGTGTGTGCTCCTACATATACATACAGTAATACACATTTAAATAGTAAAAAAAAGCAAAGCACAACAAAGGTGAACAAACAGGCCCCAGCTGAGCTCAGCCTCCCAGCTCATAGCACACTGACCACAGGGGCAGCAATGGAGGGGCACTGGTAGAGCCCAGCACCTGCCCCACAGCCACCCACCCCCTGCATTTGGCTTTAACGTGGTGTTAACCAATTAATTAATTAATTAATTGCTCCTCAGCTGAGGGATTTTTTGCAGAATGACAAAGCCAACATTTACATTTATTTTAAACAAAAACTCAACTACACCAAACCAAACCCCAAACAACCCCAGTCCTTTTACAGTAAAAACTAGGAATTTTGGGGCTTTTACTTCCTTCAAAGGAGTTCAGACCACAGAGACACTACTGCATCAAAATCCAGACTGAAAAAAACAAACCCTGATGTCTCAAAGGATGACACCCCCCTCCCCACCCTGCCCCCAGCAGCTGCTGCACTGGCACAGAGTGGGGGGTCATATCAAGTAGCTCTTTCTAACTGGAAACAGGCTTAATTATAAAGAGCTGAAGAAACCTTTCTTAAAAAAAAAAGAATTTTTAAGCCAGGAATGTTCTCCCAGCAGAGCTCTGGCACCAAATCATCCAACTTAGAAACAGACACATTAAAACTTTGTTCAGAAAGCCCAGAAGAAAAAAAAAGCCTACTGTCTGTGCCCAGAGTTAGTGGATGTCACTGTAAAAAAACCCCAAACTTCTAAAAGAACAAGAATTTAAAAACAAATATATTACAGAAGGCACTATTAAGCTTGCAGAAGCACAAAGTGCAGCTTTTTAGGTGTGTACCAAATCATGAAGCTACCAAAGGGTGCACAGTTCATGTGCCAACAGTCGCTCTGCCTGGGCAACGGCCCTCCAAGGTCCCATCCAGAGTCCCGAATCCTGCCCCTGCTGAGGGTGAAACAAGGTGCTTTGCTCTGTGCTGCCTCCCGGGCTGTGCAGCACCCACATCCCAGTAACTTTCTGATCAGTTACCCTGTAACCATTAATAGGTTCTTTTCATCTCCTGAGCAGAGCAATCAGCAGGAGCCAGCTCCATCATTACAACCCTTACACTTGATACAGAAACCTGTCGAGTTCTGAAAAGCATTCTTCCCTCTCAGCATCCTGCTGTCCAAACAAGTCACTCTCACAGAAGGCTACAGAATACAACTATTGCCTGCTCATCACCACATCAAGACTCAAGACATAATAAAAGCTCAGATTTCAATAAAAATATATTTAGTCCTTCTTCCTCTCTCTTTACAGATGTGAAGGAGCCACATCCTGGCTCACAGGCTGCCGTGCTAATGTTACAAACTACACCATTAAGGTAGCTGCTGGTAAATCCACTGACATTATTGCTGATGTGCTTTTGTGTAGGAACTATTCCAATCTGCTAACCTTAACAGCTTCTGTTGGGACAAAACCTGGTCAATTTGTACACTGGGTTTTTGTTTACCATGTAAAGGCATACCAGTAACCCCTACAGTGCCCTGTGACTACAGCACTCGGTGTATCACGGTGTTTTTAACAGCCTCAGCACAAGACTGGAGGGTTTGTGTGTGAATGTGTGCAGGCACACACAGGGTACATCCACCTGAGTGTGTGTGTGTGTGGTGAGACCTGGCTGCTGCCTCTGAGCACCTCCTGGCTGTTCCCACACAAGGTGCCTCCCTCACACCCAGCACGGGAAACCAAGCACTACCCAACCTTTGCTTGAGCTCTTCTCACTCTGAGCCTTCCTCCTGCCAGTGGAAGAACATTTTACTCCTCACTGTCAGTTTCCTCTCACAAGACTCCTGTTTACTGGTGCCGTGCTTCCCCCAGGGCAGGCAGGGATGGGTGGGAAAGGCTGGCGGGTTCACTACTCCCAGGACAGCTGGTGTGAGTGAGATACACCCCCAGGAAGGCCAGGGCTGCCTCAGGGCTCCGATGCCAAACAGGATCAGCTCACAGCACCCTGGCAAGGACTCTCACCAGTCCCCCCTCTTCTCTCTCTCTCTCTCTCCCCCATATACGGCATCACGACAGATATTCTTTTCTTTTTAACATACAGTTGTCCTCAACTGAGGAAAAATAAATAACCAGGTACAAACTTCATGTCACTTTAGTAACATTGTCTGTTCTTTTTTTTCCTCCACTCTTACCAATGAAAATGTAACTGAAGTCCCAGGAAGAAGGATCAGCTTCTAGTGGGCAGGAGGCTCTGCAAAGTGGTGCAGTTTGAAGAGATTGTGGCTGACGTGTGCTGGGCTGTAGCGGCCGGGGCTGCCCGGGGCTGGGGGGAACACGGGGCTGCCGGCTTGTCCTGGGCTGTTTCTTCCTGAAGGAGAATGCCCTGAAGCGTTGGGCAGCCCAGAAGTGATGCTCTGGGCCCTGAGTCTTGCTTTCAGTGCTGGACTTGGCCAACTGAAAGAAACAAAAAGTCAGTTTAGATTTTGTTAAGAAAACTGCAGTAGCAGAATCTCTTGGAGGTCTGAGAAGGAATGCACTAGCAGGGAAGAATCCTGACTGGCAAGAGACAGCTCTGGGAAGAGAACACTGACAGCACAACACATGGTGTGGAGATGTGCTGCCTCATCACCAAGATGTCATTTGCTCCAAAATGGCCAATAAGGAAGGAGAGCAGTGTGAGGAAGCCCCTGGGCATTTTTTTTTCCCAGGCCCCATGAGAAAAAGGCATCAGGGTCAAAGCCCAACCCTGGTCACAGAAAAAAAATCTGAGCTTCATGTCTTCTCTAAACTGTACTTGATGGCCTTATTCCAAGCTCACTATTCACAAGAGAGACAGAAGAAAGCTTCTTTCCTTCCCAGTGCTTAGTACTGGGCAGCATCTCTCCCTCCACTTGCCATCTGCACTCCTTTCAGCCCTGTCACTTGCTGTTTCAACTCTTCCCACTACATTCCTCCTGCTCCACTCTCTGCTAACTTAACACAGTTGTGTTTCTTCACTGCTGGCTCCCAACTCCTGCTCTGAATTTGGAGGCCAATAAAGGCAGTCAATTATGTTTTAACATTCCCACACACTCTGATGGAGCTTTGAAGGTTCTGTCTTTAAAGCACATGTTAGACAATGCTTAATACCTATACTGAGAACTTAGTGGACAGAGTTCTTTCTCCTAAGTGGAATTTCATGCATTTAAGAAATCCAGAAGAAATAAGAGAAAAAGAGAAGTCAGTAGAGGTCATTTGTTGCCTTTCTGATCCTGTCCCAGTTCCCATCTGTTGGGAGCACTAGGTCACGTTTCTTTTCTGAGAGCTTTCTCCTGACTGTATGTGAATTGCAGGTTGTCAAAGCCAGGGACTCCTGACCAATGTCTGTCACAACCAAAAAGAAT
Organism: Urocolius indicus; assembly: GCA_013401255.1. NCBI lineage: Eukaryota > Metazoa > Chordata > Aves > Coliiformes > Coliidae > Urocolius > Urocolius indicus. Next base: position 522,589 of record WBNH01005841.1, read on the forward strand.
CTTCATGTTAATTGCCAGAAGAAGCCACTTGTATGAAAACTGTCACTTTGAGTCCTCAAAAGCAACAGCACACAAAATAAAAGGTGTGAATGGCATAACGTGTATTCAGGTGCCCCAGCAAATGCAGTCTGCTTTGTGGAGCAAACATGACACTCTCTCTGAAAACACACGTCATTGTTCACACCAACAACTCCCTTGGACTGGGGTAACAGAGGGTAAAATAAATTAGTAATAAAAAGATGCCTGAAGATGTGAAATTCAGCTTAGCTCCCTCTGCATAACCCAAGTCCCTCAAAGCAACACAATGCTCTGGCACCTCATCCACACCAGGGATGACATCACAAGGGCCATTAAGGCCTAGAAAAGATCCAAGTTCTAAGTGATAAATCAGCAAACTGAGACATTTGCCAATTGGAAAACACTAACACACACTTGAAACCTTCTTTTTCTGTCCAGTTTGTCAGTGTAGATGTGCTGAAGTTATCTGGAGCTGTGGTGTTATGGCATGAATTTGACTGCAACACCAGCCAACTTCCCTTATGAATAGATACCAACCAACAAGGCTTGATTTGTTTGGGACAGTCTATACCAAAGTTTCTGAGAGCACCCAGGCCTGGAATCCTGGCTGTTCATGCTGTTCTGCATCTGATCTGCTACAAACTGCATTTCAACTCATTTGACTGAATAGTAGAAATACCTTTGTCTGTCAGATGAAGGGTAGGACTGCACCGCGTGCTTCCACTTGTAAATAAGTGGGTATTTCTGTGGAGTAACCTCTGCTGCTTCTATAGCTGCCAAGACATCACTATCCAGCTTCGAGGGCTGCTCCCTGGAATATAAAGAGAACTAGATGAAAAGAGAACTATGTACATCTTCAGGCAATGAACTCAATTCCAAAACATTTATTTTTGATACAAGCAAACTGCCTGCACTCCTCTAGAAACACAGGTTCTCTCTGAACTCTCTCCAGGCCCCCAGGTAAATGACTGTCCGGTGGTACACAGTAGTCTCGCAACATATGTTTAGACAATTTAATCTGAGGACATCCCTGCACGTCATGAACACATTGTTCACCTACGGCAGTCTCACCATAACATCACAAGCCTGGCAGACCAACAGACACCAGCAAAGTTAACTGAGACAGATTTGATAGCAAAGACTTTCCTCCTTCCTTTGGTTCTAGATCTGGTGTTCATGTCATGAGCTGCAGGTGAACTGCGTGGCTACTGCAAAACACTGAAGCACTTTAAGATGATCATCCAAGGCCTATTGCAACCGGTGCTGCTCAGCATCCCATCATCTCAACCTTGGCATCACTCGTGTTCTAAAAAGCATCCTGTGTTGCATATAGAAACCAAAGGACCAAGAAGTGTTAAAACAGACCATTCTTACCCAAGCAGGAACAAGTTCTTAGACTTGTTGGTTGTGGATGAAGCCCTCAAAGGAAATTTCTGGGAAGAAAGTTCTTGACGTTGTTGTGCCTCATTCGTCTGAGTTCCCGATTCCATGGACAATCTCTCCTTTTCTGATGGTATTTTGTGTTCTGTCCTTACTTTGATCTCTCTAGGTTTACCTTTAACTCTTGGCTCAGAAGAACTTGCCAGTGAAACTGCAGAGCAGGTCTTGTCGTTGGACATTCTCACGTGACTTGCTCCTTCAGCTGGAATTCTCTCCGTTTTTTCAGTGATTTTCTTTGATTTCCCTGCAGTCTCTTGTTCTTGGAACGACAGGCTCTCAAACTCTGACAGTAAACTGGGAATGGGCGACACAAGGCACTCTTCTCCGTCACGCAAATGCTTTCTGTCACTAATTACCCTTTCACTGGACACAGGATTATAAAACCCATTTTTGCTGGCAGGAGTTGCCTTTTCATAGTGCCTGGGGCGATGGGCTGTTTCTATGATGTCTGCTGCACGCTGCATGGACAAGATATCACACTGAACATCCCCGATGGCACCAACGGGTTCTTTGGACACAATGGGTTGGCTGATGTTCCGTGCTGCATTTTGTCTGTTTTTAATTTCTTCTAAGCTCATGTCATCATCATCCTCATCCAGAAATGCTCCAACAGAAATAGAATTGCAGCACTTTTTACTCTTGCCTGTAAACAATTTTCACAACACATAAAAGGACTTTCAACACAATGCTGAGCAAATAAACTAGGAACAGATACAGAACCTCTATGCCCTGTTCTATTTACTGAAGCTCTCAATCTTATTCATGCAACAGCATGAACTAACCTAACAAAAGTAAACACCAAATGGTAGCATTATAACTGTATCTTTTTTTGCAAACAACCTTTTACAGCTTCATCATTTCAGAGCTGTATTTCCTACACTCCTCACCATTCTACATTTCCTACACATTAACCATCCACAAAGGATAAAGTCAGGATAAAGCAGAATAGGGTAAGAAAATGTTATTGATCATAGAATTGTTTCAGCTGGAAAAGATCTTTAAGATCATTGAGTCCAGCCTTTGTCCCAGCCCTGTCAACCACTACAGCATTTCCCTAAGTGCAACATCCACCTGTCTTTATTGATATAAAAGAGCTTTAGTTTTCATCTCATCCAAAGCACAAAGGCTTATGATTAGTCCTTTGACTATCCTTCAAGATCTTGTCAGCCAGGTTTATCCAGTACCAGAGCTCCCTCAGACCTATGATACCACAGGAATAGAAGAGGATGAAGCACAAAGGTTTAGGACTGGTATGTGCCTTCCATAAACACACGGCAAGCAGCAGCTGAAGAAGGTATAAAAGCCTTCTTAGGTTTTGTTTAGTGTGTCTTTCACACTCAGCTGTAAAGAAATACCCTTTCATTTACAGAAGGTATTTATTCTGTATCTGTTCAATATTCTAAGATGAATTCCCAAATGCTTTGAGTAAAAACATGCTGAAGATAAAGGTGTTCTTACAGGAATTTCATTCAGGGGCTACAATCAAATGAAGACTTTCATATGAAAGATGGCAAACATGTAACAAGGTCTGCTCTACTTCTCCTCCACCCACGGTGTTGTCAGCCACTTGTTCCATACTCTAATCAGACTGTTTGGCTAACAGATGAATAATAGCAACTCCAACAGTTGAATGCTACATCCCCTGGGCACTAAGCCTCTTCTCTCCCTCTTCTTCCGAGGTACACCCTGTTGTTTGTAGCATTTGCTCCTTTTCTTACCAGAAGGATGTGGAGTTTTATATCTGTTGCAGGTTTCATTTTCCCCTGTTTCTTGCTGAGCCTTTTCGCTCATTTCCCGATGACTCAGGTACTCTTCTAATTTTTGCAGCCCCTCCTGGGAAGACAGATCAACAAAACAGCCCAGAAATTCCCAGTATTCAACCCACGGGAACCCCAGCTCATGAGCTAACTCCCTGCAATAAATAAAATAAAACGAATCGTTTGTGAAGACAGAAATATCAGTTTGACAATCACTTTTCTGAACACATTTTATCAGCTATTCACAGGAGTACAAACGCGCAACCAGGCAACACAATTCTGCTACAATCGACAGCCTGCCAAAGTGATACACAGTGTCCTTAGCAAACACAGCACCCATCTAGGTTTTTCTAGAAGATGTTTCAGATTGTATCTTGTTCTTACAGTTAGCACCACAAATATTGCTATTTTTAAGCTGACTATCTAGACATCAGACAGACAAATCCCCACTGATGCGGGCACAGTGGCAAAGATACTCCACTCAGCAGCTTTTTCTCTTTGGGAATGGGAAGAACTGAGGGGTTATTTTAAAGCAAGAAGTCTGATCAGCTTTTAACAAAGTATGGTTTTTTTTCCCATATGCTGCTGACACGAGGTGTTCTTTCAGCAGGGACACATACCACTACACACGGCTTTTATAAAGCACAACATTTGTAGTGGGATCTTTCAATTCTGCTGTATTTTTACCAGTGCCACAATTGTACAGGAAAAGTAGGCCACGCATAATTTTACATTTCTGACAAATTAGGCAAGGAAATGTTTGAGAAAATAATTCTACACATATCATCAATAACAGTTACAATAACTTTTTCTTTATTTCCACAGATAAGAAAACTAGCTCTCATATTTTTTGCTATTTTGTTTACACAAAAATACACTGAAAGTCCAACTACAATATACTTCATAAATATTTCTGCCAGTAACTTTTGCCCTAGGATTTTGTTCAGTAATAACCATACTCTCAGCACAAGTCTTTCAATTGCTCTATTGCTATTTTTAAAAACTGATTCTCTTAGATACCTTCCAACTCTTTCAACACCTCTCTCCAGATCAGATTTCCTGACATTGTGAAAGAAGCCAGCTCTCTCTCGAGGTGGGGTCTTCCAAAGCCTGTGAAACTCTTCAGCCTTTAAAAAACAGAAATAAGTTAAAAAAAAAAAATACACTGCACACAATCTGAAGCTAACTCAATGCTGCCTAAATGTCTGCCTGTGTGTCTAGAAGACATTTATGTCTTATGTGGAAACAACTCAAGTTCTGCCACAAGTATTGCTCAACTCTAGCTATGGAGAATCTCACGCTGGATCTTAAGTTACTCCTCCCACTATTACTTGGTTTATTACTTTACTTTGATTTCGTAACTGATTATTAAAAGAGTAAGGACCATAATGTATAACCACCTTAAAGTAGACTGCAGATACAAAGTCTGCCTGGTTTCAATTTGTGTGCAGCAAAACCAGGTACGTCTTACAGCTTTCCTATGTCATTATCACTGTAAGGACAAATGTCCTTTTGGTCTCTGGTTTCTAGGATGCATAGGTCATGGTTTAATAGGTACATATTTAACTCCACAGACTCGCTACAATTACTAGAATATATTCTTGCTGTTTATTTTGAACTCCTGAAGGGAATAAAGTAATGGATTTTTGTCAAGTTGTACTTCCTATTTCTAAAGGTGTTATACTCCCAGCATGTTCATACTGAATGAATGACATGCCTAGAAATTTAGAATATATTTAAGTGTTATCTAAATATTCCTCCTGAAAACTGAAGATTTTGTTCTTCTGCTACACAATGGATATCTTTCCAAAACTATCCCAACACCTACTACCTGGTTGTCACTTTTTCCATTTAGGAAAACCATACTAGTGTTAATTCAACAAGCAGAGGTGATAAAGTGCTTCTAACATCCAGTGTCAGGTTCTAGAAATGAAATAAATATATAGGTAAGATTTTTTAAAACAATTCATAGCCACAGGTTGAAAGGTTGTGTTTCACATTAGAAACTTGGAGCAGTTATCTGTAAGGCAACAAAAAGTTTGTCACAGAGTGCTCTTTGGATAGGTTCTAAATGGTAAAAAGAGAAGAAAACCATTCTTCGACTGAACTTCCAACTCTTCTTATTTACACCACACAATGCTATGTTTTAGGCAGTAAATATTTACAAGTTTCTGTGCTTCTCCTTCTCCATGGAGGAAGATCCACCTCTTGAAGGGGCACCGTAGGAAACAGGAACAAGCTACACCACACAATGAACTGTGGATGAATCTTCTAATGGTTCTTTATATACAAAAAACAAGCAGGAATAGGCATTGGAGTCCTATAAAGTTATCTCCTTACCTTTGAGGGGCTCATGGGGCCTGCAAAAGCTCTGATGGACAACACTGGATCTTTGGGGCTGCCAGGGTATTTAGATAAAGCTCTTTGGGGGCTATCGTCTGTGTGATCAGGCGACCATGGGGCCCCAATTACAGGAGCTGAGGAATTGTCTTCTGCTTTCAAGAGTGGTACATAGTATTGACCTAAAATAAACAACACAACACATCATTAAGAAGCTTGTGTTACATTAGCCTGCTGCTCTTTCCTAAAATATCAGTGCACCTGTATATTTAGCCATCTGACTTTATTTCAATACTAATGAAATTACTAATTACTTGTAATTCAAAGTCACCGTTTCAGTGTTTATTGCCTGATCACAGGCTGTATTTTACTATGGGCTCCCTTCTCTTTCCAAGAGACCTGCATTGATACACACATCCCTTCCCCAAGGACCTTCAACAGATTTCCAAACCTCCTTTTGCAAATGCCTAAACCCACATATGACAAAACAGGGAAAACTTGTATGTCAAAGAAATGACACAACTCCAGCGTGACAAATCTCATGCTCTGTAAAGGTCTTTGCTTTTAGGTTAAACTTTCTGTTTCATGTTTGCTGAATAAAATAAAGACCATGGCCACGTTACAGATCTGTGAGGATACCCTTGTGATCCATACAGAAAGAGTTCTCATCATTTAAAGGCAAAAAGTTTTCCGTTCCTTGCCAGTTTTAGAGTTTCCCTTTGGTTTTTACAGCACTGTACAGTACCATCATTTATGAACAGGAATGCTCCAGAAAGCAAACAGAATGAAGACAAAGAGAAGACAAATGAAGACAAAAATACATGCCTGATACAGACCTTGCAAGTACTCTCTTATTTTTTCTTTCAATCCTGCAGATTTGTTGTCACTCCTTACACAAACTACCTGTTAATAGAACGTTAGCAGTTTGTTAGTAAAGCATTAACATCAATCTCAAGTCAATTCTGATTCTTTTTAAACAGTCCCATTATAGCACTCTACCAATCTCATCCAGTACTCTTAATTTATAGTAGAACAAACCAGTAAAATCCATCCCATACCTGTACAGTGGATGCTGTAAAGCAAAGGCAGTGAATCATAAAATTTACGACTTTTCCCCATGTACAACCAGTGTAACGAATTTTCAATGTTGCCAAAGATTTACGCTCTGACTATGACACTGGTATCTCCCTACAAGCCCTCTACCTACAGGAAACTTCTGAATTTGAAAAATATCGATCACACATAACATTTCTGGTTTTGTTGTGGACACGGAGAGACTTACATCTGCCGGAGTCTGATCATCCTTGTTTCTTGGGTCCTTCACAATAGCTGGGTGTGAGGTAAGCACTTTAACAACATCCAAATTCCCAAACTTGCAGGCAAAGTGCAAAGGAGTATCAAATACCTGCAGGTGCAAAAAGAAAATTCCCATGCAGCTGGAGACAGGACAAAGTCAATCCCCACAACTTTTGAGACTGTGAAAACTAAACAAATGTCACGACTAATCATCAGGGCTCTCAGTAGATCTTTTCCCACCAGAGTGTAGAATACAATTATATAACCCACAAAACTCACGTACAGCTCATTTTGCTGGAAGTATCCCCTTCTATTCTCTTTCCTTCTCCCTTACACCTTCCAGTGTAACACACTGCCAAACATTCAAGTCTTACCTTCTTATCTGGTGTATTAAGGTAAAGGTCAACAATGTACTGGATGCGGTTCTTCAACATGATGTCATCATCATCTGGATACATAAGTCGCATGAATTCAGGGTTTTCCAAAGTGTCCAGCACTAGCTGGCAGATCCCAGCCTGATTCACCTTGGCAGCAACGTGCATGACATTGTACCGACACCCTTCCTGGAGAAGACAAATATGAGAATGAACTGACATCTACCAGCTTTCTTATGCTCCTACACTTCACTGGTTCATTGCAAAGGCTCCCACACTGAGCCACAGATTTAGATTTTTGTTTCTTAGTGTTTCATTAGGAAAAGATGGTTAGAAAACGGTACAAAACCATTCAGAACTGCTGTAAATTGTGTGATATTCTAAAGACTTAAGTATCTTTATGTGCACATAATTCTTGCAATTAACAACAAAAATGGGGCAAAGGAAATATAGTAAGGTATTACATCATAAAAGCAGGTAGGAAGCTCAGTGGATAAAAAGAGCAGGAAAATGTGTGTGTGTGTACATATATATATAAAATTCAGTTTGCTGAAAAGCCTTACATACAAAATCTCACCAGCTTCCCAAAGGTGGTCTGACAGCACCGCTAAAGGGTACCTTGTGCATAGGCTGGAGCTGCAAAGCACACTTTGAAACATCAAGGTAAGTGGTGCTGTAGGAGCACCTCATTCCAGCCTAGGCACTACCCACTTCCTCACAATCATTCTGTTTTAAAAAACACTGGAATAGTTTGGAGATCAATACTACACGAAGGCAAGATGATTCTTATACTGCTGGATATTCTTTCCCTACATAACTGCATACTCAGTTTCTTCAGCTCTTCTGGAGCAAAGTAAACTCTGTTATGCTGGGTGACTCAGGCAAGACAGACAACTGCTATGTTCCCCTTTGTTTTCAGCTAGAATCAATAAACACTGATAAACTTTGCCCTGATGGAAACAAGATACTTCGAAGGAAGAGCAGGAAACATTCCTTCCAGTCCTGCTTCTCAGGCCTCAAGGCTAAAACATGAAACCAGAACTTGGATTGTTCTATTTAATCTTTTTCACCTGTACGACCGTTGGATTGTCTCCTGACCCAATCAGATAGCGAGGGTTGCTCCAAATAAGTTCTGAAAACGTTGCTGTATCTCCCTTTTCAACAGCACTCCGGAGTTTGGCTGTAAGATCTTGAACACGTGGACTTTTGTAACTGTTGGCTCTCTCCTTATTAGCAGTTTCAGCCTCAGGGGAGTATAAGTCATCTATCAAAACATAAGTAACATATTACTAGATACAATTCTTACTGTGATGGTTATTTTTATTGCCAGACAATGAAAATAAGCTTTTAATTTAAAATATGTATCAATTTTGCATCTTTAAGGTACAGGAAAAAAAAAACACCACTGAAGTCAATGACAACATTCATAAATACTAGTAGTTAGGGAGGGAGGAGAATATGACTTCATCATCTTGTAAAACTGATTCAGGCTTTAATAGGAACTGATACATTGTACAATTAGCGATGTGCTGTTATCCAAACTTAAGAGCAAAATTCAGAAAGAAAAACTTTCTAGACATTGAAATTGCTTTTGCAGTTTTTGTGACTCCTGAGCCCCTTTAACCTATACTGTGCACTTCTATCAGCATCTCATCAAACCTGAAAATCCTCAAGTCCAGGAGTAAAATGAGATCCTACCAAATACAACCAGGCAACATACATTACCAACATTTCAGCTTTAGAACAATAGTAGCATTTTTACTGTCAAATTCATGCAAACAGAACAATGAAAATTGCTTTTAGCAGTAACCAGTTTACTTCACCATAACACAGACCATAGAAACCATCCATCGAAAGCCAAACCTTACACTTTAAAATACAAAAAGCAGTTCTTTTCATAGATTCCTGGGGCTTTAATTCACTTCTGTGGTGGTTCTTTCCAAAAGGAATGGCAGGATTCCAACATTCTTTAGTTCTTTTTTATTTCTGTACATAAACTTTGGTGCTCCTTTCTTGGGAAAGTATCAGCTACCTTTAAGGATGACTTCTCCAGTGACAGGACCATTTTATACAGAAGTAGAACCAGATTGTAATTTAAAAATTAAAATACACTTTTTATTGCCTGTTTCTAATTTATTCCACTGGCAAAAAAAGTAACTAAATACTAGTTGTCATATCTATTTGTACAGTAACTGTACTTGTCGAGTAAGCTCTGATTTAACATTTGTTTACAGCTTATCTGACACACCACCAGTCTAAAGGGTCTTCCATTTACTAAGATACTTCGACATTTTTGGTGCTGAAGTTGTTGCTGCTTCTCTCATAAAAAGATTAAGAGACTGTATATTGCACCTACTGTACCCAAGCATCCTCACTTACCTCTGTTAAACGACCCCACTTTCACTGGAGACAAACACAAAGAAGACTTGCTTGGAGATGGGAAATAATCACAGATTCCTTTAGCAAATTTCTCAGCATCCTCTCGGTTTGAAAAAGCTTTAAAACGGGAACCCTTAATCATTTTAACAACTTGGAGAGCTTCCTTTCTATCTTCATAAACATGTATTCTATCTGCAACAAAGCACCACCAAAGGAGTTACTGCAATAATGTCAGATTTGTTCCCTGAAACAGATGACAAAATTCTCAGGTTATCCTTCCAGCTTTGATCTCAAACTCTCCCAGACATGGCATAAGAATCAATATTCCTTTTACATTTTCTCTCTCAGAAATTGAGCAGAAGTATTTTACACACTCCAGTTAACGTGAGGTGACACGTGTACAGCGTTTGACCATTCATATCAATATCTGAACATCTTTTAAAATAGCTAGGCCAGCTTCAACAAGCAAATATTTCACATCCAGACTGAAAAGCAAACTCTGAGCTTATTTGTCCTGCATTATTTTCCATGTTCTCTAGTTCAGAAAGATGTAAGCGATCCTCTGCCACAACTTTAACACCTCTATACAGATATTAATCAAATCATTCCCCTTCCTTTCTCCTGCATTAACATTAATTTCTTCAAATTAAGGTATATGAATATCCTTTTTATAGGAAAGAATACTCATTACTGTCTCAGAGTAAATGATCTTTTACTACTATACTACTTTGGTTCCTTACTACTGCACTACTGCAATCCTGCCACTAGATCATTTAATGATTCCTTATTGTAGTATATATCAATAAAATGAAAATGAATGATGCTTCCCGATACCAGTTGCCATTAAGATAGAAAGGAAAATATGAAATCTGTTAAAAGAGATCGTTTAAGCTTCAGTTGAGGACAGTATAAATAGCTTTGACTGTTTATTTATAGGATTACTTTTTATTCTTGAGAGGGATTAAAGGGATGTGTATGACAGTAGCAGTACATAATTTTCTTCATCTGAGCTACACTGAAGGGAGGATCCTCACGAGTATCAGCTATCGTGGCTGAACATCTGGGATGTCTTACAACTCTGTTTCCATCCTTCAGAAGACCCAACAAATACTATTTACAGAAACAAAAAAATACTTCAAGCAATGCTTAAAATACTCAAGCAGTGGTGTTTGTATCACCTGCTACGTAGGAAAAGGTCTATTTAAACGCAATTGTAAAATGCTTATCATTAGAATTAAAGGAAACTAATATTCACCATTCCTCGCCAGGATGTCATCATAAACTGGACAAACACCATAGAACTGTGGAGGATCTCTGGATGGTGTCTGAGTGCTGGTTTGTGAATCAGCACATCCCGCTCTACACACTGGAGCTGAACAGTTCATGTGCATCACATCTTCTTCTGGTGGGTTCAAACCTACAGAGTACCCAAAGTCTGCCTCCTCAGAATCGCTTCCGTGACCGTTGTGATTCGTTGCTGTACTGTTTGAAGCCCTTTGTGCTTCTGCCCGGCTGCTCTCAGATGGGACATTTCCAGCAGCCTCTTCTGATCCTTTTTCTTCCAGCACTCCTTGCTGCTCCAACAATGCCTGAGCCAATTTTTTTTCAAAAATGAACCTAGTGGTTGCAGTAATGGGCCCACATTTCAGCCCTGCTCTTAAAATTTCCTCCCTAAGCTCATCAGGGCTGAGCTGCTTCAAGCGGGACAGTATTGCATCCATTGTTATTCCACCTACAGGGAAGGCAAAAAAGAGACGAGGTAAACTGTAAAGAATAACACAACTCTTTTTTTCCTGCTATTTAAATGCTGTATTAAAGCCAAGGCTGAAAGTGTCTCTCAACAATCTCTCTGATTCTGAAGAGATTATCACAGTCGCAGAGAAGACTAAATATTTTGCACCTCACCACGTTAAGAACATTTTTATGCTACCAGACTTATACCAGAAGTTTATTTCTTCTCCTCTCACAACTCCTTGAGAGAGCATTTACAGCTTACATTTTTTTCTTGTCTGTTTTTTCAGACTTCTTTTGGAGTAAAAATTCAATGCAGGATGTTTAAGCATGAAAAATTCACGATAGGCTGGAAAATATTTGATTCTTGCCAAGAAAGGCCCAATCTGTGTATGTAATGGAATAGAAGAACACAAGCTCTAGAAAGAGATCCTGGTTAGGCAGCACCTAAAGCTAAAGGCACTGCATTATTTCTATTATTTCCAGAAGAATTTCTAGCTGACAGAAGTATTAGTCTTAATGCAGCAACCAGGAGAGTATATCTCTGCCCATGATGATGCAAGGCTGGAACTATTTATACAACATGGTGTTTCCCATATCTCATTCTGAGAGCATACAGCAAGAAGAACAGACTATCTTTTCACATTTCCCTCTGGAACAAAGAGTGGGAGCTGAAAAAAAATTCTGCATATCCAAAGGAAACTCTGGTTTCTCTCTGATATAAGACGACATGTTCCTTATATCACTTCCCTACATGTAACCCGCACACTTAGAGATTCTGTGTGGTCAGCAAGAAGATACTAAAGCCAACAGGATGCCGCCACAAACTTCTTGCTGTGAAAAACACAACTGAGAAATACAGGATTTGCGCAGCTCAAGAACATCAGATGCTCTGAAGTTTTTCATCAGATCCTGCATCCATGTATCTCCACAAAGGCTCTGACATTTTTCCTGCTGCACCCTATTCAGAAAGGACAGCTTTAGGACAGAAGCGATTAGGGTGTGTATTCCTTCAGCTTGCTTTCCCTCTCACCTTAAAATTGACCCTTCCTTTGCTGCCCAGTCATTTTATGGGTTACACTGGTTTGGATAGGTGTGCATGGCATTTTTAGTACTTGATTTTCAATTTCAGGTCTCATCCTCAGTTGATCAAATTCAGACTACCAGAACACATGCACACAGTTTTCCCACGTGAATTGCTTTGGGTTTTTTTCAATTATGTTATACTTGGAATAAAACAACTCCTAAGCTTACGCCATCAGAGACGAAGCAATGTCCCAGGTATGAGGTCAGTATCACCTGTCATTTTAAGTTAAATCTCCTTTAAAGAGCATTTATGAATACACATAGCAGAAATGCCCACATTCATGAGCTTCCATGCTTTAAGGATTACTTGTTCATGAGTCAGAACAGCACTCTTGACTGGGAAACTAATGGCTCGAATGGTGACTGGCTGCACCCTGACATAGCAGAGATGCCGCACTTCAAATAATGGATACTAGTAAGTTAATTATTCATTTTGTCCAAGTGTACACACCCAGAAGTAATTCCAAAATTGCATCTTCATCATAGACTCACCGTGTTGTCAAACTCCCTTGTTTTTTCACATCTGTTGCCAATCACAGCATCACAAGAGACATCAATAAAACAGACAACTTTGGGATTAACCAAACTTTTCATCTATTAAAAGGATCCCAATGCACACAGCAGTTTCAAACCTTTGAGCAGTACTTAAGAAAGCCATGTAAAGTTTTCACTGGAATCCAACTTCAAAACTACTACACTTCTAGTAATAGGAAATACTGTGGAAAAATATGTCAATGCCAAACTTTCAGTAGGTTTTTGAGTATTATTACAACTTGATGGGTGAGTCTGAGGGTTGTTTTCTTTGAGAGTCAATTCCATTGAGAGTTGTTTCTTTCTTGTTTGTTTTGAACATCTGATTTTAAGCATCTTGTCTTTAGAGAATATCTCAGTCTCTGAATATTTCACAAAAATTAACTGGAACCTCACTGAAACGATATGAAATGAGAGTATTTCAACTCAAAAAAACCTACCCCAAACCGTGGCAAAGCCACAGCTGCTGCTGAGCTACCTCCCCTAGGTATTCTAGTTCCCTTAGGATTCCTGGTCCCCTAAGCAACTTCATTGTTTATGATTATCTGACTTGCCCACAGAACCACAAAGACAGATGTGAAAGGTCTTCTCATTTATTCTAAATGCTCTATTTTAAAAAATAAATTTGGTGCCATTGTATTCTAATCAAGGGGGAAAATGTGGCCCTGAGGTCAATTGTAAGAATATCAAAACTCACTATTGTAAGGATTTTCTCTTCGAGATTGCACAACTGAAAAAGACACAATAAAATGAAAACTCAAGGGTAAGAACTTATTGTTGAAAGAACTCAGTGAGTCAACATTACAAAATGCCTTAAGGAATTAACTCAGGAAATGCTCCTATTTTTAGCATTGAGAACCAGCACAATCATTCTGCAGAAGAGCAGACCCTTCCGTAGGTCTGATTCCTGTATGTGCAGCATTCAGGCACACACAAAATTTTTCTTCTTGGTTTGTGGTTAAGTAAAAAATACCAGGAAGGAGCAGCTCCTCTGGTAACTTATGTTTTAACAGAACTTTGTGCCTAAAACTTTCTTCCTCATTTATGTAAGAAACAGTATTTATTTCGTATGTCCATCACAACTCAGGCACAACTCAATCAGAGAGTGAAGTGACAAAGAGACCAACAGTGAAGAAATCAATCTTTGATTTAAGATCTACTGTTGGCACAAAGAATTTTCCACACTAAGTCTGCTTGAACAGGAAAAATATTTTTGGAATGAGAACACAGAACTTTCACGAAATACCTCTGTGTTCTGACATTAAGCTTTTAGCTGCAGGGGTAAGCATTTATTACTTTTTTACCTGCATCCCCTATTTTCAACTGTCTAAAAGTGTGACTTGCAAACCTCAGAAATAGCCTAAGATGATCTTCTGATCATTTACCACATGTAGATGCAAATGGTGATTATTTGAACTTTAAAAGATACTTTTTGCAACTTCAGATGATCTGGAGTAAAGGCAGCATCGATGCAGTTACCTTTCCTAGTTTAGCACACAAGGTCTTGCAGTTACCTTCAGTGGCTCAGAAAGACAAATAACTACTGTAACAACAATGCATGTTGGAGACTTCTTCCAAATCAACTCCAACCTGGAAGGAGTATGAGCTGTATTTTCCCTTGTCTTACTACATCAGTAAGAAAAGTAGAATCTGCTTGCAAAAAAATTAAGACTAACACCCAGACAGACTTTTAAAGATAGCAATACTATTTACTCAACTACTCATTAAACCCTTCAATAAGTGATCAGTGTAAGAAAACAGACTCTTTTTTTTTTTCGGAGGCAGGAATTAGCCACACAGATCCTGTCTTTGGCTGTACTTTGCTGGGACTGACACCCGGCAGAACAACCGTGGCTATGCAAGTTGGTATTTAGTCAGTACTGCCTGTTGCCACATTAACGGTTACGAGCTACGTGGCAGAAAAAGAACTGCCAAGCAGACTTGGAATGAGCTGCGGGCAGGCCAGGAATAAGAGAAGAGGAAAAAAACACATGAACAGGAACGAAAAACGCGCACGTAGAGCTACAGCTAGAGCGAGAAGGCGGGCTGGGCGTGGGACAGGCTTCGGGTAGCAGAGAGCAGGTGCGGAGGTGCGTGGTGAGGGTGCAGGGGCCGCAAGCAAGGCCGAGCCGTGCGAGAGGAACGGAGCGCGGCGCCGGGCACCAGCCGTGACAAGGCCGGGCCGGGCCGGGCCNGCCCACGCGCCGCCAGGCCCCGCGCCTGCCTGTGCCGCTGCCTGACAGAAAAGCGCGGCCCCGCCGCCCCGCCCTCCGCCATGGCTGAGCCCCAGCGCCCGCCGCGCCACGCTCTGCCCGCCCGCCTACAGCCGCGCCACGCTCTGCTCTCCCCGCTCCAGCCGCTCCAGGCTCTCCTCTGCCCGCTCCAGGCTCTGCTCTCCCCGCTCCAGGCTCTGCTCTCCCTGCTCCAGCCGCTCCAGGCTCTGCTCTCCCCGCTCCAGGCTCTGCCCGCCCCGCTCCAGGCTCTGCTCTCCCCGCTCCAGGCTCTGCTCTCCCCGCTCCAGCCGCTCCAGGCTCTGCTCTCCCCGCTCCAGCCGCTCCAGGCTCTGCTCTCCCTGCTCCAGGCTCTGCCCTCCCCGCTCCAGCCGCTCCAGGCTCTGCTCTCCCCGCTCCAGGCTCTGCTCTCCCCGCTCCAGCGCCCCGGCTGGCTGGAGCTCGCGGCCCGTGCGGAGAGCGCTGGCGGGTGGGAGCGAGCCTGTGTCCTCCACAGGGGAGACACGAGCCGCGGCTCCGCTCGGGGCCTGTTCGGAGCCGCAGCTCCCGCCTGGCGGCCGCCCCCTGCTCCTGCCCACTCACCGTTACAACGGGCAGCTTTTCTTCTGGGCTATCGTCCCCGGCTGTTTGTTGGGTTACGTACGGGGCGGGGGTAAGGGCTGTCGGAAGAGGCTTCAGAAAGCTGCCGGCAGCAGAGCGCCAAACACGAGAGAGCTGTGTGTGGGTCACGTGGGAGTTCTGTGCTTTGCTGCTTGAGGACGGGGCTGGCAGGGTGGGTTGGGAGATGCTGGGAGCACGCAGGCAGGAGCCTGCCACTCCGTTTAAAGTCGTTTTCCCTCAGACAGGCGTGGGCCCCGCTGCCCACAGCAGCTGCAGCTTGAGAAGTGACACAAGCAAGTCCCTTGCAAGGGGAAGCATTAATCTGTGAGATCTGCACTAGTCTCAAACAAGACAGCTGAGACGGAAAAGCACGAAGAAAGGGCCCAAGGCATTGGAAGGAAACAAATCCCTTCAACCAACCTAAACCCGTCATCCCCCAAGATGGAGCATCACCTTCTGGGTAAAGGTACCTGTACTACGAGCAAATGATGCTGCTGTTGGTTTCAATGATAACATGGCAGACGTTCAAGAAGTTGACAACATCCCTTAACTCCCACTGTTTCACGTTACAAACAAGGTTCAGTCATTTCCTCAGCATTGCAACGGGCTAATTCAGAATCAAGATGCCATTCCTGGACTGTTCCACTTTGTACATGCAAACTTCTGATGCTGGCCCATTCAGGCCCTGGGAGATGCACTTATTACCTTTCTTTCCTGTTCAAACTCAGAAAAAGGAAATAACAGTAGAAACACAAGAACAATACATTTTAGATATGTGAAAAAAAAGTGAGAAATCCATATGCAATAACGCAGTCTTTCAAAATAAGGTGGGTTCTTGCCCTAGAGCTGGCTATACAGCATATTCAGAATCCTCAACATAAAAATTCTCTGTGGTTTTGGACAGTAAGATTACACCAATTTCTCTTTAAAAGTAGAAACAACATGGAGCCCTTTACCAAAAATAGTTTATTGCACAAAACTTTTAAAGGAATTCCTATGCACATTATTTTCATAATCCACATGCTTTGTATGATCATAAACATTAATTGTACATAGTATAACTCCTCCATCCCCTGGGTTATTCACTCGAGGACATGAAATGATAAAACTTCTATCTTTACAGCCAAAGCAGACATGACTGAATGTCATGTATCAACCATAACGTTATTTCAGTCACAATGTCAGAACATCTTCCCCTCCCCTAGAAATCTGTGCATCTGTATTGGAATTCAGGCTGCCCGACTGTCCAAGGCTGAAGTGTTACACAGTAGTAGGAAACCCGAGTGATCAGATGAAAGCTGATGAGCATTTGGAATTATTTTGGACTAATTACTTTCACATGAAAACATTTCAAGGCTCTGGACACAGTAAGTTACATGCAACTATTCACACTCCCCCAAGCAAAGTTAATAAAACAAACATCACGAGCTTTTGCGTCACCAGTAGTGAATTTGTCATCGTTCAGCTAAATTTATATCGATAATACTATCTGTCCCCAGTGGACTTTTAATGTTGTCAGAGCTAACATTAAACCAGTCATGTTGCTGCAGTTCACTCCCTCACGGAGGAGTAAGTAATCCATGAAAACATGAGCACTATAACTTTCATCCTGGATATTACTCAGCTCTTTATAGATGTGAAATTCTCGTAGATTTCAGCTAGGATATTGCCTGAATGAACGGTGTGGGATCAGATCCTCCCATTGCATGAGTGGATAAGGGGCTCAGCTGATCCCAATACAGCGCACAAACATTTCCAAGAAATCTGGAAGACTATAGAATGGAGCATTTTAGGATGTTCAGCAACACCAGAGACGCAGTAATTAACATTTTTTTTCCTATTGTAGGGTTTGTTGTTATTGTTTTTTAAATGCACAATTATTTGAGAGCCCTCAGAAACCCAAGGGCATCTGCAAATAAGTAATGCTGCAGCATTTACCAACTTTCATCACTTGGCAAACATTCTCATATTACAGAGACCTTTCTCCTTCATCAACAGCTTGATTTAGTAAGTAGCAACCACTGAAGAAACAGACATGGATAATACATTCTATTGCAGTGCTTGAAAAAGGAAAAGAAAACACATCTTTAAAAAGATTCTTCTTCAGATTTTTCTCTGAGTTTTTGGCAGTGCTGTGACAAGCAGAGGAGAGGCAGATTTCATTCCTACAACTAGTTTATTGCCTAGACAGCAGAGACCTGAAGCTTCGTAGAGCATGCTCAGCCTCAGGATGAGGCTTCTTAATAAAACAGCTACTATTCCTCTGGGTAATTAAGAAATGTAACTGATGAGCTTTGAAAAAAGGCCTTGCTGTTATCACATGCTGTGTGCTCCTTCTAGAGGGCTTCCCAGGTGGCTTCCCTAACTTAACTGACTTAGTACCTGTCTGTCCTTCATTTAAGTAGATGTTCATGGAACAAATACAGGGTGAATATAAAATGAAAATACCTACTGCCCAAGTGCTTTCAGACAGTTTCAGGTGGGTCAGTGCAGAAATCTAATCTGAGCACAACAGCTCCCTCACCTTTAAAAGGAAAACCAGACATCTAAGACTACTTGATGGCATAAGCTCATCTGTCTTTACAAGGAGATAGTCAAGAAATGCAACACTGCACTGAAAACAGATGCCAGTAAGATTATTGACACAAAAAGAGGACAGCAGACATTCAGAAGAACTATGAAGATTTCTAACAGTTCTGGCTTCTTTAATACCAGATAAAACCTTTATCCTTACAACTGTTGCCAAACTTAAGAGATAAAACATAATGGATTCTTAACTGTAGGCAAAGTGTTTATTAAAATGAACAGCAACAGTAAGGCTGCAACAGTGCTACTGAAAATCATGAATGGTTGATAACCTTTTTTTGTACTGAATATATTAAATATGTAGTTTTAATTTTTTTCCTTAACAATACTGCTTTGAGCTTCTTTGAGCTTTATATACAGGCAACTTCAAGAACGTGACAGCAGTGAGAGAACAAGTACCACTAACTCCACAAAGCAGACTCCAGCAGTAGGCAGACTCGAGCGTGCCTGAGCTAGTCTGTAAAGCTTTTGACTTTTCTTAGCATTGTTTGGTAGCTCTGTATGATGGGCATCTAATGCCACACCAATGCATTCCTTCTGTCATCAATTGCAAGCCCTTGAACTTTTAGCATCCCTCCACTTTGATCCAAACCAAATGTCAATTAAAATCCAATAGCTGAGGGCCACGAGCTTGGTCAGTGTGGACACTTTTAAGTACAAAGTGTTCAACTGGACTAGAGCTTGAATTGGTAATTATGAGAAATCAGACTTTGGATAAATATGGGTGAGTTTAGGTTTTTTGTTTGCCCTTTTTTTGCCTTACTGCTAAGCAAACTGCAAAAATTTCCCCCCCACCCCCAAACAATCAAATCCATCCAAAAGTAGCAACATTCTCTTTGGAAAAAACTAGGAGCTAGATAGGAACTAGAAAAATAGGAACTAGATTTTTGATTTTTTCCCCAGCCACTTAACCTACTGGTAATGATTAGATTTCTTTCTTTTTTAAACACCAAACTACAGCAGATATAATTGATCTGTTTTCTCTATATTAGTACACAGTTGCCACTAAATCTTCCAAATAATCTGTTACGTACATTTTGATTTGAGCTTTAGCAATTAGCATATTAGGCATAGCAGTACCTCCACATGGCATTTTTTAATAAGGAGAGGGTTTATCACTGCACTGAGCGCCACGTGGAGCAAGAGGACCAAAGATGAGGGAATCTCAAGTGGGCTGCTTTAATAACAATCTAGTCAAGGTGCTCTGCAGAGAGGCTGCCACAGCAGGATGGACACCTTGTAGGTGAAATAGTAGGGGAAATGTGTAGGAGAAGTTAAAGCTAATAAAAATAATAATTTTATAGGCATATAATTTTGTCTTTTAAAGTAAAAATAATTACTTCTCTAAAAGCTCTGGCTTTAGGGGCTAATTCCCCTAAGCCATTTGTACAGTATGTCAAGAAACAGCAAACTTAAATGTAACATTGAAACAATGACAGTAACAAAACCCCATCCTGTCAGCCATAACTTACAGTATATAAGCATATTAAAACAGATATTCAAAGTCAGAAAATTATGATTTTTTCCTTTTATATATATATATATATTACACTCATACCTTTTTTCAAGGGTGTCTACTTCAAAAGTTGAACTAAAAAGGTGCAAGAAGTGTTTGTGCAGTGAAGCAAAGCTCCCTACTGGCCTGTGACTGTAAGAGAAAAACTGATATTTCAGAGAACACCCCAGGCAAATCTGGCAAAGATACACACTGCTCTGCATCACTTGTCTTTTACACTCTGGTTTTGCTATAGGTCAGAGGTCATCTTTGTAACTAGAAATGGCTTCAAATGGCATTTTTTTATTAAATACAAATATCTGTCATTGAATTTGAAGAACAGATTCTAAGAGGAAGGAGAGAGGATGTTCAGAATATCCAGTTCTCATCCACTGCTAATGGCTGAACATAAGCAGAACTTATTTGTCCCTGTGATTTGGATACAACCCAAGATGGAGGAAAAACAACACCCCACTCCCTAAATTAAAACAAAACAAAACAAAAAAACAACAAACCCACCAAAACCTGGATGATACTTTAAACTTCAGATTCAACAAATACAGACCTGGAAACAGATGCTCCTCTTGACCTCATTCTAAACCTTCATCTGAATCTTTTACCAAACCCCAGAATGAGTGAGCTTAACCACTTAGCAGTCCCCAGCATGACAGAACTATTATGGTAAGGTTTCAAACAAACCCTTTGAACAGCATGTTCTCCATCATATACAACACCAGTTTCTCAAAACCATGCCCTTTGCTTCTACAGGCAAAAGCACAACTCTGAACACCGTCTTTAAACAGGAAATAAATAAATAACTTTGATAAAGATTTGTTTACATACTTAAAGCAGTAAGGAGACAGACAGATAAGGAGGTTATAGTGTCAAAGCTTCCTTGTCACTAACACTACAATTCTGTTTCGTTTCGTCTAAAGTAGGAACCTGCTGCTGGTCTGATGCAGTTGCAGGACTGGTAGAGGTAAGGTCCATTAGTTGCCCCTCAATCTGAGTCCACGAAGACATTGATTCATGTACTGTAATGGTGTGTTCCTCCATCTGACGTTGAAGGCTGTCCATTTCTTGCCTTTTGACAGTATTGAGAACAAAAAAGAACGAAAATTAACAAGCAGAAAGCTAGCTGCTAAATGCAAGGTCAAAAATTACTTTTCTGATTCTTGGTGTCTAAGCTATAGTGTACACAAGAGAAGGAAGGCTACCGGAAGCTTAGGAAACTTCTGTCTTTAAGAGCAAAACAAATACAATATGCTTAATTAAAAAATAAGGGCCACCAGTGCAGCAGCTCCTTTGCTGCACATACTCATTGCCAGGGATAATGTAGCACTGTTTCTACAATAAAGTCACTTAGTGGCTGCAACCAGACCGGTGTGGCACTTTTGCAGGTACAAAAGACAATGTGGGAGGTTGAGGTGAGGAAAGTTGCACAGAAAAATAACTAGATAAACACATTATGACTTTAGTCAGACACCAACTTAGCAAAGCAACTAGCCTGGTAGTCCAGGGAACATTATCACTGGCTCACTCCCCTCAAATATCAACCGAGGTGGTAATAGCAGCTCGGTTCTCCCAATAACCTGAACTCTTCATCTTCCTGAAGGTGTTGTTTTCCTGCTCAGAATCTCATATGCAACCTTGTAAGAGAAGACCTGAAAACATCTTTTTGGCTGAATAAACTTCCTCTGTAGAGACTTCTTATTAATACACTGCCTGAGCTCCTAGCATGAGCAGCCTTTCTGCTGCTCTGAAGAGAAAAAAAAAAAAAAAAAAAAATAAAAAGCAACCTCTCTGCTGCTTTTCCACCAGCAAGACCATTTAGAAATGGTTGTTCCTGGTTTGTTCTATGTACAATTTAGGATGGACATTTTGTCTGCTTCGTTGTAAAGATTTCTTTTCCTATTTCACTACCATGTAAGCAAGCACTTCCAATGACAGAACAGCCTGCTGTCCTAAATATAGTCCCAATAAGAGGAAAAGAATTCACTTTACAAATCCTTTTTTCCTTAGGCTGGCAGCTGTTTCTTGGAAACATTTGTAAGATTATTTAATATGGTTGAAAATAACAGGTCATACTTTAATTGCTGGAGACAGCTGTTCAGATTTTTTAAAGGCTCCTTGCTCACAGCTGTTGATGGTTTCAACAATTCTTCCAGCAAGGCAGCAGGCACTGGACAATCAGGAATCTTGACTGGAGTCACAGGATTTGAAGAGTTATTCTCTCCTTTCAGTTCCTTCCTCTGGTTAAAGAAAATAAAGAAGAATAAAAAATACAATTATTTCATCAATGTCTTTTCTACCACATGGAAAAACTGTCACATCATACAACTGGTACATATCTGCACTGTAAAGTAAGACTCAGAATCACATTCATGTTAAGTCTCATAAGTCATAAGCGAAAGTTCCTAATCCAGTGTCATCTGGTAGCCATTCTGGAATCTGCAGGATGAGGTATCAGAACCAGTGTCTAAAAGAATGACATGGAGGCTTCCATACAAATCATAAAACTCAAAGAGACCACTACTAGTTACCTTTTGAAATTGTGGAAGGATAAAAAACATAGACACTATGTAGAGGACAGATACATGAACATTAGGAGAGTGTTAACTATATGAAGGTATTAACTCCATATTTGCTCACAACTCATTACTTAAGTGCTACCTTTTTTGCTTTCTTATTTTTCATGTCACAATGCAAATGTATGATACTATGCTAAAACACAAAGCTTTCTGAAGCAAAAGGTGCCATATACAGGTACTTTTGCCAGCAAATCCTCCTGCGTTTATCCTTTAAATATCAGGACATCACAGGCAGATATTTCAGTTCAGATTTTTCACCAGGTGGGGTATTCTTCAGTGCTCTCATTTAAGAGCATTAGCAGAGCATTTTCCAGAAGGCTATAATAGATATTCTTCCTATTTAAATACCTTCTTCATTTTGCCATGCTTTAGGTCTAACTTCAGTTGCTGGTTCTGCTGCAGCAACGACTTCATGCTGTTCTTCAGTTCAGTCACTTTAGCCTGCAGCATAAACTTATCTTTCTGAGTCACCGAGAGGTCTTCTCTCACCACTTCCAACTCAGTCTTGATATTCTAAATAGAAAAAGAAGAGAAACAGTGTGACACAGGGAAACAATAAAAAAATCCCAGCCAACTAATGTTTGATCTTTTTGTTTCAATTTCCAAAGGAAACTAGAAAAAGAAACAACACATAACATGGCTACTTAAAATGCATTTGCCCTGGCAGGAAGCCAGAAATTTGATGAAAAAGAAGGCAGTTGCTAATGTGAATGGCATGAAGCCAAGGAACTAAGAATCTAACAGCACAGTCAAGTAAAACTGAGCAAAGTAAAGACACTGCAAAACATACAGTGAATAAGTTTTTATGAATAAAAATTTATGGAAAAAAAGGTACCAGAAAAGTGTAAGTATCCTTTAAACAATAAAAATAGTGATTTAATTATCTCTTTACAACAATACCATTTAATCCAAGTGGATCACATACCTGCAAGACAACTTGTATTCCTTCTAACTCCTTGTGGCTGCGCTGCTCACTCATATCCAACTGCTGCTTAAGTGTTTCAATTTCTCTTTCTTTTTGTTCTACTTCCCACTTGAGGTCTTCCACCTACCAGGGAGGAAAGATAAAAAGTATCTTTAGAACTATCTATAGGTGCAAATCCACCACAAAATCTGAAATACATTATGTCTTATGAGCCCCTTCCTGGTTTGAAGAACATCTAGCAAAATTTAATTTAAAAATGCTTAATTCAAGACAAATGAAGTAACACAATGTATAAAACACAATAAATATGCAGTTTTTACCTCTTGGCTTACTATAGGCTGTTCACTAAGCTTGTCATCCAGCTTTTTCTGCAGAAGTTGAAGCTGAGACCTGGCTTCTGCCAGCTCTTCCTGAAACTGTGACACCTCCTGGGAATGTTTTTCATCCTCCACCCTGCACGGCAGGATTAACAGACACAGCAGTTATTCAATCTGTCCTTCAAAACAAGTACTTCACTGGGAAACATATGACAGGACAGTACATCACAGCAACAGCTAAATCACTAAATATTTTATATGAGACAGATGCATGAATATATCATTAAATATCAGGGGAAAAAAATATTGTTTGAGCACTCTTAATAGTCCAGTTACAAAGAGTAGGTTATGCAGTAGAAAAAACCAAACCCCCCCATGTCAGCAGTTCTGCTTTTGTTTCAGAAGGAACAGTGCTAACTTTATATCCATTCTCAGTAGGTCTGATAATTTTGTATAATTTAAGAAAATATCTTCTACATAGGAAAACAAACTTCATTTGAATATATTGTGGAATATATTCAACAATCAGATTCATCCTCTATGTAGCTCCTCAGGGATGTGAAAGATGAATAACATGGATAAAGTGTTAATCCTTACTAGTAACATGAAGTAGTAGAAATGTGTGGTGAAACTGTAAAAAAAGCAGATAGTGAAACCTAAATACAGTACACTTCAGGTCTAAAACAGAATATGAAGAGACACACAAAAATGCAAGTATTTGCCTACAGTCCACACACATATTTTATGGCTAGACTTAGCTGGGGTACTTTTCAACATAATCCACTCCAGAGTGGAAAGCCCAAAAATTCACTGATGTTTTACCTTTCCACAGGATTTGGCTTACATACTGTTCTCTTAAGAACTTGGACATTTACTTACTGCAGTTTGTCTACTTCAGCCTGAAGGGCTTGGACAAGCAGTTCTTTGGCATGTAGCTCTTTCTTGATTTCAGTGAGTTCAAGCATAGCAGCTCTGTAATGACGGCGGTTATGTGCTGCATCTGCTTTGGCTGCTGCTTCCTGCAAGAAAAGACAGATGCAATTTCTCTTTGTATGATTCACCTACAGTGACAGAGAAGGGAGCCAAACTAAAGGGTTACAAAACAAAAAAGGAAGTTCTGCAGCTGTTAACACTTCTCTTTTTGTCTGAAACAACCTTAGTATTAGTGTTGTTTTCCTTATTCATACTAATGGCAGTTAATAACTACATGTAATGAAAGAAGCACATTTGCCAGACTGCTTCTTCACTGTGAAGTTTTGGGTGAAGTATCATTACTTGAGCATGTGTCCCATGTATTACAATTCATGATGGAAGACAGGGCACAACAGAAAGGACATCAACTGATCTTTCAGCCACTGGCCATCATGACAGAGACCCTTCAGAAAGCAGTATGGTATAAAGCATAGACTTTGTTTCAAGCTACTTTTCAAATTTAAAGCATCTTTCAAGTAAATAAAAGATGAGCTGAGGAGCCATTACCTGCTTCATAAGGTCTTTCACTTTTGCCTTTTCTTTCTCCAAGGAAGACTGTAAAGCTTGAATAAGTTGCTGCATTTGCTGATCCTCTTCCTCTTTCCGCTTCAGGACTGCCTGAACCTGTATCACACCACAAAAGCAAAGACCCATTTTGTTTGGGCTCACTGGATGACCAGGAATGCCAAGGAAATATAAATGCAGCCAAAGCAAGGATTGCAAGTCTTCCACATGCTATTCACTGATGACTCTTTCCTCACGGTACCGTTCAACCATAAAAGTCGCAATGGTTAAATATATTCCTACTTGCTTCCACCCCGTGAATATATTACTGTTGGCATATGTAACTCAGTTTGGATGTTCCAACTAACTTAGGTGAGCCACACTTCCACTACTGCAAGTATTTTAGCACGATTTGGTTTTTTTTTTCCAATAAAACAGCTCTGTTTAGTGGAAAGTCTGATTTCTGATCACTTGTTTAGCCCTCTGCATCACTGCTGTTACATAACACATGGGAGACCCAGATATTGAGAAAACGCACCAACTTTGTATCCTATCGGTGAAGATGCCTACATCCTGTTATCAGGAATATGTGCTAATTCCTTTCTTAAGATATTCTATCAAAAGGTCATACCTGTAGATTCAGTTGTACCAAGTCTGCCTCTCTTTTTGCTAGTGCTGTTTCGAGGATATTGTTGTGCTCCCGCAGAGCAGCGTTGGACTGACTAAGCCCTGTAAGTTTTCCACGTTCGTGCTCCAGCTCAAGGGCCAACTTCTTGTTAATTTCTTCTAAACGTTTTATCTTCCTCCTGAAGCCTCTTGATTCCTGAAGCTACAGGCAACAAAAAACCAAATCAAACACGCAAAAGCAAACAACTCCAGATGACTACCACAACGAAGGTGTGAGCTGAACTCATTTAATGTCTTGCTTTCCCAGAGGAGGATTTCTTTCTTTTTCTTCTTTCATTTTTTAAAATGAACACTTAAAAAAATAAGTTCACTTAGGTTATTTCTTCCTTTTGTAAGACTAAAATGCTTGCTAGAAAGCCGAATCTAGGAGTTAGGCTATTCAAGTACAGATCAAGAGTATTTGATATCTATACATTTTTTGTACAACTCTACAACTGAACTGAATTCAAAGTCACTGAGCATCCATGACTCTTCAGTATAATGATTCACACATTCTCTTCTCACAGCCAGTCAGAGCTGTTACGTAAGGCAAGAACTACTTCTCTTTCATCTTTTCCCCTGTATAACAATGATTCATGAAACCACAAAGAACCAACACAGGGCAGCAAAATGAGCAAGTGTCACTGACATGATGTTTCCTGTTTAAGATTCTGATCTCCTGCACTGTTGGAATGAAATTATGGTACTAAAATTTCTTCCTGCCTCTCAGGCACTTTTTACTGTCACCTTCCCATACACCATGCAAATTCAAGCAATCACCTCATCCTCAAGTTCCAGCACTTTCTCTCTGTATTCTTCAAGCTCCTGGCTGGTAAGTGAAATCACTTCTTGCAACTCCTTTTCCAGCATCAACTTACTGCTGCTAACAGCTCGCAATTCTGTCTCCAGAGCTTGAATCCTTTCCTAAAGACAAAGGGATCACAAGCATGATTAATGTATCACCCATTTACAGGAGTCATTTCAGTTTTGTTAAATACCAAATATTAAATGAATCATTGCTGATGACACCAAACTGGGAGGAGTGGCTGATTCACCAGAAGGCTGTGCTGCCATTCAGTGAGATCTTGACTGACTTGAGGTTCTCCTCCTCTACTGTGCCCTGGTGAGGCCTCCTCTGGAGTACTGTGTCCAGTTCTGGACTCTCCAGCTCACAAGGAACTTCTACAGAGAGTCCAGTGGAGGGTTACAAAGATGATGAGAGGACTAGAACATCTCTCTGACAAGGCAAAGCTGTGAGACCTCAGGTTCAGCCTGGAGAAGACTGAGAGGAGATCTTATCAGTGCTTATAAATACCTCAAGGGTGGGCGTCAAAGAGGATGGGGCCAGTCTTTATTCTGTAGTGCCCAGTGACGGGCCAAGGGGTAACAGGCACAAGCTGGAACACAGCAAGTTCCACTTGAACACAAGGAAAAAATTTCTTTGGTGTTGAGGTGAGGGAGCCTTGGCCCAGACTGCTCAGAAAGGGTGTGGAGGCTCCTTTTCAGGGGGACGTCTGGACGTGTTCCTGTGCCCCCTGATGGAGGGGAACCTGCTTCAGCAGGGGATTGGGCTGGATGAGCTCTAGAGGTCCCTTCTACCCACAACCATTCTATGATTCTTTGAAGTGCTTAATGTAAAGATGTTGCTCAGATCTTTCCACCCTTGCATCCAGCTACTGCTGGATGCAAATACTACTGCATTTGGTATCTTGCTCCATTGGTCCAGGGAAAAGGACCTTCCCCCAGTAAATTAATTTTCTTATCATAGGCAAAAGGTATATAAGTAAGTTATGGCCACCCTGAAGGACATTCAAGTGTGAATGAGAAAAAGCTAGAATTTTGGAGTTAGAATTTTGGAAGACCTTCAGATTCTGAGCCTTTCTGAAAAACAAACAAAAAAATCCTGCAACCCAACAAATCAAAACCCCAACAATTTAGCACTAAGGTTGATCATCTTCCTGAGCTTGGGTTACAATTGGTAACCTGGAAGACACAAGTAAAATAAAAACAACAGAAAATAAAACAAAAAAATCCACCAACCAAACCAAAGCCTGCCAAATCATCTCTCAAATTCTCAGTGCTCACAACACTGAGCATTCACACCATCATCTCATATGGCTTTATATCCTAAATATTTTCATCATTTCAGTGTAAAACAATATTTTGAGACTTAGTTTTATTAACAACATAGCTCTGTCTTTGTACTAACAATGTTAAAAGAACTCTGCATACTTGAGCGACCTGGTTGTTTCCACCATCAGTGATTTGTGCTTTTAGTTTGCTTAACTCTGCTTCAGCAGATTCCTTGGCAGTGAGAGATTCCTGTAGTCGACGACTAAGAATGCCAACTGCATTCTCATAGGCTTTATGTTTTGCTTTCATCTCTTTCTGAGCACTGGTCAGATCTGACCCAAGACGCTTCATTTTCTGTTTCTGCTCGGTAATGGCCCTGAAGTGAAAGGAAAAACAAAACATAAGGTAAAACCAAAAACTGCCTGAAAACAGTAGTAAAAGATTAATTGCTCACATGGTCCAGAAAAATCCCCCATCTCTCCCCTTGTCCCAGAGTCACCCATTTCACCCGAGAAAGCCATCGGCAATGTACAATATAAAGGAATACATACTAATATCTTTTAAAAACCCACAGAATTTAGAGCAAGAAGCTATATATAATCTGATATCCTTGGTAGATATGTCAAGTATTATAAAAACCCTGTGACCATCAGTGGAAAAAAAAAAATGGTTCTCACATTCTAGCGAGTCAAGTGAACAGCAATTAGGATTAGCTCCAATATGTAGGTTGTATGGCAGAGACTGTTGGTTAGAAGTGTAAATGAATTGGAAGAGAAGCTGCAACTCCTGTGTAGCATGCCACCAACGCTTTGCTATGGATAAGACTTTGACTCTCTATGAAAACCAAATGCTGTAGTTCTTTCATCTGTGCTAAAAGACCACTTACTTTTTTGCTTCTTCTTGCATTTGTTCTACTTGTTGTTTTAATGCCTGATTCGCCTCAGCAAGGGATGCCATTTGTTCCTTATCAAACTGCAAAGACTTAAAGGAAGGAAAAAAAGTACCCATGAGAGTAAGAACAAAAGCATACCACTGCATGTTGGATTACAAAACAATAACCACAAAGTTTCAAATTACTTCCATTTCTAAATATAAACTGTTCCAAGGCTCTTCCATCTCCTTTCTGTTTCCCTTTCATTGCTTCTTTAATTCTTCCCTCTGTGGCCACCATCATAACATGTATGAACAGAGTTCTAGTTTGGTCATTGTTCTCAAGTAGAGTTCATTTTTGGACCAAGGAAACTGCTTCCATGTTACAGCTCTTCCATTCCTGTATCATGCTTCCGCCCACTTACCTACCTGAGATGTTAGTAGGCAGTCATATATATACAGAATTTTGGTAGGTATGTGTTCAAATGTATAGACAGTATTAAACACGTAACCCAGAGTGTTAACTTGGAAGCAGTCATTCTCTTTATTTCCAAAGTGAATAGAAATAGCAAAGTTTCCTGGATGTAACACTCTCAAAGTCCAAAGCTAAACTCCTTTCATACCTGTAAGCGTGTTTCCATATCATCTCGTTCTTTCTGTACTGACTGGAGATGATTTTCTAGTTCCACCATCTGCTGGTGAACCTGAGATACTTCCTTTTGCAGTTTTGAGTGTTCAGATTCAAGTGACTGTTTTTCAGCTCGAATTTTCAGTAGCTCTCGTTTTAACTCTTTCACTTCTGAGTCCAGTCGCTTCTTCGTAGCTTTCAGTTCACTAATCAGCTGGTCCTTAGAACTTGCATCTCTTCGGTAAGCTTCCACCATTACCTTGGGCATACGAGTTTCAAGAAGACAATGTCACCTCTGTTACAACTTTCCAAACTTAAGAGTGATTTACTATAAAGTATTTATTGATAATATTTTAGTCTGTGAGGGGTGCGATGTGTCAAAGAAAACAAACCCACATCATCTTCTCTAACATATTTACTCTGACTCAAAGACTTTGACATGAACTCATATATCACGTACCACTGTGTATCAGCAATTCACTAAAAAACTCTGAGTAAGCGTGTGTATAGCACTAGGATACTCTTCTTCAGATTCTTTATGTAACTGCAGTAATTTTGTGACAGTTTTTAAAAGTAAAATAATTGTAAAAACCTAACCATCCCATGCACACAATTAATAACTTCAGCCATGACAAGAGGGTTTAACTGTGACTGCCTTCCCAAACTTAAACCTAACAACCTGAAACAACCTTTGGCATTAGGTTAATAAGCAATGAAGTCGTAAATTGATGGTGCCACTCAATACCCAGGACATATATATGCAACACTAGTGACATCTCAACTTCAAATTCACATTTCAAAGCTGTGTGAATTCAGAATAAAATTTGCAATAAAGCCCTTGATTTTAATCTAATTACCAAAGTAGCTATTGCTTTTACTTACCTTCTGCTGTAGGAACTGTTCCTTCACTTTTTGAACCTGTTTTTTAAGGCTGGCATTTTCTTGCTGCAGATTTTCTACCTGTCAGAAGGGGAAAAAAGCAAACACATTGCTTTACATGCCAAATGGCACACTATGTTATTTCAAGCATTGACAGTATCTTTTGCCATACTTGTATTAATTGTCTAATGTAATGAGGATCCTCTTTCTGACTAGGCATTTCAGTGGCACTGTTAGATAAAACAACATTTTATCCAGAAATACATTCACTCAGATCACCACAGAGTGAGCCTTGCAATCCTCAGGAATGCACAAAGTCCCCCTGTGCTGCCATTAGAGTTTTAGTACGCAGGAAAACTCCCACAGTTTTATGTGAAATACCTGGTAATACTATCAAATCCCATTATTATCTTCAAAATAAATTTCTAAAGATTAACAAAACTTGTCATGAGCAGGACTCAGAAAGCTCTTACAATGCAGCGTGAATGCTCTAAAAGATACAGACTATACATGACTATCAAACTAAAGTGTGAAGAGTCATCATAATTTAAAGCAGCCCCAAAAATACTAAGGATATGCATTAAGCTCGATCTTGTAAAATAGTTCAGTGGCCAGAAAAAAGCCTCAGTTGGTATTCAGCACTATGCAAAAGGAAATGCTGGTATTTTGTTTCAAGAGAAAAGGTACCATTAAACATGACCAAATTATTGCATAAGGAAGATGTCTGGCCCACAGTTCACAGAAAAGGAGTACACTAAAACATTATTTCTAAGTTATTGCATTTTAAAACTGATAGGTTTTAGAAAGATCATGGCCCTTGGAAACAGAACAAGATCAATTAATCTCGTTCATATTAAACTGTTAAGCTCAGCAATGATGTAACAAGATGTAAAGCCTCAGAGAGTCTACCAACAGGGAAAAAATGACAGAAGTGATTAAAATGTTTCCAACAGTTGAATCTTTCAATTACAGACATATACAAACTCACATGTAGCAATCTCCATCACGTGTCTGTGGCAATACTTACCTGCAACAGCTGCTTTGGATAAGATACTGTTAAGGATTCATTACCTGGCTTGACTTGACTGCCATTTCTTGCCTCAGTTGTTCCAGGATTTCTGATGTTGCTTCTGTATCTCCAGCAAGGCATGTTGTTCCTTTGTCAAGTTGTTCTTTGCTTGCTTTTGCTGCCTGCAGAGCTACTTCCAAGACAATCTTCTCATTCTGCAAATACTGGATCACGTCATCTTTAGAAGTAGCATCATTTTGGAACTCTTCTAATCTGGCTTTCAGTTCGTCATACTGTGTTTGCAGGTCATCCAGGGACTGCTCTTTGGTGTGCAATGTCTCTTGAGTCAGAGTAAATTGCTTCATTAGGTCTAGGTGTTCTTGCTGTAAAGATTCAAGCTGCAGATCTCGCTGATGCAAAGTCAACTTGACCTGGGAAGTATTTTAATACAAAATGAATGTTATCTTTGCAACTGCACTCCAATAAAAATATTTTAACTGATATTTTAGCTTCTAGGAGAAAAATAGCAGAAGGTGAAACTAGACTTTAACTTTCCTAAGCCACTTCTTCTGTTTGCTCTATTAAATGCACTGTCTTGTGCAGCATCCGTAGTGTTACAGGCAATAACAAACCTAAAATATTCTTAAGTGAGTCTTATGTATTGTACATTTTTATTTGAAAAATGTGTCTACAGATTATTAATGATAATATCATATAATTATGGGGAATATAATACTGAGCTGTCACATACAATGGTACAAGACTAAAGCAGGACTCTGCAGCAAAGTGCAGGTTTATTGTACTATAAGTGTACATAATGATACCCTGATGATTGACAACTTTGAACGTGGATCTATGCTTCTTGACTATACCTAAAATAATCACATACTGAATTCAAAAACCCCAAGACAGTAGTTCTGAAATTTAACAAAAGTCCTGTTACTGAGATGGTTAGAAAAGAAGGAGTCTCTTCACCTGGGACAGAATGACTTTGATATAGTCTTCATTTTTGCAGCAATTTTTCAGGTTTTGAAGACTTTAGAACTCGGTACCTATTCAATCTTGCCTTTTCAGCCAAATATGTATTTCCCTTGAAACCCCTTGGGAAGTTGTCTAACAGTCTACCTGTTCCAGTTCTTGCTCCAATGTTGCTGCAGAATCAGCCATTTTCTGAAGCTGTTCTTTTTCATCCTCAAACTCCTCTAGTTTTCTCTGCAAGTCTTCTTCTACCATAGTTTTAGCTTCCTGGATCTGCATGAAGGCAGCTTCTTGATCTAACATGTCAGCCTGCATAGAAAAAGCAAGGAGTCAACTTTTACAGTTCCAATGGAGAGAGAGGGGCAGGCAAAAGGAAAAAAAATAGAAAAAGAAAAGGCAAATTATCAAGAAAATCTCTAAAGAAGAGACATGAGAAAAAATAATTCTGATGTCTGCCTTACACACCTGTGTATCTTTCCTGAAGTCACCCATTCATATACTTATACCTTAGAATAACAGTGAATGTCTTGTACTCTTGTGACAACCTGAAATCCCCTTTAAATAACACCATGTCCTTTCTAAATCAATTTATAAAACTACAATGTTGCTTTGTAGGAGTAGTTTTGAGTTTGTAAAACCTAAATACACAAACTAGGCAAAAAATAACTCACGAAGACCAACTACAAGCATACCTCAATATTTTGGAGCTGTGCTGCAATACGTTCCTTTTCTTTAATGGATCTGTGCTGGGTTTCAGTCAGCTGCTGAGACAGTGTCACATTCTCTAGTTTGAGATGTTCCAACATACCTGCTTGAGTCATTTGCCCAGCCTAAAGGACACAAGAAAAACAAAACTAGCACAGATTAATACCAAGTCAAAATTCAGCTAACAAATTTAGGAGTTCTTATGTGCAAGCAAATCATTGTACCTGTATATTGGCCATCTCACTCTGCAGCCTGACACGGGCCTCCTGTGCTAGCACAAGCTGCTGCTGGTACCACTGCCGCATGTTTTGGAGCGATGTGATTTCTGTCTCCGATGCCTTTAGTTTGTTGGTCAGGGTGGTCCGTTCCAACTGCACCTTCTGAAGTTGGTTCTGCAAGGCAGCCAGCTGCTGTCGCAGATCATGAACTACAGAATGAAAAATAAAGAACTTGCACTAGTGCACTCTGTTGTTCCACTTTTATGCACTCATTTTCAAGGACTATTCTTATATTCAAAGCTTTTTCTTCTTTTCTTTTTTCTTTCTTTTTGAGGAAAACCATATGTCCTTAATTACACAAAGACTGGCTTGTCCTGCAAAAGTGAGGGGAAGTGCTAAAATCCAAAGTACCAGGGTCATAAGCACAGTAAAGATAGAAATAAACTAATCACTCCTATAATCCTTCATTGGTCCTCAGAGGCAGAAAATACAAACTCATTAAAAATCAAGAAGCAGGTATCCCGATAGAGTCACCACTACCAACCAATATTTGTACCATTTTCTACAACACCTTAGTCCAACACCTTAGTTACTAGACTAAATATTTACACCTCTGTCCCTAAGATAGCAGTGGCAGCTTGCAATCTGTGGCACTTGTGACTCAAACTAAAATCTAATGATCTTACAATTCTGACCACTTTATTAGTATTACGTCAATGAAACACAAATGAACATTCCTTCTTCTTCCTGGAGTTTCAGAATTATGTTAAAAAAATCTGGAATAAAAAAACATTAAAGATGGACATTTACATCATCCCACCTGTGCTGTCTCTGGTGAGAACATTTTTTTGCATATCCTCAACCTTCAGCAGGAGTCTTTGGTACTGCTCCTCTGCTAACTGCAAATCATTATTTGAAGAAGCCAAACTGGCATTCTTTGCTTCCAAAGTATTTTGCAGGTCAGCCATTGCTCGTTCCAGGTCCCAGCAAGACTGCTTTAATGTGGCCACTTCTGAGCTCAGAGATTCCTGCTTCTGCTGGCTGTTTTGGCTGTGCTCCATCTGTGCCTGAAGCCTCATGTTTAAAGCTGCAAGTTGGGCTTGTAGCTCAGTCTTCTCTTTGAGAGCCTGAATGTCCAGAAAAATAAAAATACTGAAGTCTTAAGAGAAAATACATTAATGTCTGACTAAAGAAGATGCCCAGCAAAATGGCTTTGCTCAAAGTTCTTTTTTAAAGTGACATCTCATCTAGCAGGCATTTCAAATTGTCAAAGAAAATACAGAGAAAAGCCCAGACAAGACATATGCCAGAAACAGTGTCAGGATTTTTAATGACACATGTTTACACACATTGAAGAAGAACGCTTCCTATTATATGTGTTATACCATCAATAAATACAGAGAGAAAATACAGCTATACAGAAATTGCTAGCATTACTCTGCATTTCTCCTTTCTGACTTTTTTTTTTAAAGATAATTTGTTTTTTGAAGATTGAAGTGTTTTGAGGTTTTTAAGATTTTCAAGATTTCTGTTTATTATTTATTTTTATATATGAAATAAACTTGTTTATTTCTCACTACGTTACCCTGATGTGATCAGTTATACATTAAACTAATTTTCCCCAAGTCCAGCCTATTTTGCCTGTGATTACAATTGGTGAGTGATCTCCCTATTCTTATCTCAAACCATCAGTCTTTCATTGTGTATTCTGTCTCCTGTCCGGCTGAGGAGGGGAGTGATAGGGCAGCTTGGGTGGGCATCTGGTGTCTAGCCAGGGTCAACCCACCACAGCATCCTGTAAAGTACTTTATTCAACAATGTTTTTACAAAACACAATTCCCACGAGTAATGAGTATGAGACGCTTGAAAATTAATTAACATATTTAAATAACAGAAATTTAATTTAATTTCATTTTCTACCTGATTAGCTTCTAGTGAGAGTGCTTCTAGTTGCCCTTCAAGTCTCATCTTCTCCTTCAGAACCTGCAACATTTCGTCATGAGTTCCTGCGACAGAGCTTTCCATAGAAACACTGGAGACAGAGACAGCACATACACTGTCAAAGGGTTAGAATACAACACTCATCCAGCTGAAGAAAAGTGAAGGTGAAATGAAAAGGTACTCTGAGCCCACGTGTCACCTAGAATTTAGGACCTTTTTTTCTGGCTTTATGAAAAAAGCTTCATTACCATCCAAGTAGAGATGATTTTTAGAGGACACTTCCAATCCCTACCATTCTTTGATTCATTCCATCTTAAAGATTATGAGAACAGATATATAAATTATATTCACACTAAGGATTTACACATTAGTTTCCTATATTTGCAACAACTAAAATCTAGTGTGGCACCCATATATTTATGTTCCAGAAGTGCAATTGTTGCCTTTATGATATTCTGTACCCATACTCCATTATAAGCAAATGGACAGAATAGGAGCACAGAACCTCCACAACTACTGTCCACAACTGTCTGCCTGAAGGTGAAAATACCTGAGAAATAATAACAGCTCCTGCAGAAGAACAATGAACAGGTATTTGGTAGAAAGGATTCCCTAGGCTCCTTCTCTGATGTACAGTCAAGGAGACTAGAGAAAAAGATCTTCTCTCTCTCTCGCTACTGTAAGAATTAAGCCTAAGCTGGAACAGTTGTCAACAACTGATTCTACCTTAACATCTCAGGGCATTACACTTTATTCCCATGAAGGAAAATAAAAGTTAATGTCAAAATTAGCAAAAATAAAACATGCATCTGCAGACAACTGATAAAAATTACAAATGCATCATTAAGGTCTTCACCAGTCATCCACTTGCTTGCTGAATCACAGTTTAATACCTAACACATACACATACACCTGTGAAACTTGGTAAATCTCATTCTAAAGGGCTGAAGAGTATCTAGGACAAGACTCTTGGCATTTCGTAACTATTTGAGGTCTGAAATGTATGTGTGTAGGTCAGAAAAAGAATGTTAATAAATATCACTGAGTCAGGTCTACTCTTTCAGACTTTAAGGACCAATGCCATATCAGTGATTCAGTGAACAAATGGCTGCTTCACAAGTAAACACAGACAGAAGCAACTGCTAGCAGTACACTTAAAACACAGTCAGTTGCAAACATAATTCTTCAGAGAAACGTTCAGTAAACAGGTACTCAAATGGAGTGACCTTTCAGTTTCTTTTGGAATCTGTATGTTAACAACAGATTTCATCACAATAAATATAAGTTAAAAATGAATCCAAAATTAGAAGCTAAGAGTAGTAGGCTGCCTGTTCCAAGGAAGTATAATACCTAATATTGGCCTCAGTGATCTTCCTTACCTGCTAGAAATACTGTCTCTCCTACTTCGTACTTCCCCGTTACCTTCTTGCTCTTGAGCTTGATGCTCGACTGCTGCTGCCTGTAGCACCTCACTGATGGAAGGAAATTGTCCCATTGCCTCAGGCTGTATCTTCTGACCGTTTATTGTATATGGAATACTCTGTTTGCCTTCTGCATTCTGCAAGCTGTTATACAGCCCTTTTCCTGATACGCTGCTGTAAGTAGAACTGTCACTCTCATTTCCATCCAGCCTCATTCCCACTTCACTCCCATCGATCTCCGAAACACTGTCTCCTGCCAAGGAGGAATTCTCTAGTCTATCATCTGTGTCAGAGGCCAGACTAATCTCAGAAACAACTGATGCTGGACCGCTTCTGCTTTGCTTCAGAGTGCCACCAGGTAAATCAGTAGCCACGAAATTCCCAGTAGTGTTTGTAGTGCCTGAATCTTCAGTTCTGTAGTCAGCCAAGGACCGGATCTTACTGGGCTTAGATTTTGAACTTCTTTTCTCTTTTGAGGATGCTGGAAGTCCCAAGCTACCCAGTTTTGGTCCCCTTGGGACACTGGTCCGCAAAAAGGAGTATTCTTTCGTCATGGCTACAGTGCTAGCTCTTGGCAAGATTTCTGGATTCAGCATCAGCTCAGGATCTAACGTGCTGGAGGGCCGGTTTTTGGATGTAGACTGATTTGACTAAAAGAAAGAAAGAGTCAAAAATAAACTCAAGAATGTTACATTTGAACTAGCATCAAAGACTTTCTTTGATGTAGAACTTAATACATAAAGCCCTACGCTTTTACATTAATATTTAAACACATGTATAATTTCATAAACACGGTAAATTACATCACCCATCAATCCTTTCAAGGCTTAGTACATCCATGTTGAAAATGATCAAGGTAGACTCCAAAAGCTAACTGAAAAGATTGCTTAAGTTTTGGGTTTGGTTTCCCCCTCTATTTTAAGTAGCACAAAATAGTATGTTACTGATGAAGTAAGATAGAACCAAATTTTGCATGTCCAGAGGAAAGAAATGCTTTCTCACATCTGAGATAACTACTGAACACTTAAAGCAGAGAAAATAGTAATTTAAGAGCACAGAAAGGGTAAAGTTTTCAAGCTTTTAAACAACAGACTGAATCTAGAAGATCTGTTGTGTGGTACTCACTCTTTCCTGATGTCTCTTCACTCTGTATTGTTTGAGCTGTTCCTCTAGCCGCCTTCTTGCTTGAAGTCTTATTTGTTCTTCTTTCTCCAATGGGAGTGAAGACTCTACTGAGCCTGTAAGTAAAAGATACCTGCACAGTCGAACAGAAAACTCCAATACAACCAAATGTGATGCAAAAGGAAAAAGCCCCATCTACCATCAGCAACATGCTTCATGCTTAAGCAAGGAACGCAAGGAAAGCCCACTGGCATGCACCTCAGAATACTCTCTTCTAGTAGATTTTGTGTAAGCATTGATAAAGCCTGTGTTTCTGTTGCTCAGTTTGCAAATGCTGTAGTTCCTCCATGTATTTATGTTGAGATTATACACCAAGAACAAAAACTATTGCTGTCTGTTCATCTCACTTGTTCTGCATTTCTGACACTTTCTGCACTTTCTGCCTTAGAAAACTAAGTAAGAACTACACAGCTCCCTCATTTCCTCCATGTCAGAGAAAGATGTTCCTCAGACACTTTTCCTTCTTTAACTCACATTAAATCTTCCCTCCAGTGAGTCTTATTTTAAAAAAATACTATTTCAGAAAATTCCTGAAGCATTAGACAGTTTAACATAAAGGTTTCCCCTTTCTCTCCCTTTTACTGTTCTTCTCTTCCTCACTTTATTACTTAGTTTAAAATCACATGGATTTACTGTTCATTTTTAATGTCACCTGTTACACCTAACAATCAAGAAGATTAGAATAGCTTCAGCCCCAGAAAGCATTAATTCCCCTCCAGCATTAAGAACGATTTTTAAATGGTAAGGCACGTGCCTTAGCTGCAGCAGAGGGTGATTTACTGAAAGAAAATGAGCTGTAGTTCCAAGTAAAAGCTTACTGCAAAAATAAAGTTTAGTCCAAGCTTAAATGATGTTACAGGATTCTGGAGCCAGGCTCAGAGTAAAAAGCTTTATGCAGCAAGAGAAAGCAGGGGCACCACCGTAAACAGATGCTTACACAATTCAGTTTCTTGCATGGGAAGGCTTAGTTTGAGAGACTGCAAAGCTTCTTTCCTAAGAACTACGCCCTCAGCACTAGTTCCCTGAGACTTCCTTAGGCTGCCATGGAAACCAGTCACACCTGGGGACGACTCTTGACCCTGTGCACTGTTGGTGGAGTCAAAAGATACAGGAGAGTCAGGGAAGAGCGACTCTGGCCCGTTCTGGCAGGCATCTGCTTTGCTGTTTGTCTCCAGACTTTCCTCTTCATTTGGCACTTCGTTGCTGTTAATACTGGTAGCTGGAAAAGAAAGTCTCACTGAGCTACACTTTAAGCCACCTCATTTATCTTCACACAATTTAAAAACACAGGTTTTTAAACATTGTGAGATTAAGAAGTATAAAACACTGAGTCTAAGTAACATGATCTGTGTCACACTGAGCGGCAACCTACTACAAATAAGACTCAGCAACTGTAGGCCTGTGCTGAATGATTCAGCTATTTGGTATGCTACTGGGCACTGGGGAGAAAGCATCCACCATCCTGATGACTTCCAGCCTGGGCCAAGCAGACTTTCTCAATTTTAAAACAAGTTTTTTGTCTTTTTTCAAATAAGACATCATCAAAAAAATACAGTAGCAAAGCTCCTATGTATCAAAACAATAAACCTACCAATTAAAAGGCATCTCAAGAACCACTTGAATACCAGTTTTAGCCACATTTATTTATACAGGAATTTCTTTTTCATCAGGGAAAAAAAAATGCAACTGCAACTCATTGGAATAATACAGGATATTTCATTATTCTTTCATAAAGATTTCTGAAGGCATTTAACTTTTATGATCACAAAGTTCCTACAAGTGGAAATACCATTTCCTCTTTCTATTTTTAAGTCCTGTCTGTAGGAGCTACAGACTTGAACGTGCAGTTTCAGTTTTTAAAGTCTGCTCAAAGAAGGTGTGGGGGGAAAGAAAAAACCCATAACTGAGAAATATCCTCCCAAAGCCATTTCTGAGATTTATATGCAGAAATATTCTGTAGTCAGGAAGTCGATTACAATGATGAAATAAAACTTTAATTACTGATTTAGACCAAAGTCCATTAACAACACTGAAATT
The DNA here is from genome assembly GCA_013401255.1 of Urocolius indicus. Taxonomy (NCBI): domain Eukaryota; kingdom Metazoa; phylum Chordata; class Aves; order Coliiformes; family Coliidae; genus Urocolius; species Urocolius indicus. The sequence goes on from WBNH01005841.1 coordinate 562,369, forward strand.
AAACATTTCCCCCCCCCATAATGAATGACTCATTATAAACTTCTGAAAGCAAAACAATTCAAAAAAATAAAGGTATTATCATTCATGTCTGTGGTGAACATTAAAGCACACCCTGAAACTAAATACGCCACATGGGAAAAAGTTACAGGTGGGAAGATAGGACTTTTTAACTGTTTTCTGTTTTGTTACTGAAGAAAGTAAAAGATATCTTTTCAAGTGCAATCAAATTTCACTTCAGAGTAATTTAAAGAGGAAAAGATAAGCCATTTGTTCCCACCTCTGCTGGTGCCAATACAGATGTTTGTACAGTGAGCCAGCTCTGAGGAAACTGAATGAAGAGACTCAGCGTGGGGAAAGAGAAACTTTTCAGCCCTAAGTTGCTAAAACCCATCAGCTCTCTAAGATTGGAATTAAAACAATTGTGAGCATCTTCATTGGTCACACAGAGAACATTTTCACACCATTTTGGCTTGAATTGGTTCTCTAACCAGAGTCAGAGTTTATAGCTTTTACAAAAATAAGACATTTAAAAAGAAAGATTTAAAATAGATATCAGTGCTAAGAATAGCCATGAGAAGCCTAAAATAATAAGATTCCTTGCATATCCAGAAATACTGGTTCTGCCCATCTTTCAGGAACTGCAACTATTACTGCATCAGGTTTATACTTTATTTACATTTGGAACTTCCCAACTGTGAGTAGTAGACACATATAGATGAGATGCTGGAGCAAAATTCTGGAAGAATGGTTTCCTGGCAACTTCCTGGGGCCATAAGACACTCAGAATCTAAATGGTGCCTTGAACTAAAGTAATTTAATTGCAGTAGTGTCAATAAAACTTGGTCTTTTTAGAACAGTGACGCAGGAGCTACAATTAGATTGAAAACAGTAGAAAGACACACTACTTATCTGTAAGCCACAATTCAATTTTTTGGACAATGTCCAACAAAGGAGAAGACAGGAACATATAATCTCCAACTTCATAAAAGAGGAATGAATCATCATATAACTACACTCTGCCAACTGATAACAGGCCACGTAAGAAATGCAAATAAAGTCTCAGGCCTTCCCTTTCTTGCACATGACAAGATGACAAATCTGTGGTGTGAGAGCAGGGCGGAAAGCTAACAACTTCATCACATGATCATCTCCTTTTACATGAGGAACTTCTTTACTTTTGTGTATCTACGCAGCTGCAACACGTACACCCCCTCCACCCACCTATCACCACATTCTTACACATCAACATATCCTCAGAGACCTGTAGTGGAAACACAGAGAGTTCAATTCAAAGCAAGGAACAGAGGTTTCACAATGAAAGCAGTTAAACACTGGAATGGGAAGAGAGTATATGGAACCTCTGTCTGGAGACTGTCTGATTTCAACAGGACAAGGCCCTAAGCAACCTGATCTAGCTTCAAAACTAGGTCTGCTCTGTGCATGAGGCTGGACTAGATGACCCACATAGGTCCCTTCCAGGCTAAGTCTGATTCTATAATCTACTCAAATAAGTGCTCTCTTAAGTTTCTTGTGAACAGCTGCATGATTATTTTCTAGAGCTTGCCTACTTGTAAAAGTTATTTTGAGATAATTTGGGGAGTACCTGACAGCATGTGTCTTCCATAAATGCAAGTTTAGAGACTTTTAAAGTACACTTTGGGTTTTGCCTAATCGATTTATTAGGACAATTTCTTTTGCCAGGATAAAGCACTCCAACCATTTGCTTATTCCGTAATGATCCTTTCCAAACTCTTACTTCTACAGAATTTCAGGTACATGTTCTCAGAAACACTATCAGAAGAGAGAGCAACACCCTGAACAATACATACTCAACTGCCAATAGTACGTGAGTTAATAATTTGGTTTTGTCTTGAAAGGAAAGGTTTTAAAACAAAAGACAGTTTTCCCATACAACAGAACCTTCACCAAACTCGCTTAAAAATTGCAGTACAGGCAATTCCTGACCTCAAAGGGAAAAAAGATCTTCAGCACCACCTGAATGACAAAATGCAAAGTTGTAGGCAAGCCTGAGTAAGGCTAGGAAATTATTTGCTGCACATAAAGTAACTTACTGTTAACTTCATCTGTTGTAACTGGCAAATCTGTCTTGGTTTTACAATCCAAAAACTCTCCAGAGCTGCTAGGGGCTCCGTTCCTGCTGGTGTTCCCCAAGTGAACGTCCTGCTGAATCGATGAGGAGTCCATGGTAAAAATCCAGATCTCTGGAAAGTTTTTCTTCTGAAAAAATTGCCACCAGGTGAACTACCAAGTCCTGTTTCTTTCCATCAGCAACAACAGCACGAAGATGTTACACAGGAGCAGGGTTCTGAGCTTTACAGCTGTTGGTGTGTAGCAGGCAGACAATAATTCCAGGAGATCATGAAAACAGTTCACTGCCAAAGTTGTTACCACCAGAGAGCTGCATCCTCTAGAGACAAAATGTAACAGATTTACAGACATCTCTTAGAGCTTTGAAAATGTGAATTTAAAAGACTCACAGATTACCCACCAGCCCAATTCCAACACACAGAACCAGGACACGATATAATAAGAGAAACGATAAAATACAACCAAATATCCAGCTTTTGTGAATATAAAGTGCTCTGTTTAGTAGTTTTGTTATTACCACTTTTTTTTTTAGTAGCATCAACACACCCACATAATGATGCAATAAGATCATATTCACTGAGACAACTGATTTAAGATCACTGTCCCTTTCAATGGGATTGCCTCTTTGGCCTCTGCTTTATTAAGTGAGCCAGTATTCAGAGCAGCATTTTGCTCTGAAAATTACAGTCTGGACTTTCATGTCATTTCAAGGACCTACTCCCATTTAAGTTTCAATAACTTCAGTTAGAATGCAGCATGGAAATCAGATTTATTTTTGAAATTAAATCACATCATTATTGTTTACTTGTCTGCAGAGCAATGAGCATGTATCACTGTACAGAGCATGAACTACTAATTAACAGCAATGCTGGCGTCAAAATGTGGCCTGGGCTGCAGTTCAATGCTGCCTTCTCCTACAGCAAGTTAAGAAGAGGATTTCCAAACACAGTTTATAGAATTTGCAAATGATTCCCCAGGCATTCAGATCTTACCTTTGGGTATAGACCCAGCCAACTAACATCATTTGACAGAAGTCATTTCAAGTATTTAAATGTTGCTCAAAGAGTTATTAACAGTTGAATTCATATTCCAAAATGTTATGGTCCCTGTTCACTAAAGAAACATAAACCCTCAGCTAGAAAAAAACAGGTGGGGGGAGTGAGAGAAGAATGTCAAGTCAGGAATATTTTCATTTCATTTTTACACAAACATCTTGAGCAACATTCCTTCCACATCTCCAGAGAGTACTTGTCCAACTGCTGTTATACCAAGCTGCCCTGGTCATGAAGCGACACCACCAGTCACATTCAAAACGTTACGGAAGCTGCTAACAACTCAGGATACATAATTATGTAGGTGACCCTTAGGCAGGTGAGCTGTGAAGGAGCTAGAAACCTGCAGCACGTTTCTAAAAGAGAAACCTCAACCAAAGATTAACACCTTCACTATGATTTCTTGTTTTAAAAGCCGTTCTGTGTAATAAAGCTTACAACGAAACGTCTGAAAGAACGGCCGTCGCATCGCAATAGCTACTACCCACAGGTCACCAAGAGGACCTGAAGACAAAACACAAACGCAACGCAGACCGCTAACACCTTGGCAAAACCCTGCCAGCATTAGACAGGTTGTTATCCTTGCCATAAAACAATTGTTACTAATCTGGCTCACGAAGAACGACTTTCTCCTGTACAATCCACTCCCCTATGTACAGGTTAAAGCATTTTTGTCTTCAAAGTCCTTTTGCACGCCTGCTGCGCACAGGCAGATGCACACACAGACGTACACACGCCACGGGCACCCAGCAACAACCTCACAGGGAAATAACCCATACGGAAATCACCCGTTTCGTTTTAAATTCCAATACCCAGGGGGAAAACGGAGGCCAGTCCCAGTCTGGGGTCGCTGGCCCGGGTGACACGCCCGAGGGGTCCCTGGGCAGGGGCCGAGGCAGAGGCGGCTCGGGGGGGTTCCCGCAGCCCGAGGGGCGTCTCCGAGCGCACCCTCCGGCCCGCGCCGCGCCTCAGGCACCGCTCCCCTTACCCGGCGACACCTCCTCAGCGCCGAGGCCGCCCGGCTCCCGCGCGAGACGTGGCGCTGCCTGCGCCGGGAAGGGGAGGGGAGAGGAGAGGAGGGGAGGGCGCGCCGGTGCAACGCGGTTGTCGCTCCCCCGCCGCCGAGGACCGGGCCGGGAACACCGCTGCCCGCTCCGCTCCGCTCCGCCCCGCGGCCGTGCCGAGCCGAGCCGAGCCGAGCCGAGCCGAGCCGAGCCGAGCCCGCACGGCCGGGACAGCGCAGCCCTCGGCGAGGTGCCGCGGGGCTCTGCCGGACGGGCGGCCGGTGCCGACGGGCCCAGCAGCGAGGCGGCGGCTGTTCCAGACGGACCCTTCCGGGAGGGCGGGGACGGGGAGCGGCTGCGGGCGGAGCGGCTGCGGGGGGAGCGGCTGCGGGCGGAGCGGCTGCGGGGGGGGGGGGTGGGGGCGGGGGGGCTGGGGGGGGGGCGGGGGGGGG